>CM067362.1:81714439-81822600 GCA_034401795.1 Chaetoderma sp. LZ-2023a | reverse complement strand
TGACGTCATATGACGACATAATCAGTTAAGTGTCATGTAGGATGATGTCATAATCATTGCGTCATAAATTATTCTATTTGACCCGTCATTAACTCTGAATAGTCTGACACGTTGTACGAATTGTATGTCTCTTAAGTACTATTTAATAAACGTGCTGTTGAATATTTTGAAACTAATTTGACAGTCAAATTAGTTACAAAATATTCAATACCTTGCCTGTATAGTTTTTTTGGAAATTGATAGTCAGAGAGTTCAGCGATCCATCAATCCCAACATGATGGAGGTGTGGGCGGAGCTTAGCTAATATATTGTTATACCCTTAACCCTTTAACACTCATACCAGCAAAAAATGGTTTCTTCTGTAGTTTTGAGAAATGTCCATTGGCAGACCACGAGAATACTATTTTTGAAAATTTACCACGGATGACTGGCTCGATAACCGAGCCAGTCATTCCAGTGGTAAATTTTCAAAAATAGTCTTCTCTTGGTCTGCAAATGGACATTTTTCTATGAGAAAATTTAAATTTTCTTGAATAAATTCGAGGGTTAAAGGGTTAATAAGAAATATTTTGTTGAATATTTTGAACATAACTGTACGGGAAGACTGCTGCCCTATTTCATATCAAGAGTATACTTACCTCCCTAATACTTTTGATATTGCTAAATATCGGCTTTCACTCAATAAACACTCAGATTAAAACAGTTAGGTGCCCCTACTGGGCAGGGAGTCAGAGCGTAGTCTGGCGGATGCCAGCCCCACCACCGCGCATGCGCAGACTAGCACTTCCTCTTTGCTAATTTATTGGCAGAGAGTCTACACATGTTTTTGTGCTAGAGCTTTTCTAACTCAATTCATAGTCTTTTTGTGTGGATTTTGGAAGTGATAATCCCTGATATAGATGGCA
Organism: Chaetoderma sp. LZ-2023a; assembly: GCA_034401795.1. Classification (NCBI taxonomy): domain Eukaryota; kingdom Metazoa; phylum Mollusca; class Caudofoveata; order Chaetodermatida; family Chaetodermatidae; genus Chaetoderma; species Chaetoderma sp. LZ-2023a. Next base: position 81,821,695 of record CM067362.1, on the reverse strand, counting down.
GAAAGGATGACTTCGCCACAGGAGGGCCCAGGACCTTTAAATCAGGTGACTTCTAGTAAAATTAGCGAGTTTTTTACCCGGTGTAATGTGTTTCCGGGACTCGCGTTTACCGTGATAAGCGCCTTGTTTAGTTGGTTTATTTCAACTAGGTGCTATATAATACTAATCTCTCTTTGTGTTTATGTCCGCAGGTCTGTGTGACGATATGTAATGGACATCACATCAGCAGAGGGTTTGTTTCTCTCCACCATGGTTCCATTTCCTACTAATACTGTTAGGTTATCTAACCAAAAATTCTATGTCCAGTGAGTCGGAGGCCTAGTATAAAGGTCTTCTCACTTTGCCCTCTTGATCCAATTCCTTCCCCTAGCGGTGGAGAGAGTTAAGAGGCGTTCAGTTGGTGGAGTGCTCCAGTTCATCACGTTGGATGGTTTGTCTATACAAAGTGTCAGGTATCTAATTATTGATATGAGGTGATGTTAATTATTTAGAGAGGAAAGGGAGATAATTAACAGTATTTGCCATTGTTATCAGTATATATCTGATGGTTGTGTAGTCGAAATGTCCATTCTGCACATGTTCTGGTTAGAGATACAATTCGTCCTTGCACTTGGATGTTTGTTGGGGATCGATTTTTTCCTGTCATAGGATTAATGACGTCATAATCAGCCTTGCTCTTTATTAACAATTAAAGTTTGTCCAAAGCTGGGTTTCTGATGAATATTGATCTTTATGATCATTTTCCTTCTCTTGAGTTGGTTGAGTTTCTGAGCTTAACTAGATTGCTCATACTCCTCGTCCTTTGCCCTTTTTCAGAGACCTGGTTGTGCGTCCTGTGGACGATTTTTGAAGGACAAGTTTGTGCCTCATCTCTGTTATCAGTGTAGCCCCTGTGGTCCCTTGCTTAATTGCGAGATATGTAAGCACTGGGGGAGCGAGCTAATGTCCGAATTCTTGTGCTTGCAGGCGAAGGACAAGGTGATGGAGGAGGAGAAGAAGAAGCAGAAAAGAGAGGGTGTGAGTAAGAAGGGTAAGAGGAAGGCCTCGTCCGCGGTGGACATGGAGGCCTTCCGGACCGAGATGTTGGGAGAGTTGAGGAGGACAATAAAGGATTTGGTTCCAGAGTTGCTTCGTGGCATGCTTCCTGGACCAAATCCTTTGCTGTCCTCATCATCTGCTTCGGAGCAGGTAATCCCCACCTCTGAATCACCTTTCCTTAGTACGCTTCCGTTGTTCGAAGATTCAGAGGTGGCCCCATTAGAGGGGGCGTTCCACGACCCTGGCAGCAGGCTTAGTGCCGCGCAGAGGGGCCGTGGACGGTTGTCGCTGGAACCCGCGGGCTGCTTATCAGTCCAGGGGTATCCGCACGCCGCGGGTGCCAGTACCTCCTATGGCACCTTCCCTGGCCAGTCCGGGTTAGCTCTCTTTGCTGACCCGGAGTCTAATCTGTCTGGCCAGGAGGATGAGGATTACCTGTTGGGTCGCCGTCTGAGGACGTGGCCATGGATTATGACGTCTGTGCACCCCTCGCGGGGAATACAGGCGACTTATTCCACGGTTCTACTCACGCAGGGGTAGAATCCACGGTTCAGACTGTGGCCCTGGGCGCTGAAGGCCAGCGTTACCGCATACCTCGGCTTGCCGAGAGTGTCGCTGGTGCTGGCCGGGGCCACTAGATACGGACCCGGCCTCTCCACCCCACAGAGGCTCGGTCTTCAGGCTCTTAATAGTTGCATGTGTATCAGCCAATAAATTAGTCAGAGGAAGTGCTAGTCTGCGCATGCGCGGTGGTGGGGCTGGCATCCACCAGACTACGCTCTGACTCCCTGCCCAGTAGGGGCACCTAACTGTTTTAATCTGAGTGTTTATTGAGTGAAAGCCGATATTTAGCAATATCAAAATTATTAGGGAGGTAAGTATCAACTCTCTCGTGAAAAAAGAAATCCTTGATTTCGTTTAGTTCCAATTATGTTCAAAATATTCAATAGTACACTTTATGTTCTTTTGCAAACATATTAAGTTATTTCTGAGCTGTACTCTAGATTGTGTCAATAAATTCACCTTTCCAGAGTATCCATCTATCAATCTGACTGCATATGATGTCATAATCAGCTAAGTGACGTGTAGGATGATGTCATAATCATTACGTCATAAATTATTCTATTTGGCCCCGTCTTTAACTCTTAATTGTCCGACACGTTGTACGAATTGTATGTCTCTTCTATTTAATAAACATTCTGTCGAATATTTTGAAACTAATTTGACTGGGCGCTGTTGCTGCCATAGATGTGAAACGGTCCATCGTCATTTAAAGGAAGTCTCACCTTATCTTATACTAACCATTCAGGTGATAGAATTTGCCACCCATAATGCATCACTGACATTTTAGCGTTTTATCATGCCGACAACGAAAGATATCCAGGCTTTAGTAGATAAATGTTGATACATTTCTACAGCCTATGATGGCTATCATGATTCACTTTTGAACAAATCAGAAAAAACCTAGCGTGTCTGCCTCGGGATATACGTTCAGTCATAGAGGTACCAGATATAGTTTGGCAATGTGGTATAAATGCAGTTATACGGGTAAACTGTTGAATATTTTGAAACTAATTTGACTGGAAGTTGTTGCTGTCATAGGCAGCAACAACTTCCAGTCAAATTAGTTTCGAAATATTCCACGAGATGAGTATTGCATAATAAATAATGTAATGCATTTGCACTTACATGACATCATACACTATCTCTTGAGGAGACAAAATGGTGGCGATCACTGTTCAACATTTACACAATATTACAAAGCAGATAATTGTGATACAGAAACAGGAATGTGACATGATATGAATGATGTGGAATATATAAAACCTAATCTATCAGTCCAATACAATATTTGAGATGACATTAGCATACCTTTCGCTTTCAGATTCAGTTTGGCACATTAAAGGAATATTTCCAGGAACTTTATCAGGAGCTCGATGGTAACTCCGTGACTGAGCCAGCATCCGCTGCGCTGTCCATCCTAACGGGTGACTTCTATTCATATGCGGACAGAGATGATCACTACTGGACCGGCTACTTCACATCCAGACCATTTTATAAGCAACTGGATAGAGTTCTGGAGAACCATCTAAGGTGTTTAAAGAGTTAATCCTTTTATGACGAAGACAGCCAAAACCAGTCTCTGCAGTGCTCTTATAGAATGTCCATTTTGCAGTCTAGGAGAATACTATTTTTGAAAATTTACCACTTGAATGACTGACTCCATAAATTTTCAAAAATAGTCTTCTCTTCATCTACTAATGGACATTCAATAAGCAAATATTTTAATATTCTTGAAACAAAGTTAGCTATTAAAGCATTAACACTCATATCGGCCAAGCCAGTCATTCCACTAGTAAATTTTCAAAAATAGTCTTCTCTTCATCTACAAATGGACATTCAATAAGCAAATATTTTAATATTCTTGAAACAAAGTTAGCTATTAAAGCATTAACACTCATATCGGCCAAGCCAGTCATTCCACTAGTAAATTTTCAAAAATAGTCTTCTCTTCATCTACTAATGGACATTCAATAAGCAAATATTTTAATATTCTTGAAACAAAGTTAGCTATTAAAGCATTAACACTCATATCGGCCAAGCCAGTCATTCCACTAGTAAATTTTCAAAAATAGTCTTCTCTTCATCTACAAATGGACATGTTCCATGAGAAGATTGAAATTTTCTTGAAAATATTTGATAGCTAAAGGGTTAAAATCAAAGCTAAAGGTTTAATGACATTTGCTAGTCAACCACAATGGACCTTTCCAGTTTATCATTCAATCATATGACATCATGATCAACTATGTGACATGTAGCATGATGTCATAATCAATTACATCATGAATAACTTAGCTAGTTACATCACGAATGCTTAATTGATGATGGACTAAGCATTGTTGTACGAATTATATGTCTTTAGTATTTGATAAACATGCTGTTGAATATTTTGAAACTAATTTGACTGGGCGCTGTTGCTGCCCTTGAAATTGATAGTCGGGCAGTTCAGGGATCAATCGATCCCAACAGCGAAGTGTGGGTGGAGCTTTAGCTAGAGATCGACTGGGAATAACTAAAACTGTTTTTCTTCATTCAGTATTTACCCAAGTTAGATGATATTTAGGTGCTTCATCATGAACGCTATATAGCAGGAAAAATAGGGGTAGAAAAATGGACGGATGCGTAAGCTTTGCACATTCGTGAATATGGCCCACGGTAACATGCTTTGTTGACATTGTCTGTTCTAGATCTGCTGAGATCGCTTACTCGCTTGCATACGCATACAGCAGCCAGAAAATACCGGCTAAGGAACAAGCCACATTCCCAGTCACTGATTTCATGCAGAAGCTCACACAATCACGGAGAAGCTTGGCTTTATATCAGCATCATGACGGAATCACGGGGACAGCGAAAGATTTTGTCGTCATTGACTATGGCAAGAAGTATGTTAACCCATTACTGGCCAAGATTGGTCAAGCATATCAAAATATTTGCTTAATAAATGTCTGTTTACAGGCCAAGAGAAAATATTTTTGAAATTTATTTCTGGAATGACTGGCTTGGTTACCGAGCCAGGCAATCTCATGCTACATTCTCAATGATGGTACTCTTTTGGCCTGCAAATAAACATTCAACAAGACCGTCTGCTGAAGCAGGTTTTGGATGGCTTGACCGGTACCATTAAAGACTTAACCCTTATCACTCTGATGTCAATATTCTATCTGTTACTGTGTCAATATCAAAGAAACTGTTGTACATTTTTCAACAATTTTGCTGGAAAATGTTGCTGTCTATAACAGCACCATCTCCCACCAAATTTGTTGGAAAATGAACACCAGTTCATCTTTTAATTTAATTTGAGAATTATAAATTTTGACACCAGAGTGGTAAGTGCTAAAGAGATTATCTCTGTCAACTCTTCTCTAATGTAACAAGGACAGATCTGGTCTCTCCAAAGCATTATCTAATGACAATTTTACTTAGCCATATCTGAGATATTTCAGTTAATGTTTAGATTGTTGAATGTTTTGAAACAAATTTTCCTTGAAACTGTTCAACAGCTTACCTATTATGTGTGAGTTGTAGGCTTTAGAACAGGTATGCATAAATTGGATACACTTTTTGTCAGCCAGTGGATCTTTTGAAAAACTACTTTTTACTAACTGCTGGGATTTTTACCTGTATGGACGCTACTGTAGAAATTCTATACAAAAACCTGATTTTCTGCAGCCAATGTGGATCTTTTTTTAATGTCCATTAAGTCATTTAAAGGATAACTAATCCCATCTTTTAATAGGGATTAGTTATGGGCATACCATTGACTGGGTAGTGACCCGTGAATCTGAAAATTGTGTGCAGAATGTGCTAGTGAAGGACTTGCAAATGTCCGACCATTACTTAGTAACAGTTAATCTCAGTGCTACTAAACCGTCCCCAATCACCGTTTCCACGCCTTGTCGAAACATAAAGAAAATAGACGAATCTGCTTTCCGCCAAGATCTAGAGCAGTCTAGACTGATTACATCACCACCATCAGACTGTGAAGACCTCGCCGACCTCTACAACGCTGAGCTAACCCGACTTCTCGACAAACATGCCCCAGAGAAATTAAAATCTATTCATCAGAGACCGAAATCTACGTGGCTTTTCACACCTGATGTAGCCAAAGCTAAAGCTGATAGACGGAAGGCCGAGAGGCAATGGAGGAAGTCCAATCTGGAAGTACATAGACAGATTTATGTCAACGCGAGGAACACAGTCTCTAAGATCATCGCTGGTGCTAAACAGTCTTTCTTTAACAACAAAATCTTAGAAAGTACGTCGAATCCCAAACAACTCTACAGTACAATGTTCGACCTAATGGGTAAGAAGAAAGACTCCTCCCTTCCTAGTGGTGAGGATCCGGCACTTATTGCCCAGTCATTTTCGGACTTTTTTCAAAGCAAAATCGTGGACATTCGCACACAATTGCACCAGTCCCAAAATACTACTGTTCCTCACAATGACCATCCTGTCTTCAATGGCAAAGGCCTCGATTACTTTCTTCAGTTTTCAGAAAATGATGTATTGACCCTTTTAAACGAGCTCAAGCCAACCTTCTGTACATTGGATCCTATCCCTACCAAACTTGTGCTAAAATACACGGACCTCCTGCTTCCGTCGATTACCATGATGGTTAATTCTGGTCTAATGTCCGGGACTATGCCAGCGTCATTCAAACGGGCTATTGTCAAACCACTACTGAAAAAGAATGGCCTGGACCACGATATCTTGAATAACTATAGACCGGTTTCGAACTTACCTTTCATGTCAAAACTTGTCGAAAAGGCGGTACTTAAAAGACTGTCAGTCCATTTACGAAAATGTGATTTATATGAGCCATTTCAGTCCGCATACCGACAATACCATAGCACCGAAACAGCCCTTCTAAGGGTTGTAAATGATATTCGCAGTGCTGTTGACAAAGGTAATGTTTCCCTGCTGCTATTGTTAGATTTGAGTGCCGCATTCGACACTATTGACCATCAGATACTTTTATCACAATTGCGTCATACATTTGGATTAGATGGCCCAGTATGGAACTGGTTTGAATCGTATCTATCCGAGAGATATCAGTCAGTCTGCGTAAACGGATCATTCTCCGAACCGATCAAGCTCACGTGTGGTGTGCCGCAAGGATCGATTTTGGGTCCAGTATTATTTACGCTATACACACGGCAACTTGGACAGAAAATCGAGAACCACAACATCCAACGCCATTTCTACGCCGATGACACGCAGCTCATCAACAGTTTTATACCATCAGTATCAGCCGCAAGTATGGCAACAGATCAACTAAATGACTGCTGTTCGGACATTAAATCCTGGATGACATTGAATATGTTGAAGCTAAATGATGACAAAACGGAGGCCATGCTAGTTGGTCCGGTGATTAGGCGCGCTAAATCAGACTTGACATGCATCACTGTTGGAACAAGCCAAATAAATCTGTCACCTGTGGTGAAAGATCTAGGGGTAATGCTTGATAATGAACTGACCATGGAAAAGCATGTTAATCATCTCTGCAAAGTGTGCTCGTACCAGCTACGTAATATTGGTTGCATCAGACGGTATATTACGAAGGAGGCTACAATCATGCTTATACTGGCGTTAATATCGTCAAGACTTGATTATTGTAACAGCTTGCTTATTGGTGCACCAAAACAACTTATTCATAAGCTACAGATTGTACAAAATACCGCTGCTAGAATCATATCACTCCGCCGAAAGTATGATCACATAACCCCTGTCTTACAGAATTTGCATTGGCTCCCGATCGAGCAGAGAATCACTTTCAAAATTTTATGCTTGACTTACCAATGTGTTTCCGGTACTGCCCCTGCATACTTAACTGAACTAGTACAACCCTATTCGCCTGGTCGATCACTCAGATCTGTCAATCAGATGCTGCTAAACGTCCCAAAAGTAAATTCTACTACATATGGCCACAAAACTTTCGCTTATGCAGCTCCCACCGAGTGGAACAATCTACCACTTAGTCTAAAAAACTCAGCATCATTAGATATTTTCAAATCACAACTGAAAACCACCCTTTTCAAACGAGCATATTCTCAGTAGATATAGCTATTACGCTATTACGCACTAGCGCTTAGAGCACGCATTGTCATGGATTCAGCGCTTTATAAATGTACTTATTATCTCTTGATAGCTATTCAGGTGATCTAACACGCCGGTCATAAACTATCCAGATAATTTTAAGCCTTTTATCACGCCGCTAAGGAAAGATATTCAGGATTTAGTAGTTAAATGTTGGTACATTTCTACACCCTATGATGGCTGTCATGATTTACTTTTCAACCAATCAGAAAAAAAACCAGTGTGTGCCTCGGTATATACGCTCAGTCATAGAGGCTCCAGCTATAGTTTGGCAACGTGGTATAAAAGCAATCTTACAGGTAAGCTGTTGACTATTTTGAAACCAATTTGATTGGAAGTTGTTGCTGCCTATGGCAGCAGCAACTTCCAGTCAAATTAGTTTCAAAATATTCAATGGGATGAGCATTACATAATAAAGAATGTGATGCATTGGAGCTTACATGACATCACACACAATAACTTGAGGAGACAAAATGGTGTTGATCACTGTTCAACATTTACTCGATATTACAAAACAGATAAGTGCAAAACAGATCAGGGAATGTGACAGGATATGAATGATATTGAATCTATAAACCATATTCTATCGGTGCAATACAACATTTGAGATGAGATTAGCATCGCTTTAAAAGACTATTCTTCATGAACCGCAGTGAGAGTGTTAATCAAGCTTGGCTAGAAGGACCGTGGATGATGTTAGGCTTCTAATCCTCTTAAAAGAAATCTGATTATTATCCCCCCCACCCCACCCTATAGATATATGGAGGTATAGAGCAAATTGCTTTGGCCGACCATCCATATGTCTGTCTATCGGATGAGATAACTCTAGTTCTACTTGTATGACCTTGATCAAACATAGAAGTTGGTTTTGGGGGTCCGAAAAGAAGCTTATCAATTTTGCGTTCAAAAGGTTACGGTCGTGGTGACCCAATTAAAGAAATTATATTTTGTTTCTGGATGGTAGTACTAGTTCTACGTTCTTTACCAAACTTGAGTGGGAGGCTGTCCTTGGGATTCTGACGAACTCTACCCATTATGGCGGCAAAAGGTAAAGATCAGAGTGACCCAGTTAAAAAATTTATGTTGCCCTTCGTGTGTGTGTGTGTGTGTGTGTGTGTGTGTGTGTGTGTGTGTGTGTTGTGTGTGTGTGGTGGGTTAGGTGGGGTGCGGTTGCTAAAGAACCTTATCGTTTTGGAGTCAAAAGGTCAAAGGTCAACATCATGGTGACCCAATTAGTGAAATTAATGTTGCGTTTCCAGATTATAACTCAAGTTCTATTGAAGAGATCTTTACCAAACTTTTTTGAGTTTGCCTTTTGGGGTCTGAACACCCTCTCAGTTTTGGGGTAAAAAAGTCAAATGTTATGGAAATTGGTGTGCATTTCCAGAATGCAACTAAGTTCTACTTAAGGCATCGTCACCAAACTTGGCCTGTTTTTTACCCTTGTGGGGGAGGGGTGGGTGGGTGTGTTTCGAAGAATGCTATTAATTTATTGGTTGAATGGTCAATGCTACAGTCACAGTGACCCAATTAAGGAAACTGTGATTAGTTTTAATTCTAATAATATGCCCTTACTGGTTGAGTGAATGTCATGAGTGCAGTACATACTTGCATACATAAATAAGCCTGAACACTATATGCTGTGTCAATCGAGGAATCCAGTTTTAGCTATGCCTCGCCCATCTCTAGCTAAGCTCCGCTCACACTTCACCCATGTTGGGATTGATCTACCCCTGAATTTCCAGACTGTCAATTTCCAGAAAAGTTTACAGGTAAGCTGTTGAACATTTTGAAACTAATTTGACTGGGTCCTGCAGCACCCAGTCTTCTTCTTTTCGATCGCTGGTATCACACTTGGGGAGCCGTTCTCAAGATGAAATCTGTGGTTTTCTGCAGTTCTTCCACAGGCCCATACAGCTTTTCAAGAAAAGAGGTTGACAAAGGCCAGATCTCTCCTCTCAGCAGCTGATACATACTGCAACATTGAAGTATGTGCTCTGTGGTCTGTTCTGCTTCTCCACAAGGACAAGCGGGCGATGTCGTAAAGTGGAACCGCCTGTACATGTGTTGGTTTAGTCTGTTATGTCCAGTTCGGAGACAAAAAATGGTCACTTGCTCTGGCCTCGAGAGATGATGGTAGGCATCTTCTGATTGAGGTGTTCTATACAGTGACTTGATGATAGTCTTCACCTCTGTATGTGTAACCATGTTTTCTGTCTGATTCTCTTCTGCACCCACCTTTGCCATCTTGTCTGCTTCCTCATATCCGAAAGCATTTGATGGTTTGTAATGCTTCTTCAAGTTGTGGCAGCTTACCTTTGGTGATAGCCTCAAGGACGGAGCGGGCATCAGATAAAAAGACAATCTGTGCAATAGGATCTGCTGTTCTGCTGATGGTATTAGCTGCATGGACCAGTGCTTCGACTTCAGCTCTGTAGTTTGTGCAGTGTTTGCCTGTCGGTATTGCGGCTGACTCATGTTGTCCGTTTGGATACTGTATGTGCAGTCCGGCACCTCCGCTCCTAATTGCATCTTTGGCTGATCCATCTGTGTAGATCCTTATCCATGTCTCCTGAGGGTACATTTCTTCCAGCATGGCTAGGGTCAGGGCCTTCTTGCTCACATCACTGTGTTCATCTTTGGTTGTGAGATGAGGTACTGTGGTACGAATAGCTATGTTCTCTAGTTTGTTTTCCCAGGCTGGAGGATCAAGGGTGTGGTTTGGGGCTTCTATTTGTGCTGGCAACATCTCTTGGTGTTTCCTTTGAAGTGCTTTTTTCTCTTTCACAAAACTTGATCTTTTAAGTCTTCCTGATGACAGCTGTGCTTGCCTGATCTTCATCGGGTGGTTGTTGAATGATTTGAACTTTGCAGCTTGGATCAGTGCTTTGCATTCCCTTCCTTTACTAAGTGGGGGGATGCCTGCTGTCTGCTCCATTTTTTCTATTGGTGTTGATCTCATTCCACCAGTGATGATGCGCAGTGCCTGGTTTTGTACTCTGTCGAGGTTCTGTTGATGAGATTTAGCTGCTGTCATCCATGAGCTGGATCCATACTCAAGGTGTGGTCGTACGGCACCTAGGTAGATGGTCTTGAGGATCCTTTCATTGGCACCCCTCTTTGTTCCTGCCAGCTTCCTCATGATGTTTAGCTTTCTAAGCGCCCAGTCAAATTGGTTTCAAAATATTCAGCAGAATGTTTATTAAATAGTAAAGACACAAATTGTACAACAACTCATAGTCCGTCTTCAATTAAGCATTCGTGACAAACTTAGCTGCATCATTTATGATGCAATTGATTATGGCGTCGGCATACACGTCATGTAGTTGATCATATAATTGATGTACAAACTGGAATCCTCCATTCCCTTTCACACTGCACTGCTAGACGATGTTCATGGAACCATTCGATGACGGTGGTCGTGGGGCGCATAGATTTCAGAAATCTGTGATTTATAGAGCCTGTTATTCCAGTGGTAAATTTTAAAAAATAGTCTACAGATAGACATTGAATAAGCAAATGTTTTAACTTTCATGGCCAATCTTACCCATTAAAGGGATATTTTCAGCATGAACTAATCTCGATAATGTTTATACTTGACACTTGAGCTGTGCTCTTGTCTTTCAGATTGTTGTCTGCTTTAATGTCATTGAAACACATCATGATACACAGTCTCGCATACCTCCTGCAGAAAGACAAATCTCAATACCAGTATCTCGAACACCTTCCGACCTTTGACATCGTAAGTATCACTCGTGGCAGAACATGTGAAGCAAATCACGGTATATATGTATGATCAGGGCTCGATTTTAACACTAACCCGTTAACCCGAGGTTAGTAGAATTTCATATGGGTTAGTAAAACTACACTTGCACTAACCCGTCTGGATTAGTAATGCTCTCAAAAATGAGGGGGGGGGGGAAAAGAAGGCAGCAACGGCTTTCCGGACAAATTAATTTCAAAATATTCAACAGCTCTGTATGGTTGACTTGGAAATGAGTTTTATAGAGATTCATTGGTGAATGGATCAAAGAAGTGATCAGCGTTGACCTTCCAAACATTGGGTTATTGAAATTTGCTGCGGGATAATAAAATCAATGATGCACTATACCGCCTGAGTTAGTAGAAAAAATCCATAAAATCTACCCCTGGTATGTCTATGCATGTCTATGCATACTTAATTGTGTGTTGGTGCATGGATGTGTGTGAAACTTAGCTATGCCCCACCCATTACTAGCTAAGTCCCAATGCTGTGTCTGTTTTTTGATGGATCGAACCCGGAACTCCCTGTTGAATTTTTAAAACTAATTTTACTGGTTGCTGCGCCAAGTCAAATTAGTTTCAAAATATTCAACAGAATATTTCTTAAATATTACAGACATATAATTCTTACAGATTAACGGACTATTAAGCATTTATGACAGACTTACATCATTCATGACGTAATTAATTGACATCAACCTACATGTGATATAATTCATTATGACATTATATATTTATATATTTGACTGACAAATTGGATTCCTCAATTGAATTAAAACTCATAAGACAAAGTTAACAAAAGCCAGTTACCATTTAAGTGTCAAGATTTTTTATGTGAATGTCTGCTTACAGGTCAAGAGAAGTCGATTTTTAGCACTCCTGGCCAGAATGGCCATGTGAGGTTATGCTAGGCGACAGTCCGTCTTCCATCCATCAATGTTTTGCTTTTAAGATATATCTTCTAAACCTCTTGTCGGATTTTAACCAAATTTGGCAGGAAGGATCTTTTCTTTTTACTTCTATCTCCGATCAACAGTTAAAATAGGTAAAATAAATGGTCTGCTTCCTGATATAGAGTGAAATCAACAATAAGGCTATTTCGAACCTTGTTTCACGATTTTATTAGGTCACTATTTTTTATTGATGTAATGTCATTCACGTGAATATCAACCGTTTCATCAGAGTGTGTCTCAACTCGCTAACTATAATTAGTTATTTGACATTGGAGTGAGCTATTTTTAATCTGGATTGTTCTGACTATTAATGCGTGCGACCTGCAAATGGTCAATGTTAATTCGGCAGTCAAGCGTGTTGCTAAACAGAGTCAAGACAAAGTCAGTGAGTATTTAAACGAATCCAGGGTTGTACTCTCTTTACTCTGCTGGAGTCGTATATTTGGTTACTCACGAAAACTTGCCTATGCCCATGCATGTAACATGACATTGAATTTAAGCCGATTCCAAAGCTTCTGATAATTACGAGTATCCGATATGCAGACTCGCTACTCGCCATTATTCACGTGAACAACGCGTGTGCAAGGATATTTCCATGAAATTCCTACATATAGGCAGTTCGAAAGTTAATTACAAAAATTAAAACAATATAATTATAGGTGTCCCTACCTAAACTGAATTTAGCCATTAAAGAAATATGTTAAAACAATCTGGAAAAATAAAACCTAGCGACTTTTTAACGAAACTCACTGGCAACAAAGCGTTACATGATCAATATGGCGCGAGAAAATACTACGTTTCAATAAACTTCCATTGATAAATACAGAATAGTAATGGATTTTCCCATGGTCTAGTTCATGAACAACCAATCAGATATGTCATTACGAGAAGATTATTGTGTTTGAGTAGAACGCAGTTTGTATGTTATGTTGTTATTCTAGTGTGTTTATTCAACGAGAAAATGCTTGGACTAATAATTACAAATAATACAAGCGTCAATAGGCAATAAATTATAGCTTAATTACTACCACCGTGTGGCCAGAGAATGAGTTTAGAAGTTTTAAATATAGCAATCTTACCTTGAGACTTGCAAGACGTACCTTCGACATACAATTTTTATCAATATTTAGTTTTTACACAGCCTCCCTCACCTCAACCCGGCTATCAGTTAGAGATGGCTGTATTTTTGGCACTATTAGCACTGATTTACCCATGCCCTATTCAAATTTTATCGTTTATTTCTCAAATATGGCCCATTAAACACACGACTACCGTTATGGACGGTATGCACAGTACTTGGAAATGTCAATGGTCATGGTATCGGTACACGGTATACCGCTGTCCTCGCGGTACTACCGTCAGACCGCCCAGCTCTACTTATTAATCAATGGGCTGGCCAATTCCATTGATATATTGGTGAAATGATCCTATGGCGGTAGGTTTCAACATATCAAACAAGACCTTTGTTTGGTTAATTCTTTTATGGTGGCCATCCAAAAATTATCCATCATGTTTATTTAAATGTAAATGGTTCAAATGCTAATGTGCCAGGAGAGCAGGCTCTTGGGCCTCTTGTTGAAGTTTAACTATTGGAATAACTGGCTTCACTTGGCCTACAAATCAGCATTACTCAAGACCAGTGCAAAGGCTAGTTATAAGGTTTAAGCCTTCTAAAACCGGGCTCTGCAGTAGTCTTGATAAATGAGCCAGTCACTCTAGTGGTCAATTTAAAAAAATTGTCTTCCGTTGGTCTTCAAATGAATATTTATCAAGTTGTCTATAAAGGCTGGTTTTGTCTGGCTTAACCAGCGAAGAGTTAAAGAACGCTCATCGATAGAAAGGTTTATTATCTGTTTACATACTGTTCTGTTATTATTTGCAGGATGAACAGAGGCAAAGCCATGACTCTCTTCCTGATAGAACCGTGCTCAAACTCACAACTGCACCACAGTATGTCAATATTCTAAGCATCATGTAAAACTTAACCGTTTGATTCTTAAGGCAGCCAAAACCAGCCTCTGCAATGGTCTTAAAGGAATGTCAATTTGCCGAGCAAGAGAAGCATATTTTTGAAAATTGTCCACTGGAATGGCTGGCTCAATAACCGAGCCAGTCATTCCAGGGGATAATTTTCAGAAATTCTCTTCTTGACCTGCAGATGGTCGTTCAATAAGGAAATATTCTATAATTTTCTTGATCAAATTTGATGATTAGTTCTTCCTGCTGGTGACATCCACTCAATGTGCTTTACTGTGCTGCATTCATTTCATGTTATTGGTGTTTGTTTTGCCAGGCCAGTGATGTTCTATAACTCATTAGGACAGCAAAGAGAGGAGTTAGTCCAAGTCCACGTGAACTCCGCAGATATTGAAGTCACTAATAGTGCTGGTGAGCCTGTTCTCTGTCAAGTGGATCCAGTCTGGCACTCAGAAATAACAGCCGAGACAGACCAATATAAGGTAAGCTTGAATAGTCTATGTATATGGTTTGTGCACGTCATTGAAATTGACTGACCTAGCCATCTGAAATCATTAGCCAATAAATTAGCCTATTTTAAGATCTTATTAGCCAAATATAAAATTTCGTAGCCAGTAAATTAACCTATTTTGCAATTTTATTTGCCAAATGTTAAAGTGATACTTATTTTATATTGAACTGTTGGTACAAAGCTTCCATATCATTAATCTCCTGCCAAATGCAGCAACAAGTTCCAGTCAAATTAATTTCAAAATATTTAACAGCTTATTGCTGCTTTATGGAAGCAACGGATCCCAATTAAATTAGTTTCAAAATATTTAACAGAATACTTATTAAATTGTAAATTCATCAAAGACATATAAGTCGTACACTTTTTTTTGTAATAGAGCTATACTCATTTTGATTATGACGTCACCTAACATGTGATGTATATGATTATGGCATCAGATACTTGACTGACATATCAGATCCTTCTATTAATCTCCTGCTTTCACGGCTACAACGGCAATGCTCACATGGAAATAACATGATGGCAGCAAGGCAATACAAGAAACAGCTTCCAGTTGAAGTAATTCCTAAATAATCGACATTTCACTGTAAATCGTCAACAATTTCCTGATTTGGGTTTTTTAGGTGGCATCGTATAAATTTATGAATTTTAAACGAATCAAAAAATATCCAACAATAATACACCCCTAATAGCTAGTATGAGATAGGTTTATGCTTCTAATACATTTTCTATTGTTACTGACTGTTCTGTGTAGGTGTCATTGATTGTGAAGGTGCCAGCATTAGGAATGACAACGTATTATCTGAAGCAAGCGTTCAACAGTTCTCACAGACATCTATCAAAGATTACATTCTACAATGCGCCGGCAGTCACAATGTTAACACACAGGTATCAATGCTAATCCATGAATGTCATAATTAATTACATCACATGTAGGCTGACACCATAATCAAAATGCAAAATGAATGACGAATCTTAGGCCGTGTTCTCACTAGAGGGTTAATCAGAAATAATGCCATACTTCAGTCTGTTATAAACATTGAATAGTCTGTCAACTGTATGAACTGTATGTCTTTACTATATATTAAACATTCTGTTGAATATTTTGAAACTAATTTGACTGGACGCTGTTGCTGTCATAGGCAGCAACAGCACCGAGTCAAATTAGTCTCAAAATATTCAACAGGTTACTGGTATAGTTACTTTGAAGTTGGCATTCTGGGAATTCAAGATTTAATTGATCCCAACATGCCCAAGGCATAGACCGAGCTTAGCTAGAAAAGGGCGGGCTTGAAACTCAAATTACTTCTAACCCCTAGAATTTAACCCTTTCAACAATAAATCTCTGAAAATGTACATTGTTTATAATATAAAACTTATCCTGTTGAGCATTTTGGAATAAATTTGACTGGAAGCCGGCTTCTAGTCAAATTAATTCCAAAATATTCAACACTTTTCACTTCAAGAGATACTTACCTCCTAATCTATGATATTCCCAAAATATCCACTTACACTCAATAATCCCCCCCCCCCCCCCCCGATTTTAAAAAGTATTGTGCCCCTACTGGGCAGGGAGAAAGATGACAGCCGGGCAGATGCCGGCCCCACCTCCGAGCATGCACCGATTGACTCTTCCTTCTCCTAATTTATTGACTTTATAAACACATGCCTTTCTAATAATTTTGGTTGTTAATCATGTCTGGGCATGCTAGAACACCAGATGCAGTGCTGGGACCAAGCTATCAGGTGTTTTTAATTAGTATTTTGTCTAAATTTCGTCAGTGTTTCGCATTGTCATGTGTTTCCGAGATTCTTTTTAGACGTATTTAACGCCATACAAACTGGTAAAATTATATGTTGGTGCCTTGAATTTCTTACCTCCTACTTTTTGTGTCCACAGGTACTTGTAATGGACTGAGAAGTTTTTGGTGAGGTTCTTTTCTCCACCATTCACTCCCTTCTTATTAGGAATGTTTATGCCTAGAGAGTCCAGAGCTACCTATGAGTTAAGCTTCTCTCTCTATCCGATGGTCCCTTTTATTTATATGGTGGAGAGGCATGTGAAGTGGTGGATTGATCAAGAGTCATGGTAGTATGCCTCTGCTAAAGATGCAGGCACTCGAGTTATAAAAGAATATGGCACTGTTATATATTTGAAATTATTTTTTAATTTGCTGGCAAACTTTTTTAATTTTGTTTCTCTGTTGTTTGCATGGGTTATTACTAACAAAACATAACATAACAAGTATACAGCTTACTGTTATCATTATTTATGTTTCATGCTCTTATGTGTTGAATACTATTCATTCTTTACACCTGGTTGTATGGTTTCTCTTACTTATTATCTTGCTTGGATATATTTAAGATATGATGTCATTATCAGCCATATGCTTATTGTCGATATTTACATTATGTATCAGGCTGTATCATAGCAACGTTCTTAGTATGGTCTATTTAAAAAAAAAATTAAATACAAGAATTTGTTGCTCCCTGTTATTCAGTTTATAGCCTATGACAAAAACTCTTTGTCTTCGTATTATAATTTTTTCAGAGTTTAAGTGGGTTTGCTCCTGTGGGAGGGTTTTTCAAGCCCATGTATGCTCCCCATGTCTGTTTTAGATGTAGTTCCTGTGGTCCCATCATTAAATGTGATGTTTGTAAACACATAGATGGGAGGGGGGGGCCTGACTTATTCTCTGAATGTGTTTTATTACAGGCGAAGGACAGGGCTTGTGTTGAGAAGGGACGCGAGGGTGTAAGTGGTGGAAAGGGTAAGAGGAAGGCCGTCATGTCCACGGATATGGAGGCTTTTCATGTTGAAATGAGTGGGGAGATGAAGAGGACAATTAATGTCCTGGTGCCAGAGTTGCTTCGCAGCATGCTTCCTAGGCCAGATTATTTGTTGCCTTATTCTTTTGCCCCAAGCAGATAGTCCGCCTCTGATTCGGGTTTCCGTCGAGTTCCGTTCTCCGCTCGTGAATCAGTGGTGGCTCCAGTAGATCTCGGAAGGCCTGCCTCCTTGCTGTTGGATCCAGGAGCAGCCCAAAATTATTCTGGCAGCAGGCTTTGCCGCGCCGGTAGATCAAAATGATAATGACAGCAGGCTTTGCCACGCCGGTAGGTCATGGGCCGGGCACGCTGGACCCAGGTTCCCACTTATCGGGTTACCTGGAGCATCTGCGCACCTCGAGTAACGTAACCTTTTTCAGTACCTTCCCTGGCCAGCCCAGGTTAGCGATCTTTGCTAAACCAGGAGTAACCTTTCTGGCCAGGAGAACGAGGACTATCTGCTGTGTTTTCATGATCGGCACGGCCAATAGCCGCCCGTTCTGCATTCCACGGCTTGCCGATGGATGTGCCGGGGTTGGCCCGGACCATGGTGGTGACTTTTATTACATCATCGATGCCATGGATCTGACTATTCATACTAACGGGCTTGTATGGTGCAGCCGATTTACCAGGTGTAGGAGGAAATCATCTGTTTCGGGAGAACGGCTCTCCAAGTGTGATACCAGCGATCGAAAAGAAGAAGAAGATCTGTTTCGGCCGCTAGTATGCTTGTGAGTGATAACACCAATATAGATACTCTAGATATCTATGACGACGAAGGCCTGCGCCTGGTTGTTTCACATCAAGAGTATACTTACCTCCCTAATACTTTTGATATTGCTAAATATTGGCTTTCACTCAATAAACACTCAGATTAAAACAGTTAGGTGCCCCTACTGGGCAGGGAGTCAGAGCGTAGTCTGGCGGATGCCAGCCCCACCACCGCGCATGCGCAGACAAGCACTTCCTCTTTGCTAATTTATTGGCAGAGAGTCTACACATGTTTATGTGCTAGTGCTTTTCTTGGCTCAATTCTTAGTGTTTTTGTGAAAGTTTAGAAGAGTTTATTCCTGATAAAGATGGCAGGAAGAATGACTTCGCCAGAGGAGGGCCCAGGACCTTTAAATCAGGTGACTTCTAGTAAAATTAGCGAGTTTTGTCCCGGTGTAATGTGTTTCCGGGACTCGCGCTAAACGTGATAAGCGCCTTGTTTAGTTGGTTTATTTCAACTAGGTGCTATATAAGACTAATCTCTCTTTGTGTTTATGTCCACAGGTCTGTGTGAAGATATATAATGGACATCACATCAGCAGAGGGTTGTGTCTCTCCACCATGGTTCCATTTCCTACTAATACTGTTAGGTTATCTAACCAAAAATTTTATGTCAAGTGAGTCGGAGGCCTATTATAAAGGTCTTCTCACTTTGCCCTCTTGATCCAATTCCTTCCCCTAGAGGTGGAGAGAGTTAAGAGGCGTTCAGTTGGTGGAGTGCTCCAGTTCATCAGGTTGGATGGTTTGTCTAGACAAGGTGTCAGGTATCTAATTATTGATATGAGGTGATGTTAATTATTTAGAGGAAAGGGAGATAATTAACAGTATTTGCCATTGTTATCAGTATATATCTGATGGTTGTGTAGTCGAAATGTCCATTCTGCACATGTTCTGGTTAGAGATACAATTCGTCCTTGCACTGGGATGTTTGTTGGGGATCGATTTTTTCCTGTCATAGGATTAATGACGTCATAATCAGCCTTGCTCTTTATTAACAATTAAAGTTGTCCGAAGCTGGTTTTCTGATAAATTTTGATCTTTATGATCATTTCCTTCTCTTGAGTTGGTGAGTTTCTAAGCTTAACTAGATTGCTCATACTCCTCGTCCTTTGCCCTTTTTCAGAGACCTGGTTGTGCGTCCTGTGGACGATTTTTGAGGGACAAGTTTGGTCCTCATCTCTGTTTTCAGTGTAGCCCCTGTGGTCCCTTGCTTAATTGCGAGATATGTAAGCACTGGGGGGGCGAGCTAATGTCCGAATTCTTGTGCTTGCAGGCGAAGGACAAGGTGGTGGAGGAGGAGAAGAAGAAGCAGAAAAAAGAGGTTGTGAGTAAGAAGGGTAAGAGGAAGGCCTCGTCCGCGGTGGACATGGAGGCCTTCCGGACCGAGATGTTGGGAGAGATGAGGAGGACAATAAAGGATTTGGTTCCAGAGTTGCTTCGTGGCATGCTTCCTGGACCAAATCCTTTGTTGGCCTCATCATCTGCTTCGGAGCAGGTAATCCCCACCTCTGAATCACCTTTCCTTAGTACGCTTCCGTTGTTTGAAGATTCAGAGGTGGCCCCAGTAGAGGGGGCGTTCCACGACCCTGGCAGCAGGCTTAGTGCCGCGCCGAATAGTGACCGTGGACGGTTGTCGCTGGAACCCGCGGGCTGCTTATCAGTCCAGGGGTATCTGCACACCGCGGGTGCCAGTACCTCGTATGGCACCTTCCCTGGCCAGTCCGGGTTAGCTCTCTTTGCTGACCCGGAGTCTAATCTGTCTGGCCAGGAGGATGAGGATTACCTGTTGGGGTCGCCGTCTGAGGACGTGGCCATGGATTATGACGTCTGTGCACCCCTCGCGGGGAATACAGGCGGCTTATTCCACGGTTCTACTCACGCAGGGGTAGAATCCACAGTTCAGACTGTGGCCCTGGGCGCTGAAGGCCAGCGTTACCGCATACCTCGGCTTGCCGAGAGTGTCGCTGGTGCTGGCCGGGGCCGTGGTGGGGCGGTATGTGCCCCGCGCTTTACCACGGCGCCTGCTCCTGGTCAAGCCAGTGAGATTAGCATGCCGGTATTGTCAGGCCCGCATGCTCTCCCTGGCTTGCGAGGGATATCAGCGTATCCGCCGTCAAGCTCTGTTGCTTGCGCTCAGGAGGAAGACGAAGGCCCCCGTCTTGTAGAGCGCTCGCAGCTAGCCACGGAGGAGGATTGGTCTGACGCTTGCCAGTGGTTGGTGAGTGTTAGACCAGATCTGCCCGTGGAGCAGTCGGCTAGCCAGCGTGATCACAGGCCGTGGTTAGCTGGTAAGCCTACTGCTAACGCTATGCCTTCTCTGCCGCTGGCAGAGCATGTCGTTGACATGTTCGAGGCGGCGGAGACGTCCATTAAGTCGAGTGGACGTCTCGCTAAGGCCCCGCGCGAGGTGGCCAGGCGTTGCCGCATCGTGCCCCTGGACTACCAGCGGTACGGTGTGGTACCTAAGCCGAGCGTGGATGACCGCGCGGCTTTGGGTGAGGATGCGCGGCCAGGCTCCCGTTCTGACACGGGAGTCTTGTGTTCGAACGCGTTGCGTTCAGCAAATACCGCGTTGCATGATGCGGAGGAGAGTGGGAGGGCTTCGATTGCCGCTCTGTCCCACGTCTCCCAGCTGTTACAAGGGGTAGTAACAGCATCCGCATCGCGCCAGCCAAGTCCGGTCACAGTCCAGCGAGCCATCCAGGATGGTATCAACCTGGCTCTGGACTGTATGACGCGGTGACCAGGAGTGTCCGGGCAAGGCGCACTTTTGCCTTGGACAATCTGTGCCCGTCCCAGGACCTCTACATGACAGGTCCTGGTCTCTTTGGAGGTGAGGGATGTAGGCACCTCCAGGAGACGGTTACTCTGGTCAATAACCAGAGGGCGCTGCGCGAGCAGTTTGAGGTGCTTCGTCGTGCTAACGTTCGCGCCGCACCCCCTGCGTATCGTCCCCTGCAGGCTCGAGGTGGTGGTGGCCAGGTCAGAGGCCAACCACCATCGCAGCGTCGGCCTCGGCCGCGTGCGATTCGGCCAGCAGCGAGGGGGGGCGCAGGCTCCTCAGGCGCAGGCAGCCGCCCGCGCACCGAGGTGCGCGCGGTGCTGGTCGTGGCGCGCGAGGATCTGGGCGTGGTAATCGTTCCTGATGGGACGGTTACCGCGGTGAGAACCACTCCGGTGTTTCTGGCAAAGGAAACAGTGCCGCTCTTGCACTCCTTATGTCCACCTCTATCCCTAGGTGGACCGGTGGGAGGCCGGCTAGCCGACCACATGCAAGAGTGGGAACGGTTAACTCAGGACCGTTTAGTCTTGCGATGGCTTTCAGTCGGGTATCATCCCGATTGGATGACAGGCCCGCCATCGCGACTGTCTCTAGTGCCGATCTGGACTCCAAATCCGAGAGATCCAGATCAAAGGTTGTGTATCGAGGAGGAAATAAATTCCCTCATACAAAAAGGAGCTATTCAGCCGGCACAGAGGTGTCCGGGCTTCTATTCAACCCTGTTCTTAGTAACAAAGAACACCGGAGGGTGGAGACCAATTCTCAACCTCAAGCCATTGAACAAGTTCATAGAGACGCCCAGTTTCAAGATGGAGACTGTGCGCTCGGTGTTGGTGGGGTTAGAGAGGGGAATGTGGACAGCGTCGATAGATTTGAAGGACGCTTATTTCCACATCCCCATACACAGGAGTTTCCGTCGCTTCCTGAGATTTGCATTCCAGGGCAGACAGTGGGAATTCAGGGTGCTACCCTTCGGAATTTCCACGGCTCCTCGGGTTTTCACCCGTGTGGTTCTTGCGATCACCGCATACCTCCACAGGAGAAGCATAGCAGTCCACACGTACATAGACGACTGGCTGTTGAAAGCGCACACCCAGGAAAGTTTATCGGCCAGTCTGGAGATTGTTTTGAAAACTCTCACAGACTTAGGCTGGATGATCAATTTCCCAAAATCAGAGCTGACTCCATCCCAGAAGTTTGTTTACCTGGGGATGTTCTTCGATCTAGAGACAGGATATGTTTTTCCTACTCAGGAGAGAGTTCAGAAACTCATCTCATTAATTCAGTCAGTGTGCGACAGTCGTCATGTCCTGGCACGGGTTTACTTGAGAATGCTGGGGTTGATGGTTTCATTGGAACCAGTCATTCCTCACGCCGCCTTACGCAGGCGGCCGATCCAGTTATTTCTCATGACACAATGGACCCAGAGTACAGGTTCGCTGGACTCGAATGTGTCAGTGTTGGCGCCTCTGATTCATCACCTGCAATGGTGGTTGGACACAGAGAATCTCTTGGTGGGGGTTATGCTAACCCCTCCCCACCCTCAGGTGACTGTGTATACAGATGCATCGATGGAGGGCTGGGGAGCTTGCCTGGAAGAGTCCACGATATCAGGGCTTTGGAATCTGGAACAGTCAAAGGAACATATAAATCTACTGGAGCTAAGAGCAGTAGTCCTGGGCCTGGAACATTTCTTACAGAAAGTTCAGGGCAAGATTGTTCTTATTCGTTCAGACAACTCAACAGTTGTGACTTACATAAACCGCCAGGGCGGAACGAAGTCGCCCAGTCTCTGTATGATGACATGGAGACTGCTTTGTTGGTGTCTGGATCACCAGATTACCTTGAAAGCAGTTCATATTCCGGGAAGGTTAAACCTGCTAGCAGACTCATTGAGCCGAAGGATGAGTGTTTTACCCACGGAATGGCAACTAAATCAATGTGTGGCGGATCGTCTGTTCGACCATTGGGGGAAACCCAACATCGATTTGTTCGCAACGAAGAAGAATGCGAAGATGATGACGTACGTCTCTCCGATTCCGGATCCAAGCGCTTTCGCAACAGATGCGTTAGCTATCAGCTGGGGGAGAATGTATGCATACGCATTCCCTCCAGCAATCCTGATTCCAAAAATTCTTCAGAAAATCAGACAAGAGGAATGCCAAGTGCTTCTGATCGCCCTAATTGGCCAAGCCGATCATGGTATACGGATCTGCTGGACCTTCTGGTCTGCAATCCGGTTCCTCTGCCTCTGATGGACGATATTATCTTCCAGGGCAAGGCCTTTCACAACAATCCGTCAATGTTCAGATTGACTGCGTGGATGTTGTCAAGGAATCTAGAATTAAGGAGGGATTTTCTGAGCAAGCAGCCATGTTTATGGCCAAAGCCAGGAGGGGGTCAACCTCCAGAGCATATAATTATAAAATCAACAGATTTGCAGAATGGTGCTCAAAAAGATGTATTGATCCAATGGATTCATCTATTCAGGTAGTAGCTGATTTCCTCTGTCACCTCTATGATGCCTATAGCCTCAAGCCTAACTCTATTGCTGGTTATAAGTCAGCTTTAATGTCTGTTATTCCTTGCTTGGCTAAGAGGGGAAGTGATGAAGTAAGTACATTAAATGTATTAATTAAAGGCATGGGCAATCTAAGACCGAGGAATCCCCCGGTGATTCCTTCTTGGAGTTTATCGCTAGTGCTTCAAGTACTAGGTGATAAGCCGTTTGAACCACTTAGTTCCATTTCTATGAAACTATTAACACTGAAGACTGTGTTTTTAATTGCTGCGGCCTCGGCTAGGCGTAGGAGTGAAATTCATGCCTTATCAGCCGAGGATGACCGTTTTGTGGTTTCAGGGGAAGGCCTTAAGCTGCTACCTAGGATTAATTTCTTGGCTAAGAATCAGTCGTTGAAATATCCAGGTCAACCTATTGTTTTGCCTGCTTTAACTAGATATGATCCTAATTCTAAAGCATGGTGTCCCGTCCGGGCGCTTCGCCGGTACAAACAACGTACAGCGGAGTGGCGCACCGACCAGTCGGCGTTATGGTTGTCATATATTGAACCCCATGGCAGGGCTTCTAAGGACACCATTTCCAGGTGGATTGTAGAATGCATTCAGTTTTGTCATAAATCCGCCACCGGGAAGCAGGTTGACGTGGCCAAGGCTCACAGTGTCCGCGGCGTAGTGACATCCACTGCCCTATTTAATGGGGTCCCTGTGGATGATATTATGTCGGTGGCTCAGTGGCACTGTGAGTCTAGTTTTACAGACCATTATCTCCGTGACACCTCTAATCCTCTCGCCTTGTCGATTTTGAAAAAATAACTAGGCATATATTTTTGATGGGGTTTCCTCATTGCTTATATATTTCACAATTAATTTATGGAAACAACCACTTTTTTGGGACTGCATCGTTCTTCACCAATGGGAAGAGGATGTCAGCAGCCATTTCAACAAGGTCAGTCTTGTGTATGCGTTGTCCATTGTTGATTGTCTTGTCACGTTACCCGTTATTAATATGATGATGGTTTTGTGTATTTATGTGGTTCATTGTTGAGAGTATACGAAAATGGAGATTTTTTTCGTCTCTGTCCTGTAGTACATGGCACTTGTACGTAGAGAGCGTATAGGACATTGAGGTCATTCGACTCTTCCTCCCAGGAAGGAGGGGGGGGGAGCGCATATGACATTCGGTCATCTCTCATACATCGGGGATGTTATCCGATGGTTAGTCAAATCCTGACTGTTTTTTCATACAGTTTCAGAAGTTTAAGTGCCTTAAACGCAGAAAAGCGTATAGGGATGAGCTGGTCTTTTGACCTCGCCTCCCTCCCGCCGAATTCACTGTCGAATTCTGGCAATATCAAAAGTATTAGGGAGGTAAGTATACTCCTGATGTGAAATAAACGAAATCAAGGATTTCTTTTTTCACGAGAGAGTTGATACTTACCTCCCTAGATTCGGACCCGGCCTCTCCACCCCACAGAGGCTCGGTCTTCAGGCTCTTAATAGTTGCATGTGTATCAGCCAATAAATTAGTCAGAGGAAGTGCTAGTCTGCGCATGCGCGGTGGTGGGGCTGGCATCCGCCAGACTATGCTCTGACTCCCTGCCCAGTAGGGGCACCTAACTGTTTTAATCTGAGTGTTTATTGAGTGAAAGCCAATATTTAGCAATATCAAAAGTATTAGGGAGGTAAGTATCAACTCTCTCATGAAAAAAGAAATCCGTGATTTCGTTTAAGCACTCGCAAGCATCCACAAAGGATCGTTTTTTACCAGTGAAAGCTGGTAATCGTTAGACTAGACCTTGTGGATCCGCCGTCTAGCCAACGGGACGAGTGCCCGTAGTTAGCAGGACTCGGCGATGAGCGCTTTTCATGTCTGCCTATGACCGTGCTGTGCTAGGCGATAATACGCAACCAGGTTCCCATGCAGACATGGGAGCGCTGTGCTTGGGAACTCTGAGGAACGTCAATTCCGCATTTCGCGATTCAGAAGAAGGCCGCTATGGTAGCATTCTCGCGTGTAATGGTGTAGTAACGCGGTGTAGTGTTGGCTTCTGTGTCGCATCAGCCGAGATATGTCTCAATCCATGGCCATGGTTTTTACCAAACTCTGGACTGTATGATGTGGGCTGTCACTAGGGTTGTACTGTAAACACCTCCAGTAGACGATGTCTACAGTAGACAGTCGCTCTAGTGAAGCGCACTGGGCTGCTCTGGCCATAGTGCTCACTCATCCAGCGCAGCCAGCCCGCATGGTGCTGGCAGATGTGCACCAGGATCTAATCGTGGGCAGCGTTCCTGACGGTTCGTACCCTACGGGAGCCACTCCAGTGCTACCAGATCCAGAGACAGTGCTGCTTTTGCATTACTCACGTCCACCTCTATCCCTAGGTGGACCTATTGGAGGCCTTCCACAAACAAGAGTGGGGACGGTTAGCCCAGAACCTCTTCGTCTTGCGATGGCTTTCAGGCGGGTACCAGCCCGACTGGTCAAGTCCGCCATCACAGCTGTCTCTGGTACCGATCTGGACTCTTAATTCAAGAGATACAGATCAACGGTTGTGTATTGATATTCTCTCATACAAAAAGGAGAAATTTAGCCGGCACAAAATTGTCCTGCCTTTATTCAACCTTGTCTCTGGTAACAAAAATCACTGGGGGTTGAGGCCAATTCTCAACCTCATGCCATTGATTGAACAAATTCATACACACCAAATTCTCAAGACGGAAACGATCAAAATGGTGTTGGCAGGGTTAGAGAGGGGAATGTGGACAGCATCAATAGATCTGAAAGATGCATATTTCCACATTCCAATTGCGAGGAGTTTTTACACTGATTTCTGAAATTGGCGTTTCAGGGCTGTCAATGGGAATTCAGAGTTCTTCCCTTTGAATTTTCGACTGCTCTTCGGGTCTTCACACGGGTAGTGCTTGCTATCACAGCATACCTCCGCAGGAGAGGCATAGCAGTCCACTCATACATAAACGACTGGCTATTTTAGGCACACAATCAGGAAATTTTATCTGCAAATCTGGAAATATTTTTGAAAACTCAGATTTAGGATGGATGTTAAAATTTTCAAAAACCAGAGCTGACGCCATCCCAGAAGTTTGTTTACCTGGGCATGTTCTTCGATCTGGAAATCGGGTATGGTACCCATCTCAGGAAAGAGTGGAGACACTCATCTCAGTCATTCAGTCAGTGTGCAGCAGTTGCCATGTGTCAGTGTTGGAACCTCTTATTCACCAGCTTTAGCGGTGGATGAAAAGAGAAAATCTATCGGGGGTGACGCTCACCCCTACCCACCCTCAAATAACAACGTATATGGATGCATCTATCGAGGGATGGGGAGCTTGCCTGGAAGAAGCCACATTACCAGGGCTTTGGAATCTGGATTAGTCACAAGAATATATCAATCTACTGGAATTACGAGCTTAGAGAAAATCCAGGGGAAGATAGTTCTGGTTCGATCAGACAAGTCATCAGTAGTGACTTACATAAACCGCCATGGCGGAATGAAGTCACCCAGTCTCTGTATGATGACATGGAAACTGCTTTGCTGGTGTCTAGATCATGCGATCTTAAAAGCAGTTCATATTCCGGGAGGGTTAAATCTGTTAACAGACTCATTGAGCCGAAGGATGCATATTTTACATACGGAATGGCAACTAAATCAATGTATGGTGGTCCGTCTGTTCATCCACTGGGGATAACCCAACATAGATTTATTCGTAACGAAGAATTTGAAGATGACTACGTACGTCTCTCCGATTCCAGATCCAAGCGCTATCGCAAATAATGCACTAGCTATCAGCTGGGTGAAATTATTTTCATTTACATACCCGCCAGCAATCATGTTTTCCCAAAAATTCTTCAGGAAATCAAGCATGAGGAGTGCCAAGTGCTTCTGATCGCCCTAATTGGCCAGGCCGATCATGGTACATGGATCTGCTGGACCTTCTGGTCTGCAATCCGGTTCCTCTGCCTCTGATGGACGATATTATCTTCCAGGGCAAGGCCTTTCACAACAATCCGTCAATGTTCAGATTGACTGCGTGGATGTTGTCAAGGAATCTAGAATTAAGGAGGGCTTTTCTGAGCAAGCAGCCATGTTTATGGCCAAAGCCAGGAGGGGGTCAACCTCCAGAGCATATAATTATAAAATCAACAGATTTGCAGAATGGTGCTCAAAAAGATGTATTGATCCAATGGATTCATCTATTCAGGTAGTAGCTGATTTCCTCTGTCACCTCTATGATGCCTATAGCCTCAAGCCTAACTCTATTGCTGGTTATAAGTCAGCTTTAATGTCTGTTATTCCTTGCTTGGCTAAGAGGGGAAGTGATGAAGTAAGTACATTAAATGTATTAATTAAAGGCATGGGCAATCTAAGACCGAGGAATCCCCCGGTGATTCCTTCTTGGAGTTTATCGCTAGTGCTTCAAGTACTAGGTGATAAGCCGTTTGAACCACTTAGTTCCATTTCTATGAAACTATTAACACTGAAGACTGTGTGTTTAATTGCTGCGGCCTCGGCTAGGCGTAGGAGTGAAATTCATGCCTTATCAGCCGAGGATGACCGTTTTGTGGTTTCAGGGGAAGGCCTTAAGCTGCTACCTAGGATTAATTTCTTGGCTAAGAATCAGTCGTTGAAATATCCAGGTCAACCTATTGTTTTGCCTGCTTTAACTAGATATGATCCTAATTCTAAAGCATGGTGTCCCGTCCGGGTGCTTCGCCGGTACAAACAACGTACAGCGGAGTGGCGCACCGACCAGTCGGCGTTATGGTTGTCATATATTGAACCCCATGGCAGGGCTTCTAAGGACACCATTTCCAGGTGGATTGTAGAATGCATTCAGTTTTGTCATAAATCCGCCACCGGGAAGCAGGTCGACGTGGCCAAGGGTCACAGTGTCCGCGGCGTAGTGACATCCACTGCCCTATTTAATGGGGTCCCTGTGGATGATATTATGTCGGTGGCTCAGTGGCACTGTGAGTCTAGTTTTACAGACCATTATCTCCGTGACACCTCTAATCCTCTCGCCTTGTCGATTTTGAAAAAATAACTAGGCATATATTTTTGATGGGGTTTCCTCATTGCTTATATATTTCACAATTAATTTATGGAAACAACCACTTTTTTGGGACTGCATCGTTCTTCACCAATGGGAAGAGGATGTCAGCAGCCATTTCAACAAGGTCAGTCTTGTGTATGCGTTGTCCATTGTTGATTGTCTTGTCACGTTACCCGTTATTAATATGATGATGGTTTTGTGTATTTATGTGGTTCATTGTTGAGAGTATACGAAAATGGAGTTTTTTCGTCTCTGTCCTGTAGTACATGGCACTTGTACGTAGAGAGCGTATAGGACATTGAGGTCATTCGACTCTTCCTCCCAGGAAGGAGGGGGGGGGGGGGGAGCGCATATGACATTCGGTCATCTCTCATACATCGGGGGTGTTATCCGATGGTTAGTCAAATCCTGACTGTTTTTTCATACAGTTTCAGAAGTTTAAGTTCCTTAAACACAGAAAAGCGTATAGGGATGAGCTGGTCTTTTGACCTCGCCTCCCTCCCGCCGAATTCACTGTCGAATTCTGGCAATATCAAAAGTATTAGGGAGGTAAGTATACTCCTGATGTGAAATAAACGAAATCAAGGATTTCTTTTTTCACGAGAGAGTTGATACTTACCTCCCTAGATTCGGACCCGGCCTCTCCACCCCACAGAGGCTCGGTCTTCAGGCTCTTAATAGTTGCATGTGTATCAGCCAATAAATTAGTCAGAGGAAGTGCTAGTCTGCGCATGCGCGGTGGTGGGGCTGGCATCCGCCAGACTACGCTCTGACTCCCTGCCCAGTAGGGGCACCTAACTGTTTTAATCTGAGTGTTTATTGAGTGAAAGCCAATATTTAGCAATATCAAAAGTATTAGGGAGGTAAGTATCAACTCTCATGAAAAAAGAAATCCTTGATTTCGTTTAAGCACTCGCAAGCATCCACAAAGGATCGTTTTTTACCAGTGAAAGCTGGTAATCGTTAGACTAGACCTTGTGGATCCGCCGTCTAGCCAACGGGACGAGTGCCCGTAGTTAGCAGGACTCGGCGATGAGCGCTTTTCATGTCTGCCTATGACCGTGCTGTGCTAGGCGATAATACGCAACCAGGTTCCCATGCAGACATGGGAGCGCTGTGCTTGGGAACTCTGAGGAGCGTCAATTCCGCATTTCGCGATTCAGAAGAAGGCCGCTATGGTAGCATTCTCGCGTGTAATGGTGTAGTAACGCGGTGTAGTGTTGGCTTCTGTGTCGCATCAGCCGAGATATGTCTCAATCCATGGCCATGGTTTTTACCAAACTCTGGACTGTATGATGTGGGCTGTCACTAGGGTTGTACTGTAAACACCTCCAGTAGACGATGTCTACAGTAGACAGTCGCTCTAGTGAAGCGCACTGGGCTGCTCTGGCCATAGCGCTCACTCATCCAGCACAGCCAGCCCGCATGGTGCTGGCAGATGTGCACCAGGATCTAATCGTGGGCAGCGTTCCTGACGGTTCGTACCCTACGGGAGCCACTCCAGTGCTACCAGATCCAGAGACAGTGCTGCTTTTGCATTACTCACGTCCACCTCTATCCCTAGGTGGACCTATTGGAGGCCTTCCACAAACAAGAGTGGGGACGGTTAGCCCAGAACCTCTTCGTCTTGCGATGGCTTTCAGGCGGGTACCAGCCCGACTGGTCAAGTCCGCCATCACAGCTGTCTCTGGTACCGATCTGGACTCTTAATTCAAGAGATACAGATCAACGGTTGTGTATTGATATTCTCTCATACAAAAAGGAGAAATTTAGCCGGCACAAAATTGTCCTGCCTTTATTCAACCTTGTCTCTGGTAACAAAAATCACTGGGGGTTGAGGCCAATTCTCAACCTCATGCCATTGATTGAACAAATTCATACACACCAAATTCTCAAGACGGAAACGATCAAAATGGTGTTGGCAGGGTTAGAGAGGGGAATGTGGACAGCATCAATAGATCTGAAAGATGCATATTTCCACATTCCAATTGCGAGGAGTTTTTACACTGATTTCTGAAATTGGCTTTTCAGGGCTGTCAATGGGAATTCAGAGTTCTTCCCTTTGAATTTTCGACTGCTCTTCGGGTCTTCACACGGGTAGTGCTTGCTATCACAGCATACCTCCGCAGGAGAGGCATAGCAGTCCACTCATACATAAACGACTGGCTATCTTAGGCACACAATCAGGAAATTTTATCTGCAAATCTGGAAATATTTTTGAAAACTCAGATTTAGGATGGATGTTAAAATTTTCAAAAACCAGAGCTGACGCCATCCCAGAAGTTTGTTTACCTGGGCATGTTCTTCGATCTGGAGATCGGGTATGGTACCCATCTCAGGAAAGAGTGGAGACACTCATCTCAGTCATTCAGTCAGTGTGCAGCAGTTGCCATGTGTCAGTGTTGGAACCTCTTATTCACCACCTTTAGCGGTGGATGAAAAGAGAAAATCTATCGGGGGTGACGCTCACCCCTACCCACCCTCAAATAACAACGTATATGGATGCATCTATCGAGGGATGGGGAGCTTGCCTGGAAGAAGCCACATTACCAGGGCTTTGGAATCTGGATTAGTCACAAGAATATATCAATCTACTGGAATTACGAGCTTAGAGAAAATCCAGGGGAAGATAGTTCTGGTTCGATCAGACAAGTCATCAGTAGTGACTTACATAAACCGCCATGGCGGAATGAAGTCACCCAGTCTCTGTATGATGACATGGAAACTGCTTTGCTGGTGTCTAGATCATGCGATCTTAAAAGCAGTTCATATTCCGGGAGGGTTAAATCTGTTAACAGACTCATTGAGCCGAAGGATGCATATTTTACATACGGAATGGCAACTAAATCAATGTATGGTGGTCCGTCTGTTCATCCACTGGGGATAACCCAACATAGATTTATTCGTAACGAAGAATTTGAAGATGACTACGTACGTCTCTCCGATTCCAGATCCAAGCGCTATCGCAAATAATGCACTAGCTATCAGCTGGGTGAAATTATTTTCATTTACATACCCGCCAGCAATCATGTTTTCCCAAAAATTCTTCAGGAAATCAAGCATGAGGAGTGCCAAGTGCTTCTGATCGCCCTAATTGGCCAGGCCGATCATGGTACATGGATCTGCTGGACCTTCTGGTCTGCAATCCGGTTCCTCTGCCTCTGATGGACAATATTATCTTCCAGGGCAAGGCCCTTCACAACATCCGTCAATGTTCAAATTGACTGCGTGGATATTGTCATGGAATCCACAATTAAGGAGGGCTTTTCTGAGCAAGCAGCCATGTTTATGGCAAAGGCCAGAAGGGGGTCAACCTCCCGAGCATATAATTATAAAATCATTAGATTTGCGAAATGGTGCTCAGAAAGATGTATTAATCCAATGAATACATCTATTCAGGTAATAGCTGTTTTCTCTGTCTCCTGTATGATGCCTGTAGCCTCAAGCCTAACTATTGCTGGCTTCTAGTCAGCTTTATTGTCAGCTATCCCTTGCTTGGCTGTTAGGGGAAGTGGCAAAGTATGTTCATTAAATACTTTAATTAAAGGCTTGGGTTATCTAAGACCGAGAAATCCTCCAGTGATTCCGTCTTGGAGTTTATCTCTAGTACTTCAAGTTCTAGCTGATAAACCCTTTGAACCACTAAGTTCCATTTTCAACGAAAATGTTGACATTTAATCTGTATTTTTTATTGCTGCAACCTCTGCAAGGCGTATAAGTGAAATTCACATCTTCAGCAGAGCCAGACTGTTTGTGGTTACAGGGGAAGGCCTCGGGCTTCTACCTAGGGTTAATTTCATGGCAAAGATTCAGTCATTGAAATACCCAGGTCATCCTATTGTTTTACCAGCTTTAACTAGATTTGATTCTAGTTCAAAGGTATGGTGTCCAGTCTGCACACTTAGCCGGTACAAGCATCGTACCCAGGAGTGGCGGACGGACCTTAGTTCGTTATGGTTGTCTTATATTGAGCCCCACGGCCGGGCGTCAAATGACACCTTTTCTTGGTGGATGGTGGAATGCACCCAGTTTTGCCACAAATTTGCCTCTGGTAAGCAGGTTGACATGGCCAAGGCTCACAGTGTCCGAGGCATAGTGACTTCCACTGCCCAAGCATAGTGACTTCCACCGCCTTGTTTAATGGGGTTCCGGTGGATGACATTGTCGGTAGCCCAGTGGCACTGTGAGTCGAGCTTTACCGACCATTATCTCTGTGACACCACCAATCCTCGCCTTATCGATTCTAAAAAAGATAAACAGGTGTTGTTTTTCTAAATAAAGCTTTCTCACTGTTTTTAAACAGTTCATTTAATTATGAGAACAACCACTTTTGTATTGTTTTCCTTCTTCCCCGAGGGGATGATGATGATGATGTCCAAGTCAAAGATTTACTAAGTCTTGTGTCTTGTGTTGTTTTCATAATTATGTCACGTTACCCGTTCGATAATGGTGATGGTTCGTGTAATTTTATGGTCCTCTCATGTCCTTTAGTACTAGTACTTAGAGCGCGTTTAGGACATTGAAGTCATAACTGTCCCAAAAGGAGGTGGGGGAGCGCATATGACTCGACGGTCATTACTCTCACGCATCACTTTTGATCCGATGGTCTTATCTTTCCTGGTTGTGTTTTTACACACAAATTCAGATGTGAGTGCATTTGTGCATAAGGAGCTTAGCTCTCCTAGGGAAGAGCACGGTTTTTTTACCTCGCCTCCCTCCCGCCAAATTCCCTGACGAATTCTGGCAAGATCATAGAGTGTTTAGGAGGTAAGTATCTCTTGAAGTGAAATAATCAAAATCATGGATTTCTTTTTTCACGAGAGAGTTGATACTTACCTCCTAAACATGGACCCGGCCTCTCCACCCCACAGAGGCTCAGTCTTCAGGCATATTGTAGTTGCTTTATGTCAGCCAATAAATTATGGGAAGGAAGTGTCAGTCGGCGCATGCTCGGAGGTGGGGCCGACATCCACCCGGCTGTCATCTTTCTCCCTGCCCAGTAGGGGCATCTTACTTTTTTAAATCTGGGGGATTATTGAGTGTAAGTAGATATTTTGGGAATATCATAGAGTGTTTAGGAGGTAAGTGTCAACTCTCTCATGAAAAAATAAATCTGTGATTTCGTTTATTTCCTGTATGGTTGTCTTGAAAATGAGATAATGCGACCTTATTAGTGAAATAGTTACACAAAAAATGTAAGAATGAATGGCTGTGTCAAATTTGGTGTTTCTATCCGTTTTATACCCAAGCTATGGCGAAAAATATTTGTGACACTGTCATCTAGATAGCCCCCTAGAATTTAAATGGATGTACCAGTCCAGGTTATTTTAGTTTCTTGTCAGTTATGGCCAAAAATGTATATTTTGATATGCACAGTGACCCTGTAATTTAGATATTTGATGGTTTAGCTTGAAACTAGTGTTCTCCAATAGGAATAGATATGCCAAATCTGGTGACTCTACCTTCTTGCATGTCAGGGATATGACCAAATAAGAATATTCCTGTATGCATCTAGGGACCTCTTGACCTAGATATTTAGCTGTTTGACCTGAAAATTAAACTTTTTCTAGCCTCCGCAGAGGTCTGTCCTCGGAATACCCATTTGCAGATCATGAGAATATTTTTTTTAATTGACTACTGGAATGATTGGCTATCGAACTAGGAATTCCCCTTGTCTTCGCTTGATCAGCAAATTGACATTTCGAAAAACCACTGCAGAAGCGCATTTTGGCTGGCCTGACCATTAACCCTTTAACATTCATATCAGCCAAAAACAGCTTCGGTAGTGGGCTTGATAAATGTCCATTTGCAGACCAAAAGAAGACTATTTTTGAAAATTTACCACTAGAATGACTGGCTCAATAACCGAGCCAGTCATTCGAGAGGTAAAGTTGCAAAAAAAATACTCTTTGGTAACAACGTAATCAGAATTTGACAGCAAACCAAGAATGGTTGAAGTAAAAAGCCTGACGCTTAGAATCGGTTGTGAATCCAGAAGTCTGAACAGTGAAGCCGATTTTTCAGCCCGTTTTGTACCCTCCTGGGTTTAGCCTGGGGATTGACTTTGATTGTGGAAAAATATGGGTATGTGGGGTGGGGATTGCCGATTGTTGGGGGTCTCTTTTTTTATGGGTTATGTTGATTTTCACCGGTTGTGTGTTTTACCAGTTCTATTGTTATGGCGGCTTGGTGAGAGATTGGTGGTTGGGGGAGGTTTAAAGTTTATTTACTGGTTGTAGCTTTTTTCACTTCAATGGATATACTTACCTCCCTAACACTATGATATTTACTAAATATCGACCACTCAATAACCCTAGGTTAAAAAAGATAGATGCCCTTATTGGGCAGGTAGACAGGTGACAGTCAGCCGGATGCCGGCCCCAGCCTCGCGCATGCGCATTCTACTTCGAATAATACTTACCAGATTTACTATTATGATAATGTCTATTATTTAGTCTAGCTCAAAATAAACAATTAAAACTCCGCACTCTCCATGGTCCTGCCCATACTGTGTCCGGTAATTACCATAGCCTCCAGGTACCGAGTCAATTCCCAGCAACAGTCAGATTCGTCTTTTTTGCTGACTTCAAGTCGCATGTTTTTTTAGCTCTAAAATTTTGCAATTTTAACGGAATTAAGCGTGTTTAACGTTATCCATCGCTGGCTTCATGGAAGGAAAGGGAAAGTCATCACAGGGGCAGGTTGTATCAATCTAGAATTTTTATATTCGTGCCATAAGGACTGATTAAAATTTCCTTAAATTGGCACATTATTTTAAAATGGTAGCCATTGTTGGAGTCGCTCCGTTTCCCGTTAACTGGTTAGTCTTATCCGGGTACTCGGTTAATTTCTGTTGCGACTCAGTTCCTTCCAAGATGGATGCATCCATAGCCAAGATGGCGGCACCCATAATTAACGTTTTGTTTTGGTTTGGCGTGTCTATGCACTCTGTTTTAGGCCATTCTTCAGCTCTTGCTTCATTGCCGAGGGTGTATATAGCGATCGGTCTTTATTTCTTGGCTATTTTAATGTTAGTTAATTACCAAGTCATGTTTATAAAATGTTCACTGTAAAAATTTTCTAATATTTCCTGCCTAAACTTGATTATCATTAATTTAAGAGAAAGTTAATGTTTTGTAAGTGATTATATTAGAATCAAGTAAATTGTGCGTGTTGCTCGTCTTCATATTATCATGTGCAGCGTTTTAAATCCTATTCTGTGTTCGCAGAAAGTGAAGGGGCAAGGCAAGACCCCTCCTGATGCGCTCTGTCAGCGCTGCAACCGCTTCATGAAACAGAAGTTCTCCGGTCATCACTGTGTTGCCTGTGCGAAGTGCAAGGTTGGAAGTCCTTGCGATGTATGTGCGAAGTGGTCATCAGAGTTGGTGGCGGACTTCGATCATGATCGGTGTGTACTTTTGGAGAGGATTGCGAGGGACAAGGCGGCCAAAGTGGATCAGGCATCAGTAAAAGGTCTTGAAGAGTGTCTGAACGAGTGTATGGACTCAGCCTTGAGTGTTTGGGCAGCTCAATTCAAGGTGATGTTCGAGTCTTTCCAGTCCACGGTTCCGACGATGCAGGGTGGCGCAGCATTACCCATCAGTGGTCTGGCGAGTTCTGCGGAGGGACAAGCACCTGTCCTTCCTCCCGCTTTGGCTCAAGAGCCGACGGCGGAGGAGGAAGATATCCTCCTGATGGAAGACTCTGGCATACCGGAGCTTTCTCAGGTGGCAGATACTAGTACTTCCCGCGGGTCACCCACGGGTTTTGTATGGGTTTGCCAGACGGATGGAGATGTCGACGTTCCATCGGGCATGTTTCACATCAAGAGTATACTTACCTCCCTAATACTTTTGATATTGCTAAATATTGGCTTTCACTCAATAAACACTCAGATTAAAACAGTTAGGTGCCCCTACTGGGCAGGGAGTCAGAGCGTAGTCTGGCGGATGCCAGCCCCACCACCGCGCATGCGCAGACTAGCACTTCCTCTTTGCTAATTTATTGGCTGAGAGACAACACATGCTTTCATGATAGAATCTTTCTATACTCTTTTCAAAGCTTTTTAAGACTATTAGATAGAAGTTTACCGCTGACAAAGATGGCTGAGAGAGTGACTTCGCCACAGGAGGGCCTTGGACCTTTAAATCAGGTGACTTCTAGTAAAATTAGCGAGTTTTGTCCCGTTGTAATGTGTTTCCGGGACTCTCGCTAAACGTGATAAGCGCCTTAATTAGTTGGGTTTTTTCAACTAGGTGCTATACAAGACTAATCTCTCTTTGTGTTTATGTCCACAGGTCTGTGTGAAGGAGAAATAAGGACATGACATCAGCAGAGGGTTTGTGTCTCTCCACCATGGTTCCATTTCCTACTAATACTGTTAGGTTATCTAACCAAAAATTCTATGCCCAGTGAGTTGGAGGCCTATTATAAAGGTCTTCTCACTTTGCCCTCTTGATCCAATTCCTTCCCCTTGAGGTGGAGAGAGTTAAGAGGCGTTCAGTGGTGGAGTTCTCCAGTTCATCAGGTTGGATGGTTTGTCTAGACAAGGTGTCGGGTATTAATTATTGATATGAGAAAGGGAGATAATTAACACTATTTGCCATTGTTATCAGTATTTATCTGATGCTTGTGTAGTCGAAATGTCCATTCTGCACATGTTCTGGTTAGAGATACAATTCGTCCTTGCACTGGGATGTTTGTTGGGATTGATTTTGTCCTGTCATAGGATTAATGACGTCATAATCAGCTTTGCTCTTTATTTACAATTAAAGTTGTCCGAAGCTGGTTTCTGATAAAAATTATGATCTTTATGATCATTTCCTTCTCTTGAGTTGGTGAGTTTCTAAGCGTAACTAGTTTGCTCATACTCCTCGTCCTTTGGCCTTTTTCAGAGACCTGGTTGTGCGTCCTGTGGACGATTTTTGAGGGACAAGTTTGGCCCTCATCTATGTTTTCAGTGTAGCCCCTGTGGTCCCTTGCTTAATTGCGAGATATGTAAGCACTGGGGGGGGCGAGCTAATGTCCGAATTCTTGTGCTTGCAGGCGAAGGACAAGTTGGAGGAGGAGAAAAAGAAGCTGAAAAAAGATGTCGTAAGTAAGAAGGGTAAGAGGAAGGCCTCGTCCGCGGTGGACATGGAGGCCTTCCGGACCGAGATGTTGGGAGAGATGAGGAGGACAATCAAGGATTTGGTTCCAGAGTTGCTTCGTGGCATGCTTCCTGGACCAAATCCTTTATTGACCTCATCATCTGCTCCGGAGCAGGTAATCCCCACCTCTGAATCAACGTTCCTTAGTACGCTTCCGTTGTTTGAAGATTCAGAGGTGGCCCCATTAGAGGGGGTGTTCCACGGCCCTGGCAGCAGGCTTATTGCCGCGCCCAATAGGGACCGTGGACGGTCGTCGCTGGAACCCGCGGGCTGCTCATCAGTCCAGGGGTATCCGCACACCGCGGCTGCCAGTACCTCGTATGGCGCCTTCCCTGGCCAGTCCGGGTTAGCTCTCTTTGCTGACCCGGAGTCTAATCTTTCTGGCCAGGAGGATGATGATTACCTGTTGGGGTCGCCGTCTGAAGACGTGGCCATGGAATATGACGTTTGTGCGCCCCTCGCGGGGAATACAGGCGCCTTTTTCCACGGTTCTACTCTCCCAGGGGTAGAATCCACGGTTCAGACTGTGGCCCTGGGCGCTGAAGGCCAGCGGTACCGCATACCTCGGCTTGCCGAGAGTGTAGCTGGTGCTGGCCGGGGCCGTGGTGGGGCGGTATATGCCCCGCGCTCTACCACGGTGCCTGCTCCTGGTCAAGCCAGTGAGATTAGCATGCCGGTATTGTCAAGCCCGCATGCTCTCCCTGGCTTGCCAGGGATATCAGCGTATCCGCCGTCAAGCTCTGTTGCTTGCGCTCAGGAGGAAGACGAAGGCCCCCGTCTTGTAGAGCGCTCGCAGCTAGCCACGGAGGAGGATTGGTCTGACGCTTGCCAGTGGTTGGTGAGTGTTAGACCAGATCTGCCCGTGGAGCAGTCGGCTAGCCAGCGTGAACACAGGCCGTGGTTAGCTGGTAAGCCTACTGCTAACGCTATGCCTTCTCTGCCGCTGGCAGAGCATGTCGCTGACATGTTCGAGGCGGCGGAGACGTCCATTAAGACGAGTGGACGTCTCGCTAAGGCCCCGCGCGAGGTGGCCAGGCGTTGCCGCATCGTGCCCCTGGACTACCAGCGGTACGGTGTGGTACCAAAGCCGAGCATGGATGACCGCGCGGCTTTGGGTGAGGATGCGCGGCCAGGCTCCCGTTCTGACACGGGAGTCTTGTGTTCGAACGCGTTGCGTTCGGCAAATACCGCGTTGCGTGATGCGGAGGAGAGTGGGAGGGCTTCGATTGCCGCTCTGTCCCACGTCTCCCAGCTGTTACAAGGGGTAGTAACAGCATCCGCATCGCGCCAGCCAAGTCCGGTCACAGTCCAGCGAGCCATCCAGGATGGTATCAACCTGGCTCTGGACTGTATGACGCGGGCGGTGACCAGGAGTGTCCGGGCAAGGCGCACTTTTGCCTTGGATAATCTGTGCCCGTCCCAGGACCTCTACAATAGGCTACTACGTACGCCTATGACAGGTCCTGGTCTCTTTGGAGGTGAGGGATGTAGACACCTCCAGGAGACGGTTACTCTGGTCAATAACCAGAGGGCGCTGCGCGAACAGTTTGAGGTGCTTCGTCGTGCCAACGTTCGCGCCGCACCCCCTGCGTATCGTCCCCTGCAGGCTCGAGGTGGTAGTGGCCAGGTCAGAGGCCAACCACCATCGCAGCGCCGGCCTCGGCCGCGTGCAATTCGGCCAGCAGCGAGGGGGGCGCAGGCTCCTCAGGCGCAGTCAGCCAGGCAGCCGCCCGCGCACCGAGGTGCG
This sequence comes from Chaetoderma sp. LZ-2023a, assembly GCA_034401795.1. Taxonomy (NCBI): domain Eukaryota; kingdom Metazoa; phylum Mollusca; class Caudofoveata; order Chaetodermatida; family Chaetodermatidae; genus Chaetoderma; species Chaetoderma sp. LZ-2023a. The sequence continues at coordinate 81,781,926 of CM067362.1, read as the reverse complement.
CGCGGTGCTGGTCGTGGCGCGCGAGGATCTGGGCGGGGTAATCGTTCCTGATGGGACGGTTACCGCGGTGAGAACCGCGCCGGTGTTTCTGGCAAAGGAGACAGTGCCGCTCTTGCACTCCTTATGTCCACCTCTATCCCTAGGTGGACCGATGGGAGGCCGATTAGCCGACCACATGCAAGAGTGGGAACGGTTAACTCAGGACCGTTTAGTCTTGCGATGGCTTTCAGTCGGGTATCATCCCGATTGGATGACAGGCCCGCCATCGCGACTGTCTCTAGTGCCGATCTGGACTCCAAATCCGAGAGATCCAGATCAAAGGTTGTGTATCGAGGAGGAAATAAATTCCCTCATACAAAAAGGAGCTATTCAGCCGGCACAGAGGTGTCCGGGCTTCTATTCAACCCTGTTCTTAGTAACAAAGAACACCGGAGGGTGGAGACCAATTCTCAACCTCAAGCCATTGAACAAGTTCATAGAGACGCCCAGTTTCAAGATGGAGACTGTGCGCTCGGTGTTGGCGGGGTTAGAGAGGGGAATGTGGACAGCGTCGATAGATTTGAAGGACGCTTATTTCCACATCCCCATACACAGGAGTTTCCGTCGCTTCCTGAGATTTGCATTCCAGGGCAGACAGTGGGAATTCAGGGTGCTACCCTTCGGAATTTCCACGGCTCCTCGGGTTTTCACCCGTGTGGTTCTTGCGATCACCGCATACCTCCGCAGGAGAAGCATAGCAGTCCACACGTACATAGACGACTGGCTGTTGAAAGCGCACACCCGGGAAAGTTTGTCGGCCAGTCTGGAGATTGTTTTGAAAACTCTCACAGACTTAGGCTGGATGATCAATTTCCCAAAATCAGAGCTGACTCCATCCCAGAAGTTTGTTTACCTGGGGATGTTCTTCGATCTAGAGACAGGATATGTTTATCCTACTCAGGAGAGAGTTCAGAAACTCATCTCATTAATTCAGTCAGTGTGCGACAGTCGTCATGTCCTGGCACGGGTTTACTTGAGAATGCTGGGGTTGATGGTTTCATTGGAACCAGTCATTCCTCAGGCCGCCTTACGCAGGCAGCCGATCCAGTTATTTCTCATGACACAATGGACCCAGAGTACAGGTTCGCTGGACTCGAATGTGTCAGTGTTGGCGCCTCTGATTCATCACCTGCAATGGTGGTTGGACACAGAGAATCTCTTGGTGGGGGTTATGCTAACCCCTCCCCACCCTCAGGTGACTGTGTATACAGATGCATCGATGGAGGGCTGGGGAGCTTGCCTGGAAGAGTCCACGATATCAGGGCTTTGGAATCTGGAACAGTCAAAGGAACATATAAATCTACTGGAGCTAAGAGCAGTAGTCCTGGGCCTGGAACATTTCTTACAGAAAGTTCAGGGCAAGATTGTTCTTATTCGTTCAGACAACTCAACAGTTGTGACTTACATAAACCGCCAGGGCGGAACGAAGTCGCCCAGTCTCTGTATGATGACATGGAGACTGCTTTGTTGGTGTCTGGATCACCAGATTACCTTGAAAGCAGTTCATATTCCGGGAAGGTTAAACCTGCTAGCAGACTCATTGAGCCGAAGGATGAGTGTTTTACCCACGGAATGGCAACTAAATCAATGTGTGGCGGATCGTCTGTTCGACCATTGGGGGAAACCCAACATCGATTTGTTCGCAACGAAGAAGAATGCGAAGATGATGACGTACGTCTCTCCGATTCCGGATCCAAGCGCTTTCGCAACAGATGCGTTAGCTATCAGCTGGGGGAGAATGTATGCATACGCATTCCCTCCAGCAATCCTGATTCCAAAAATTCTTCAGAAAATCAGACAAGAGGAATGCCAAGTGCTTCTGATCGCCCCGGATTGGCCAAGCCGATCATGGTATACGGATCTGCTGGACCTTCTGGTCTGCAATCCGGTTCCTCTGCCTCTGATGGACGATATTATCTTCCAGGGCAAGGCCCTTCACAACAATCCGTCAATGTTCAGATTGACTGCGTGGATGTTGTCAAGGAATCTAGAATTAAGGAGGGCTTTTCTGAGCAAGCAGCCATGTTTATGGCCAAAGCCAGGAGGGGGTCAACCTCCAGAGCATATAATTATAAAATCAACAGATTTGCAGAATGGTGCTCAAAAAGATGTATTGATCCAATGGATGCATCTATTCAGATAGTAGCTGATTTCCTCTGTCACCTTTATGATGCCTATAGCCTCAAGCCTAACTCTATTGCTGGTTATAAGTCAGCTTTAATGTCTGTTATTCCTTGCTTGGCTAAGAGGGGAAGTGATGAAGTGAATACATTAAATGTATTAATTAAAGGCATGGGCAATCTAAGACCAAGGAATCCACCGGTGATTCCGTCTTGGAGTTTATCGCTAGTGCTTCAAGTACTAGGTGATAAGCCGTTTGAACCACTTAGTTCCATTTCTATGAAACTATTAACACTGAAGACTGTTTTTTTAATTGCTGCGGCCTCGGCTAGGCGTAGGAGTGAGATTCATGCCTTATCAGCCGAGGATGACCGTTTTGTGGTTTCAGGGGAAGGCCTTAAGCTGCTACCTAGGATTAATTTCTTGGCTAAAAATCAGTCGTTGAAATATCCAGGTCAACCTATTATTTTGCCTGCTTTAACTAGATATGATCCTAATTCTAAAGCATGGTGTCCTGTCTGGGCGCTTCGCCGGTACAAACAACGTACGGCGGAGTGGTGCACCGATCAGTCAGCGTTATGGTTGTCATATATTGAACCCCATGGCAGGGCTTCTAAGGACACCATTTCCAGGTGGATTGTAGAATGCATTCAGTTTTGCCATAAATCCGCCACCGGGAAGCAGGTTGACGTGGCCAAGGCTCACAGTGTCCGCGGCGTAGTGACATCCACTGCCCTATTTAATGGGGTCCCTGTGGATGATATTATGTCGGTGGCTCAGTGGCACTGTGAGTCAAGTTTTACAGACCATTATCTCCGTGACACCTCTAATCCTCTCGCCTTGTCGATTTTGAAAAAATAACTAGGCATATATATTTTTGATGGGGTTTCCTCATTGCTTATATATTTCACAATTAATTTATGGAAACAACCACTAATTTGGGACTGCATCGATCTTCACCAATGGGAAGAGGATGTCAGCAGCCATTTCAACAAGGTCAGTCTTGTGTATGTGTTGTCCATTGTTGATTGTCTTGTCACGTTACCCGTTATTTATATGATGATGGTTTTGTGTATTTATGTGGTTCATTGTTGAGAGTATACGAAAATGGGGTTTTTTCGTCTCTGTCCTGTAGTACATGGCACTTGTACGTAGAGAGCGTATAGGACATTGAGGTCATTCGACTCTTCCTCCCAGGAAGGAGGGGGGGGGGAGCGCATATGACATTCGGTCATCTCTCATACATCGGGGGTGTTATCCGATGGTTAGTCAAATCCTGACTGTTTTTCATACAGTTTCAGAAGTTTAAGTGCCTTAAACGCAGAAAAGCGTATAGGGATGAGCTGGTCTTTTGACCTCGCCTCCCTCCCGCCGAATTCACTGTCGGATTCTGGCAATATCAAAAGTATTAGGGAGGTAAGTATACTCTTGATGTGAAATAAACGAAATCAAGGATTTCTTTTTTCACGAGAGAGTTGATACTTACCTCCCTAGATACGGACCCGGCCTCTCCACCCCACAGAGGCTCGGTCTTCAGGCTCTTTATAGTTGCATGTGTATCAGCCAATAAATTAGTCAGAGGAAGTGCTAGTCTGCGCATGCGCGGTGGTGGGGCTGGCATCCGCCAGACTACGCTCTGACTCCCTGCCCAGTAGGGGCACCTAACTGTTTTAATCTGAGTGTTTATTGAGTGAAAGCCAATATTTAGCAATATCAAAAGTATTAGGGAGGTAAGTATCAACTCTCTCGTGAAAAAAGAAATCCTTGATTTCGTTTATTTCACCCGGACTTCGCTCAGGCCGTTTTGCCGTTGGAGCCGTGTTTTACGGCTCCCGTCGGCATCAGGGAGGCGGTTATGACAGCTCCTCTTGGAGTTCCGTCTCCCGCCGTTGTAGCGGCCATAGTCCCGGCTCCCATGCTGGAGCCGATAGATTGCGGTGAATCCGTATCTGGCGATTCGTTAGATACTGAAGCCACAAGTAGTCGGGCTATGGATCCACTTCGTATTGGAAATTTGGTCCGTAGCTCTCAGCATGGATCGTCGGTGGCCTTCTCATCCAAGGGTGAGAAGGAGGATGAGAATGGTAGTCCATTAATGGATGAATCATCCTTTTGCATTGAAGCTGAATGGGACCTGATGGATGTCCGATCGTCTCGGGTTGGCATCAGTTCAATGATCTCAGCGATGGAGCGGATGTCAGAGCGAGCGGCTAGTGCTCTGTCGAGTGGCTCTTCGGCCATGCCTAAGCTCCCCTTGGACACCCAGACTTCTGACATGTTGGAAGTTGCGGCGTACCGTCTGGTTCAGCCGGATTACTTGATGCCCAAGGCCCCTAAAGGGACAAGGAGTAGTGTCCGCTTGCCGGAGCAGGCCTATAATCAGTATGCTCATGTTCCTCGGCTTTCAGTCGGGGAAAGAGAAGCACTGAATAGGCCATTAGCGGGGAAATCCAAGGGTCATTCTCAACCCTTGGTTTCCCAAGCTGACAAAGATCCTTTCAATGCATTGACTCATTGAGGATGCGGCGAGAGAGGCTTTAGCCACTCTCGCAGGGTAAGCTGACCTGCGTGGCGGAAGGTGGGGAAGTGCCAGAGGCTGTTCCCAGAGTTATCCGGGTCACCATGCACTTGTCCCAAGATTTCCTGGCCAGGGTGATCACCAGATCATTGGCGGAGCGCAGGAGAATGGTTCTCGATTGCGTAGAACCAGGACCAGAGATGAGGGATGCATTATCTTCTGCGCCGTTCATTGGTCCAGGCTTGTTTGGCGGCTTGGCATGGCGAGCTCTTTCCAAAGTTGCGTCAATGGTCGCAGAGCAAGACGTAGTCGGCAAGTCGTGGAAGTTGACGAAGAGGACTCAGCCGCAGCAGTCCTACAAGCAGCATCGGCAGGAGAAACAGGCAGCGCCAGAGATAGCCGTTCTGTCCTGGCCGTGATGCCCATCGGGCATCCGGTTAACAGGGACCTGGCCATTCGTCTTCGTACAAGTCCTCTAATAAGAGGCCGTATGAAGACGATAGGAAGGATGGCGGTAGGTACCGTAAGGATAACCGTGGCAGCGGTCCCGGCCCATCATACTCCAAGAAGCTACAAGGTGGGGGACGGTCCTGATGGGTTTCCAGTGAGACCCGTTCCGGTGGTGCCAGGAATGGAGGGAGTCGGGAACCTTCACCAAAGTGAATTAGCATCTTATCGTGCAACATCGACCGCGAGCTGTGTGCAGATTCCTACCATCGGAGGCAGACTTCAACTGTTCTCAAACCAGTGCAAGATTGTTTAGTCTGTCATTGGCTAAGAAATGGCTATGAACCGGACTGGCTCATCCATCAATCGTTAGTTCCATTAGCATCGACTCCAGTATGAACTCCTGTTCCAAGGGAATCCGATCGTTTAGATGTCATTTGCTCAGAAATCTTCGATGTTCAGTAGATGAATGTAATTCATTTAGTCCGCAATCAGTCCTCCCTTGACTTCTTTTCGATTATTTTCCTCGTTTCGAAACGCACTGGAGGTTGGAGACCGATTCTCAACCTCAAACCGCTGAACAAATTCATTCTCTCACCAAAATTTCAGATGGAGACTGGCAGCAGTGATGACAGGGCTGAGAAAAGGCATACGGGCAGTATCAATAGATCCGAAGGATGCATATTTTCATATTCCAATGTCAATTCCTTTTCAGAAATACCTTCACTTTGCGTTCCAAGACAATGTTTCAATTCAATGCGTTACCGTTCAGTCTGACCACAGCACCGAGGGTCTTCACCAAAGTGGTTCTCGCCATGACTTCCTTTCTTCGCAGGAGAAATATAGCTGTTCATACTTACATAGACGACTGGCTGCTGAAGGCGGGGGAATCCAATCACTCTGCGCAACAATCTTCAGGTAGTCCTGGCCTTACTAAAGGACCTAGGATGGATTTTGAATCTAGAGAAATCAGAATTGACTCCATCCCAGGAGTTTGTGTATCTGGTAATTCTTTTCAATCTCAGGGACGGTGTAGCTTTTCCGGCGGAGAGCAGAGTCAAGAGTTTGTTTGAAGTTCTGGAGTCCATTTCTCTAGGAGCCTATCTGACGGCACATCAATTTCTCAGAATACTAGGTTTAGTAGTATCTCTGGAGAAGGTGGTTCCTTATGCGGCACTCAGGCACAGGCCGATTCAGATGTACTTAATGTCATTCTGGTCTCAGAGAACAGATCCAGTAAAAGAACCATTGATATTCCATCTTCAGTGGTGGTTATCAGAACAGAATCTCCTGCATTCCTCTACAACCTCCTCAACCGCAGATTTCCATCTTTACAGATGCATCGACAACGGGTTGGGGAGCAGTACTGGACGATCTGTCAGTGTCAGGGGAAAGGGGTCGGACCAATGCGCAGAAACACATAAATGTTCTCGAATTATTAGCGGTGGCATAAGCACTTCGACAATTCAAGAACTTAATCCGAGACAAGGTTGTCCTGGTAAGGACAGACAACTCAACAGTGGTGTCTTATTTGAACTGCCAAGGCAAGATGAGATCACCCGACTTGTGTATGATGATAATGAACCTTCTGCTGTTGTGCCAAGAGAGGAATATTATTCTTCGGGCAGCACACATTCCAGGAAGATTGAACATCCTAGCGGATGCTCTCAGTCGAAGGACAGTTTGCTGTCCGACGGAATAGCAGCTCAACCAATCGGTAGCAGAGGTTCTTTTTAAATATTAGGGCAAGCCAAATGTGGATCTATTTGCGATGAAAGGAAACGCAAAGATGGTCACATATGTGTCACCGATCCCGAACCCGCTAGCTCTAGCAGTAGATGCACTGGCGATAAGTTGGAAGGGAATGTACGCGTATGAGTATCCTCCAACGATTCTCATCCCAAACATTCTGGCAAAGATAATAGAAGGCATATGCCAAGTATTGCTGATCGCCCCTCATTGGCCAGGGATCATGGTTTACGGATTTGCTGGACCTTCTGGTCTGCAATCCAAGCCTTCTTCCAGACTGAAGGGATCGTATCTCTCAGAACAAAGGTCTGTATCTCCACGACAGACCAGAGATGTTCCAATTGACTGCATGGATGTTATCAAGCAGCATGCAATTAAGGGTGACTTTTCTGAGCAAGAACAAAGTTTGTCGCTTCAGCCAGAAATTTGCAGAGTGGTGTAAGAGAAGAGATATTAATCCCTTTTCTGCATCTGTTCAACACATAGCAGATTTTATCTGTCATTTATACGAAGTTGACAAACTTGTACCTTCAACCCTAGCAGCATATAAGTCTGCATTAGCTTCAGTCATTCCCAGTCTGGCCATTGTAGGAGTGGAGAACGACACTTTAAATGAAGTTATTAAAGGAATGAGCAATTTGCAACCTAGACAGCCAATTCCTATCCCAGCATGGAATCAGTCTCTTGTTCTACAGGTTTTAGGGCATACTCCCTTTGAACCAATTAGATCTATAGATATTAAACTGTTAACTATTAAGTCAGTTTTCTTGGTTGCAGCAGCATCGGCGAGAAGGAGAAGCGAAATCCATGTGCTTTCTGCCAAACAAGACCGTTTTGTCTTACAGGTGAAGGTTTAAGACTACTACCACGTCTTTGTTTCTTGGCAAAGAATCAGTCGCTTAAATATCCAGGACAGCCGATCAATTTACCAAGTTTAATTAGACATGACCCAAACTCTTCTGCTTGGTGTCCTGTCAGATGTCTGAAAATGTATAAGAAATGTACTGTGGAGTGGAGAGATGACCCAAAACCTTTGTGGTTATGTCTCAAAGACACCATTTCTCGTTGGATAGTCGATGCTATTCAGATGTTGCATAAAATCGCAACAAGAAAGCAGATTGGTCGTGCGAATGCCCATCAAGTCCGAGCGCTAGCAGCAGTATCGGCCCTTTATACGGGTGTTTCTTTAGAGGTGATATCTGTAGCACAATGGCATGCCGAGTCGTCATTTACTGATTTCTACCTTCACGATATCTCCAGTGCACTTAATCCGGTAGCCATCACCAATTTATCGAATCTCACTTAAAGCCAGGTCCGACCACTCTTTACGCATACATCGTAGCGTTCTTCCACAGGCACTGGCACTGGTGATGCGCATGATCCGTGAACGACCTTGGATTGGGCGAAGCTCCTGCGATGATCAATAAAGACCAAGCACTCAAAATGGTGAGTGTTTTCTTAGTTTAAGTGACTAATATTAATTTACTTACAGTCGAATTCCCAGACTGATTGGGTAAAAGTCTGGTTCAAGAGTATCTTATTCATTGCAACAGACAATAGACTCATTCAAATTTGAAAATATAATCGATATGCTGATAGTTTTTTCAAAATTAGAATTTGTAGTAGCTTCTTTGCACTCTCCTGGACTGCCTTAGCTGAGACTTGGAGCTGACACGTGGCTGGTGGGTCTTGCCTCCCCTTTTGACAGCAAATGAGGGGGTGGAGCGCGGTCTAGACCATGGAAGTTTAGCACTCTATGAGTCAGATGCGGAACCCAAGCGTATGCTGGGGTTCCAGTCTCTTCACAACCTTCTCTGTCGGATGGTAGTTGAGAGCTTTTTAGATCCTCACCTCCACCGACCGGAGTTTCTTGGCTGTCGAAATCCGGAGTTTATCATAATAGTACATCTGGTAAGTCTTATTCGAAGTAGAATAAAAAAAGCATCCGCTTTCGTTTCCACGAGAATTGTTAATACTTACCAGATGTACCATGGCCCACCTCAGCCATCCCGCTGAGGTGAGGTTGATCTGATTTTGCTGTTTGTCAAGACAAATATAAGACGAATCTGACTGTTGTTGGGAATTGACTCGGTACCTGGAGGCTATGGTAATTCCCGGACACAGTATGGGCAGGACCATGGAGAGTGCAGAGTTTTAATTGTTTATTTTGAGCTAGACTAGATAATAGATATTATCATAATAGTACATCTGGTAAGTATTAACAATTCTCGCAAAGACAAAAGCGGATGCTTTTTTGATTCTGCACCTAAGCTGAATGGGTGCAGGTTCTTGGATAGATGTCCGACCGACTATTGGCCTGAATCGCATGCTTGTGGGTTTTTTATCCACTTGCTAAGTTTTGCTCAATTTTCCTATCTAAAGTTGTTTTAGAGTGCTAAGGTCTGATCAGTTTAATTTGCCAGGACCGAGTTATCGGGTGAACTCTAGTAAAATTATGTCTTATTACGTCTCAAATTACGAGATGTCGCCTATTTCCGTGACGTGGTATAGACGTTATAGGCACCCAGAAAACTGGTAACTTTATTATCTGGTGTCATAAAATGCTAATATCTCTATGATTGTGTCCACAGATTTCTGTAAGGAGGTTTGTACACATCTAAAGAGGTGTGTCTCCACTATTTCCCTTTAAATGTTAAGAAAAAAGACTATGCCCAGAGTGATATAGGCTCCCATAAGAGAAAGTTTGTCATTCTGCCTTCTGGTCCCACCCTTCCCTTTATAAGTAAGTGAGTGGTGATGAAGAGTGGTTGTCTGGCGGAGCTTCCAAGAGCGAGACGTGGTGGTATGCCTTTGCTAAAGACACAGGTACTCTAGTTATGCTTTATGATTATTTTTTGCCAATATTTTTTCAGTCATACTGTTTATTTGTATCATTATCATAAGCTATTACTGTGTTCTAATTACTGTTTAGTGTGCTCTTGTATTAATACAATTCATCTTACACCTGGATGTTGTTCGTCTGCTTTCTTTTATGGAAATTATGACGTCATAATCAACCTTATTATTATTTTTAATCCTCTTTGAGACTGGTTGTTCATCTTTTTCCACCATCCTGTTTAGGCCTATAGGTGAATTCTTTCTCCTTTATGAGTTATTTAATTTATTTAATTATAAAAGAATCTTTAACTCAGTGTCGTCATCTTGTTCCTTTCTTCAGAAGCCTTCTTGTGTCAGTTGTAACCGCTCAATCAAGTCCAAGTTTGCTTCTCACTTGTGTGTAAAATGTTCACCTTGCGGTCCATTATTAAAATGTGATGTCTGTAAACAGTGGGGCGGGATGGGGGGACTTATTCTCTGAATTCTTATTGTTACAGGCGGCGAAGGATAAGCTGTCCGAGGAGGAGAATTGTGTGAAGAAGAGTGTAAGTGGCAAGGGTAAGATAAAGGCTTCTGTTTCTTCGGAAATGGAAACTTTCAGGTTGGAAATGATGGGTGAGACGAAAAAGACAATAAAAGATTTGGAACCAGAGCTGCTTCGCAGCATGCTTCCTGGGCTGAGTACTTTATTGTCTTCTCCATCTGCCCCCGAGCAAAAAATCCCCACCGATGATTCTGGTGTCCGTCGTGGTCCATGGGCCGAAAGTGTTTCAGAATCAGTAGTGGCTTTAGTAGATCTTGGAAGGCCCGCTGCCTTGCCAATGGATCCTGTAGTATGTCTATATGATCATGGCAGCAGGCTTGCCGCGCCGTTAGATCTTGGGCCGGGGCCACTGGACACAGGCTCGCGCCTAGAGTGTCCGCCTCCGAAATGTACCGCCGCCTCTTGCGGTACCTTTCCTGGCCAGCCTAGGTTAGCGCTCTTTGCTAGCCCAGAGGCAGTTTATAATGGCCAGGATGAAGAGGATTTTCTGCTGGGTTCACCCGTTGAAGCTGTGGACATGGAAACGGACGATCGTGCACCCCTCTCGGGGAGCACGCCCAATTTTTTCCATGGAACTACAACCACAGGGGTAGCCTTTATGGCTCAAAGGGTGGCCCGGGTTGGAGCGGATGACCACCGTTTCCGTATACCTCGGCTTGCCAAGGGTATGACGGCGGCTGGTCCGGGCCATGGTGTGATGGATTACAACCCGCACGCTTCCATGCCGCCGGCTCCTGGCTTTTCAGCCATGGCACAAGACATGCCTGCTCTCTCAGGCCCACATGTTTTCCACGGCCTTCCAGGAGTATCCACGGCTCCAGCCACGTTTACACCGGCGAGTGCAGTGGAGGATGACGAAGGCCCGCGCCTTGTCGAGTAGTCACAGGTGGCCACAGAGGAGGACTGGTGTCAATGGCTGGTAAGTGTTAGGCCAGAGCTCTGTGTAGAACAGTCGGCAACCCAGAGGGACCAGCGCCCATGGTTGGCTGGAAAGCCAGCTGTTACCGCTATGCCATCTCTGCCGTTAGCAGAACATATAGTTGATATGTTCACAGCGGCAGAGATGTCCATTAAGCCTAATGGACGGTTGCGAAGGTCCTCCGCGAGGTGGCGAGACAGTGTTGTATTATTGCTGGCCAATACCAGTCATCTGGTACAGTGCCAAAACCGAGCGCTGTTGATCGCGCAGCGCTTGGCGAGGACACGCGGCCAGGCTTCCGTTCTGACACGGGAGCGCTGTGCTTGAGCGCCCTGCACTCAGCAAGCACCGCATTGCGCAATGCAGAGGAGACCTCGAGAGCGTCCATAGCCGCGCTCTCGCATATCTCAGCTGTTACAGGGTGTAGTAACAGCATCTGCATTGTGCCAAGCAAACCATGTCTCAGTTCAGAGAGCCATCTGGGATGGTATTAACCTGGCTCTGGACTGTATGACTAGGGCAGTGACTAGAAGTGTCAGGGCGACACGCACATTTGCACTAGATAATTTGTGTCCATCTCAGGATTTGTGCAACAGGCTGGTCTCTTTGGGGGTGAGGGATGTAGACACCTCCAGGAGACAGTCGCTCTAGTCAATAATTAGAGGGCGCTATGTGAACAATTTGAGGTGCTTCATAGGGAGCATGTTCGCGCGGCGCCCCCTGCGTACATCCACAGCAGGCCCGAGGTGGCGCTGGTCAAGTCAGAGGCCAGCCACTGGCGCAGCGTAGGCCACGGCCACGCCAATACTGGCCTGCAGTGCTGGGTGGGGTGTGCAGGCTTCTCAAGCACAGCTTGCCAGGCAGCCGCCTGCGCACTGAGGTGCGCGAGGAGTGCGCGAGGAGCGGGCCGTGGCGTGGGCGGCGCAAGCCATGGCGCGTGAGGATCTGGTCATGGTAATCGTGCCTGATGGGCCGATTTCCACAAGAACCAGACCAATGCTAGAACCAGAGGCAATCCCACTCTTGCACTGCTTATGTCCACCACTCTCCCTAGGTGGACCAAGCAGGAGTGGGAGCGGTTAACCCAGGACTGCTTAGTCTTGCAATGGCTTTCAGCCAGGTACAAGCCCGACTAGATGATAGGCCCACCATCGCACCTGTCTCTGGTTCCGATCTGGACTCAAATTCCAAGAGATCCAGATCAACGGTTGTGTATAAAGGAAGAGATAAATTCCCTCATACAAAAAGGAGCAATTCAACCGGCGCAAAATTTCCCGGGCTTCTATTCAACCGTGTTTCTAGTGACAAAGAGCACTGGAGGATGGAGACAAATCCTCAACTGCAAGCCATTGAACAAGTTCATTAGGCAAATCTGGAGATAGTTTTGAAAACTCTCACAGACTTAGGCTGGATAATAAACTTTCAGAAATCAGAGCTGACTCCATCCCAGGAGTTTGTTTACCTGGGAATGTTCTTCAATCTAGAGATAGGGTATGTTTATCCTACTCAAGAGAGAATAGAAATACTCATCTCAGTAATACAGTCAGTGTGCAACAGTCGTCATGTACTGGCACGGGTTTACTTGAGAATGCTGGGGTTGATGGTTTCTCTGGAACCAGTCATTCCACAGGCGCCCTATCCAGTTATTTCTCATGACACAGTGGACCCAGAGGACAGGTTCCCTGGACTGAGGTGTCAGTGTTGGAACCTCTTATTCACCACCTTCATTGGTGAATGAAGAGAGAGAATCTCCTGGCGGGTGTGATGCCCACCGCACCATCAAATAACGATGTACACAGATGCATCAATGGAGGGATGGGGGGGGGGGGGGGGGCTTGCCTGGAAGAAGCCACAGTATCAGGGCTTTGGAATCTGGATCAGTCACAGGAACATATAAATCTACTGGAATTACGAGCAGTAGTTCTGGGAACATTTCTTAAAGAACGTTCAGGGCAAGATTGTTCTAGTTCCATCAGACAACTCAACAGTAGTGACTTACATAAACCGCCAGGGCGGAACGAAGTCACCCAGTCTCTGTATGATGACTTGGAAACTTCTTTGCTGGTGTCTAGATCATAAGATCACCTTGAAGGCAGTTCACATTCCGGGAACGCTAAATCTGTTAGCAGACTCATTGAGCTGAAGGATGAGTGTTTTGCCTACGGAATGGCAACTAAATCAATGTGTGGCAGATCATCTGTTTGACCACTTGGGGAAACCCAACATAGATTTGTTCACAACGAACAAAAATGCGAAGATGACAACATACGTCTCTCCGATTCCAGATCCAAGCACTTACGCAACAGATGCGTTAGCTATCAGTTGGGAGGGAATGTATGCATGCGCATTCCCACCAGCAATCCTGATTCCAAAGGTTCTTGAGAAAATCAGGCAGGAGGAGTGCCAAGTGCTTCTGATTGCCCCAAATTGGCCAAGCCAATCATGGTATACGGATCTGCTGGACCTTCTGGTCTGCTATCCGGCTCCTCTGCCTCTGATGGACAATATTATTTTCCAGGGCAAGTTCCTTGACAACAACCCGTCGATGTTCCAATTGACTGTATGGATGTTGCAAAGAAATCTAAATTTAAGGAGTGCTTTTCTGAGCAAGCAGCCAGGTTTATGGCAAAAGCTAGAAGGGGGTCAACCTCCCGAGTGTATAACTATAAAATCAATCGATTTGCAGAATGGTGCTCAAACAAAGATGTTAATCCAATGGATGCATCTATTCAGGTAGGAGCCGATTTCCTCTGTCACCTGTATGATACCTATAGCCTCAAGCCTAACTCTATTGCTGGCTACAAGTCAGCTTTGATGTCAGTTATCCCTTGCTTGGCTGATAGGGGAAGTGACCAAGTCTGTTCATTGAACACTGTAATAAAAGACATGGGTAATCTAAGACCGAGAAATCCACCAGGGATTCCGTCATTGAGTTTATCTCTAGTACTTCAAGTGCTAGCAAACAAACGCTTTGAACCACTAAGTGCCATTTCCATGAAAATGTTGACACTTAAACCCGTATTTCTAATTGCTGCGGCCTCTGCAAGACAGAGAGGTGAGATTCATGCTTTGTCCGCTGAGGCAGACCATTATGTGGTTACAGGGGAAGGCCTTAGGCTTCTACCTAGGATAAATTTCATGGCTAAGAACCAGTCTTGTTAATCAATTTTTTTACCAGCTTTGACTAGGTTTTATCCTAATTCAAAAGCATGGTGTCCAGTCTGCGCATTAAACAGGTACAAACAATGTACACAGGAATGGCGGACGGACCCATCCTCGTTATGGTTGTCTTATATTGAACCCCATGGCAGAGTGTCAAAAGACACTATATCTAGGTGGATTGTGGAATGTATTCAATTTTACCACAAATCTGCCACTGGTAAACAAGTTGACTTAGCCAAGGCCCACAGTGTCCGTGGCGTAGTGGCATCCACTGCCCTGTTTAACGGGGTGCCGGTGGATGACATTATGTCTGTAGCTCAGTGGCACTGTGAGTCAAGTTTTACCGACTATTACCTCCGTGACACCACTAATCCTCTTGCCTTATCGATATTCAAAAGATGATCAGGTGTATATATTGTAGATAAGTTGCACTTGCTGTCTTCAGACAGCACATTTTAATTGTGTCATATTTCCATCACTGATGTGGACTGGATGGATACAGCTTTCATGCATAATGTCAGTACTGCGTTTTGTTGTTACATAATTTATTGTCACGATGTATTACCCTTATTTAACAAGAATGTAATGGTACCTGTGTATTATGTGGTTCATTTATTGAGAGTATACAAAATGAAGTCTTTCGTCTTGTGTCCTGTAGTACTTAGCACCAGTATTTAGAGAGCGTATGGGACATTAAGATCATAGCTTCTCCTTTCCCAAAAGGAGGGGGGAAGCGCATTTGACATACAGTCATTACTCTCACCATCGGTTGTGTTATCCGATGTTCAAATGATTGCATGATTGTGTGTGTGTGTGTGTGTGTGTGTGTGTGTGTGTGTGTGTGTGTGTGTGGGTGGGTGGGTGGGTGGGTGGGTGGGTGGGTGGGTGGGTGGGTGGGTGGGTGGGTGGGTGGGTGGGTGGGTGGGTGGGTGGGTGGGTGTGTGTGGGGTGTGTGTGTGTGTCACACAATTTCAGATGTTAGTGCTTAATGCGCAAAAACGTGCAAGGGATGAGCTGGTCTTTTGACCTCGCCTCACTCCCGCCAAATTCTCTTATGAATTCTGGTAATATCATAGAGTGTTAGGGAGGTAAGTATATCTCTTGAAGTGAAATAAACGAAATCACGGATTTATTTTTTCACAAGAGAGTAGTTAAACTTACTCCCTAGCACAGACCCAGCCTCTCCGCCCCACAGAGTCTTCAGGCTTTTAAGTTGCCTGTGTCAGCCAATAGTCAAGCTGAGGCAGTGACAGTCTGCACATGCACGAGGTTGGGGTCGGCATCCGGCTGACTATCACCTGTCTACCTGCCCAATAAAGGCACCTATCTTTTTTAATCTGGGGTTATTGAGTGAAGATCAATATTTAGGAAATATCATGGAGTCTTAGGGAGATAAGTATAACTACTCTCTCGTGCAAAAAGAAATCCGTGATTTCATTTATTTTGTGGCAGAATGTTCTCATAATCGTTCTGTTGTACATATAGTCGCCATTTACTGAAACACGCCTCTCCCTGTGGCTGAATGGGGAGGATGGCTTGGCAGACTTGTGCCAGGACTTTATCCATTGCCCAGTGATCCTTTTCACTACACAAGTAATTAGCATTTTGCCCGTTCCTGAGTTCGGGTATGGTATAGCTAGACACTTTTGTGTGGAAAAAGGGCAGTCACTGTGGTCGGTAGCACCCATGTATTGTTTGGTTTTGCGCTCGTTTTCTGCAGGTTTTTTGTAGTCATACTTATCACATTTCCGCGGTTTGGCCAGAGGCTGCCGTGGGTCCGCGATCAGAACTCCCTCTTTGTTTTTGGCATTTCTCATTAGTTTTGTGGCTGCTGTTGGTGTCAACCCGTGTCTTTTCAGGTGACCTTTCATGTATGCTGCCCTCTTGATGGGCACTAGGCACCACTCGCATGTCCAGGCTGGAAGCTCTGTGTGTTTGCTTTTTTCGTGGCATGTGAGGCTTTGCTTGTGTGCAAAGACACAGTCACACTTTTCGCAATACAATTCGGACATTATACTCTATAATTGAAAGAATAAATGACAGTGGCCAGTGTTGGTAATGACGATTGTGACATCATATGGTGACCGTGGTGATGTCATTCGAGGAGGGTTGGTTTGGTGTATTCTGATTGAAAGAATGAGCCAGCTGGGTCACCTCTTTAATAAAATGGTAATAACAACGTACTGCGTGTGTCCGCCTATTGTTCGCGAGTTGGCCCAGGGAAATGGGTGGCCCTTACCCTGCTAGATTAGTGCCTATTGGCTCCATGGTGTGGAGCTTGTGTATCCAGTGGCATTCTTTTTGTCTTCTCTATTTTGTGGAAGTTTCATCTTCAGGGTTTGATGACAAGACCTGGATGATTCTGAAGTTCATGTCATTTCTAGAATGGCCAGGTCTGTTGAAATGTCTGAATACTGGGGTATCGTATCTCTCATTTTAGTAGAGATTCGTGATAGAACGTAAGTGTTCTTGGATGCAGACTTTGAAAGAGTGTAGTGTCTCTCCCACATATTGTTTGTTGCATCTGTCACAGGTTAGAAGGTATACGATGTTTCTAGTTTGACAGTTGCCTATTATCTTGGACCTGTAGGATAGCTTTGTGTGGGAGCTAGAGAAGAATCTGTCCTTCTGCATTTCGAGGCATATGTTGCAGTTTTTTGTTTTGCAAGGAAGTAGCGGGTTTCTATAGGGTGAGGGTCTTGGTCATCGAAGTAATCATTTATTACCCCAAATTTGCAAAAATAGTTTACTCTTCATCTGCAAATAGACATTTTCTGTGAGAAAATTGAAATTTTCTTGAATAAACTCGAGGGTTCAAGGACTAGTATGATTTTACATTATATCCTGTTAATTACTATGATTATATTTCGTTTCAGGACGCCTCATTTGATACAGAGCAAGCCTCAATTATCTGAATTTAGCATCAAAAGCCCATATCTTCTTGCACATTTTTCAGCTAATGGATTACTACAGGTACAGGATGTTCACGCATCAATGTATGGTTGTGTGGCAGGGTGGGTGCATGGCTCTACGTGTATGGGTCATATCTAGGTGGGGAGGATAGTTGATTGTGATGGTATAAATGGTGTGGCATGGTGCAAGATTGCCTATGCATTGTGATTTAGAATGCATGCTATCAGTGTCGTTGCTTTTATCATATGATGCAGCACACTATACTGAATAAAATGCATTAGATTGTTGTAATTTAGAATACACTTGGTTTTTCTAAACAGCTTAATTTGAATATTCATTGATATAAAATTATCCATCCATCCATCCACCCACCCATCTGCCCATCAATATGCATGCACACATACAATGCATCCACCCACCCATCCACCGACCCACCCATCCATCTATCAGTTGACTCATTCATCCATCTAGGAAAATAGGGACTGATTGATGTAAAATTGATAGAACAGCAAACCAGTGATTGATTAACGAAAGATTGATAGAAAAGAGAACCAGGAACTGATAAGATGTACGATTTGTGGGACTAGTGTAGAACGCATCGAACAGGTAACCAGGGACTGATGTAAGACTCATAGAACAGGTAACCAGGGACTGATGTAAGACTCATAGAACAGGTAACCAGGGACTGATGTAAGACTCATAGAACAGGTAACCAGAGACTGATGTAAGACTCATAGAACAGGTAACCAGAGACTGATGTAAGACTCATAGAACAGGTAACCAGGGACTGATGTAAGACTCATAGAACAGGTAACCAGGGACTGATGTAAGACTCATAGAACAGGTAACCAGGGACTGATGTAAGACTCATAGAACAGGTAACCAGGGACTGATGTAAGACTCATAGAACAGGTAACCAGGGACTGATGTAAGACTCATAGAACAGGTAACCAGAGACTGATGTAAGACTCATAGAACAGGTAACCAGAGACTGATGTAAGACTCATAGAACAGGTAACCAGGGACTGATGTAAGACTCATAGAACAGGTAACCAGGGACTGATGTAAGACTCAGGGAACCAGGGACTGATGTAAGACTCGTGGAACAGGGAACCAGGGACTGATGTAAGACTCATAGAACAGGTAACCAGGGACTGATGTAAGACTCATAGAACAGATAACTAGAGACTGATGTAAGACTCATAGAACAGGTAACCAGGGACTGATGTAAGACTCAGGGAACTAGGGACTGATGTAAGACTCATGGAACAGGGAACAGGGAACCAGGGACTGGTGTAAGACTCATGGAACAGGGAACCAGGGACTGATATAAGACTCGTAGAACAGGTAATAAGGGACTGATGTAAGACTCATAGAACAGGTAACCAGGGACTAATGTAAGACTCATAGAACAGGTAACCAGGGACTGATGTAAGACTCATAGAACAGGTAACCAGGGACTGATGTGAGACTCATAGAATAGGCAACCAGGGACTGATGTAAGACTCATAGAACATGTAACCAGGGACTGATGTAAGACTTTATTAGCTCACTTATGTCGTGGCGACTGTCCATCATGTGTCCGTCCGTTAACTTTTCCTTTAAAATGACTTCTCAAAAACCACGGGGCCGATTTCAATTATATTTGCAGGAAGCATCCCTAGGCATAGAGATTCAAGTTTGTTCAAATGAAGCCGATCGGCCAAAATCCAAGATGGTCGCTGGCCAAAATAGCCGATTTTTAGAAACACTAAAAAATCTCCGAAACTGCAGGAGGAATTGATTCAAAACTCATAACACATCATCTATTGCAACGCTAGACCCAAATTTGTTCAAGGCAACCTGATTGGCCTATTTGCCTGGCGGCCATCATGGATGACCTAGTTTCCGTGAAAATGACTTCTTCTCCCGAACCGCTGAAGGAATAGGTCTGAAATTTGGGAAATATGCTATGGGGCCAAGGTCCATTCAAGTTTGTTCAAGGGAAGTTTGTTCGTTAAAAAACATGGCCGCCATCAACCAATCAAAATTTAGCATTTGTTGGTCATATTTGCTTTTTGTATTTGATGTATTTTGATGGCGAAAATTGCTTTATATATGCTTATCAGTGTGGCGAGTTCAAATATGCCACTTTCGAGACTGTCAGATAAATGCTTTGGCTACTATCTTGGTTTGTTTTCCCGCCAAAGGCTCCCATAGTAAAGCAATGGGCCCATAGTAAAGCAATGGGAAATCCTTTAAACGACTTCTCAAGAACCACTGCGCCGATTTCAATTATATTTGGGAGAAAGCATTCATAGGGCATAGAGATCTAAGTTTGTTCAAATGAACCCGATCGGCCAACTTGTCCGGTGGCTAACTTGAATTTAGGCCGATTTTAGGAAACGTCTTTAAAAATCTTCTCCGAAACGGCTTGGGGGATTGATGCAAACCTCATGAAATATGATTTATGGCAAGGGAACTTGATTGGTCAAATGGTTCGGTGGCCATCTTGGTTGACCTAGTTGTAGTGAAAATGACTTATTCTCCAGAAGCGCTGAAGGGATCGGGCCGGAATTTGGCAGATATGATTGTGGCCTAAGGGCCATTAAATTTTGTTCAAGAGAAGTTGATCCGTCAAAGAACATGGCTGCCGTGGGCCAATCAAAATATAGCATGTTTGGTGGCCATATTGGATTTTTTTATTTGATGGACTTTGAGGCCGAAATTGTTTTTATATGTGTTTTGGGGTATTCTGATCTCAAATTTGCAATTTTCGAAACTCTCGGATAAATGGTTTGCTGGCCATCTTCTTGATAAAGAGTATTCTAGTTGAAATGCCTATTGTCCAGGTGGGCGATACAGGCCTCTTGGGCCTCTTGTATTACAAAGGACAGGTAGTCCATCAAAGGCAAAGCCTATGTGGTGATGGACCCTTAACATGTATTAGACAAAGAGACATTACAACATTAAATTACTGTACATATTACAAATAACAACATCACAGCACTACACGTAATGCACACAAAAACATAAATAAGTTACTAGTAGTTAATTATAATAATATAAGATGTGGATTTTTTCCACTTGCACCCACAGTACTTATGTATTATTTTTAAATCTTTTACATTTAGTGCTAGAAGATCTGCAGTTTTAAGTTGCTAGAGGTAATGGAAAGAGGGTTGGGGAGGTGGGGGTGGGGAAGGGGCGTTCATCAAGCTTAAAGACAGTAATCCAGTATGTGATGTATTATTATTATTATTATTATTATTATTATTATTATTATTATTATTATTATTATTATTATTGATACTAATATAGTGTATGATGAGCCATAATGTATAATGAGACATGGTGGTAGTGATCTTTCTAAAATTAATGAGATTGGTAAATCCATCAGACTTCCACAGCCATACTCCCTCCTCATGTGTTCTTCTAAAGTGGTCTACCTATGGGTGATTAACCCTTTCCCTGATGAGTATCCTATATCTCGCTTAAGTCCAGAGGCAACAATTTATGAAAGGACTCATAGAACAGGTAACCAGGGACTGATGTAAGACTCATAGAACAGGTAACCAGGGATTGATGTAAGACTCATGGAGCAGGGAACCAAAGACTAATGTAAGACTCATGGAGCAGTGAACCAGAGACTAATGTAAGACTCATGGAACAGGGACTGCTGTAAGACTCATGGAACAGGGAACCAGGGACTAATTATGTAAGACTCATGGAACAGGGAACCAGGGACTGATGTAAGACGCATGGAACAGGGAACCAGAGACTGGTGTAAGACTCGTGGAACAGGGAACCACGCACTGATCTAAGACTCATAGAACAGGTAACGAGGGACTGATGTAAGACTCATGGAGCAGGGAACCAGAGACTAATGTAAGACTCATGGAACAGGGAACCAGGCACTGATGTAAGACTCATGGAGCAGGGAACCAGAGACTAATGTAAGACTCATGGAACAGGGAACCAGGGACTGATGTAAGACTCGGGGAACAGGGACTGCTGTAAGACTCATGGAACAGGGAACCAGTAACTAATGTAAGACTCATGGAATAGGGAACCAGGGACTGAGGTAAGACTCATGGAACAAGGAACCAGAGACTGGTGTAAGACTCGTGGAACAGGGAACCAGGGACTGGTGTAAGACTCATGGAACAGGGAACCAGAGACTAATGTAAGACTCATAGGATAGGGAACCAGGGACTGATGTAAGACTGGGAACAGGGATGACTGTAACACTCATGGAACAGGGAACCAGGGACTGAGGTAAGACTCATGGAACAGGGAACCAGAGACTAGTGTAAGACTCGTGAAATAGGGAACTAGGGACTGGTGTAAGACTCATGGAACAGGGAACCAGGGATTGATGTAAGACTCATGGAACAGGGAACCACAGACTGATGTAAGACTCATGGAACAGGGAACCAGGGACTGATGTAAGACTCATGGAGCAAGGAACCAAGGACTGCTGTAAGACTCATGGAGCAGGGAACCAAGGACTGCTGTAAGACTCATGAAACAGGGAACCACGGACTGATGTAAGACTCATGGAACAGGGAACCTGGGACTGATGTAAGACTCATAGAGCAGGGAACCAAGGACTGGTGTAAGACTCATAGAACTGGGGACTGATGTAAGACTCATAGTACAGGGAACCAGTGACTAGTGAAAGACTCATGGAACAGGGAACCAGGGACTTATGTAAGTCTCATCGAACAGGGAACCAGGGATTGATGTAAGACTCATGGAACAGGGAACCGGGACTGATGTAAGACTCATGGAACAGGCAACCAGGGATTGATATAATACTCATGGAACAGGGAACCGGGGACTGATGTAAAACTCATGGAGGGAACCAAGGACTGGTGTAAGACTCATGGAACAGGAAACCAGGGACTGATATAAGACTCATGGAACAGGGAACCAGTGACTGGTGTAAGACTCATGGAACAGGGAACCAAGGCAGCAATGGGCTCCAGTCAAATTAATATTAAAATTTTTGACCGTTTTCCTGTATGGTAGCCTTGAAAATTAGATGTGGTGAATTCATCAGTGAAAGGGTTAAGGATTGGTGGTAAAATGAAATAAAACTATCAATTTACGATTACGATTTTTAGACTCAGTTTTTTTTTTATATTCTTCATTAGAGTGTGACGACAAAGCATGATCAGAGAAAGCACGGCGTGAAGGTGAGCTTTGTCCATTACAGAACAAAGAAATCAGGAGACAAAAGTGGTGCTTATCTTTTTCTTCCAGATGGAGAAGCCAAGGTAAGTGTATCTTTAGCCCTTTAACCCTCAAGTTTGTTTTAAAAAATTTCAATTTTCTCATAGAAAATGTCCATTTTCAGACCACAAGATTATTTTTGAAAATGTACCACTGGAATGACTGGCTCGGTTAGTCTTCTCTTGGTCTGCAAATAGACATTTCTCAAGACCACTGCAGATACCGTTTTTCGCTGATATGAGTGTTAATGGGTTAATCATCGAATTTGGTCAAGAGAGTTTTAAAACATTTCTCAAAGAAAATGATCATTTACAGGCCAAGAGATGACTATTTTGAAAATTTACAAATGGCTTTATAAACTCGCTCGATAACTGGCTCAATTATCGTGTCAGTCATTCCAGTGGTAACATTTTAGAAATAATCTACTACTACTGCAGAAGCTGGTTTTAGCCGGCTTGTCCATTAACGCTTTAAGCCTCAAATTTGTTCAAGAAAATTTTTATTTTCTCATAGAAATTGTGCATTTTACCAAACCACTCATTCCAGTGGTAAAATTTCAAAAATGGTCTCTTGGTCTGCAAATTGGGCATTTCTCAAGACCACTACAAAAGCCGTTTTTGGCTAACTTGAGTGTTAAAAGGTTAATATATTTCTTCCAAAAACATTCCGGCATTGCTATTGTGATGATTACCTACAGCATTCTATAGAATCGTCCAATTGTATTTTTTGGTTTTGTAGCCATTCATTTGCTATAAAAAGCATAAAGGCTACTGGAAATCTACAGTAATTTTAGTCAAGTTTTAAACCTGTTCACTCGCAATGCCAATGTTTAACTAGTAATGTTCCTTCTATAGAGCAAATGTACATGTTTTGCATGTTTCCATTTTGTTAGTTTTTACCCACCTCACTAGATGAAAGGGATAATGCTAGCATAGAGTGCTTCTTACTCTTCTTCTTGTTTCTAAGACATTTCTTAATAACTGCTTCTACTGGAGGGATTTTCTCCAAACTTGGTTGAGAAATTCCCCATGCATTGCCAAAGACTTGTGCCAATTTGGAAGTAAAAACTAAAACATTGTTTTCAAAATGTTCAATCAATATTTTTCAACTCTGGTTCTACTGAAGGGATCTTTTCCAAACTTGGTTGGAAGCATGGGGTTCTGAAGATGTGTGACAACTTTGGGGTCAAACGTTAAAAAACAACAGCAACAGCTTCCAGCATCACTGTTTTCAAAATGGAAACTTTCAACACATTTTTTAGTAACTTGTTCTACTGTAGCGATCTCCAAACTTGGCGGGATGCATGTCCTGCCATGGGGTTCAATATAAAATAGCCATAAAGAGTTGGGTCCTGAAGAAGTGTGCCATATATCAACGACGCAGATATTGGAAAATTTAATCTTGTTTTAGTCCCATTTGCTAATAGTGGCCTGCATTGCTTTATGTAAATTTCATATCCTGCTAATTTTGTGTGTTAACTGTTTGCCTGCTGAATTTATGAAGACAACATTTCCCATGGTGTTTAATGCTTAACCGGCTAAGCCACCAACGACTCAGTTAAATTGTTTTCAAAATATTCAGCATGTCCAGAGTTATTGCCCATTGAAATTGTTGTCTTGTGGCTGGCAGCAGTTGGACACTTAATAAATTGAATTGATGACTTCATAATTTTAAATGAAAAAGAATCTCCAACAGTTTTTGTCTCGCCTGCGAAGCAGGATCGAGACATAGGTATCACTTTTCCGGCGGTGGCGACGGCGTAAACTTTTAAGTTTAGTTTATATCTCAGCAATGCCTGATCCAATTGAAACCAAACTTGGTTACATGGTAATATACATCAAAAGGAAGCAACCCGCTGATAAAAAGGCCATGAGGTCATGGTTACAAGGGTCAAGGGTTACAGTATAATCGTTGTTAATATTTTACGTTAAGTTTTTGCGTTAAACAAAAATTGTATTGCCTTATATCTCAGCAATGCCTGATCCAATTGGAACCAAACTTGGATACATGGTGATATACATCAAAAGGAAGTAGCATGCTGATGCAGACATCATGCGGTCAAGGTTATGGGGGGTCAAAGGTCACGGTGTAATCTTTGTTAATATTTTATGTTAAGTTTTTGCATTAAACAAAAGTTATTGCCTTATATCTCAGCAATGCCTGATCCAATTGGAACCAAACATGGGTACATGGAGATATACATCGAAAGGAAGCAGCACGCTGATGCAGGCATCACAAGGTCAAGTTTATGGTGTCAAAGTTCACGGTGTAATCTTTGTTCATATTTTATGTTAAGTTTTTGCGTTAAAACAAAAGTTATTGCCTTATATCTCAACAATGCCTTATCAAATTGGAACCAAACTTGGGTACATGGTGATTTACATTTAACGGAATCAGCATGCTGATGCAGACATCATGAGGTCAAGGTTATGGGGTCAAAGGTCACGGTATATATCTTCAATATTATTATTTTAATTTATTTATTTGTCTTACTAATAATTTTCCTGTTTACCAAATCCCATTCTTTATTGTCCTATGATCTTGTGAAATCACTTTGCAGTGCACATAAGCTGGGAGCCAACATTTATTTTTATTATCATTATTATTATTATTATTATTATTACTAATTACATATTATTTAACCATGTCACCTTTACAATTAACTTTCTTATAATGTTGTATTTCCAATTACCGTACTTCTTTTAAATGTTATTGAAAGCTTATTTATAATACTTGATACAAAAGTAATGTTGTAACAATTTTGATAATAACTGAAATGAAAACGAAAATGAAGTCATAAAAAATGTAAATATTTTCAATAAGTTTGTCACATTATCAGTAAGCTTTCAAAATGTTATGGCAATTTTATGAAAAATGACGGGAAGCATTTATTGCCTTAAGCTTGCTAGACATTTAATTCCATAAAATCAGGTAACATATATTACACTTTATTGCTAATATTTATATCTCAACAAAATATTGCCACCCAAGTCCTTTCTAGATGATAAACCTCCTAGTATTTATCAGATTTCTTTGAAACATCAGGGGTTGAATTTACTACGTAATCAAAAACAAGTTAGAAAACCTTAAGTGACAATGTAGAGTGCAGGTGAGACATTTAATTCCGCGGAATTCTTGTGTTTTAACTCTTAAATTCTTTCAAGAAAATTGTAATTTTTTCTAAGACTACTACAGACTACAGAGACGTTAATGAACTTTAGAATTTATGAACCTTGCACTCCACCATTACTCATAATGCACTATCGATCTATTACATATAACTTTACCCATAATTCATCAGTGACTCATAATACTCTACTCATAATTAAATAGACTAATTAACCATTTACCTATAATGCATCATAGACCGTTATGATTTACTTCTTACCCATAATGCATCATAGACTGTTATGATTTACTTCTTACCCATAATGCATCATAGTCTGATGTCATGACTTTACCTATAATTCACCATAAACTGGTATGATTGTTTCTTACCCTTAATGCATCATAGACTGTTATAACTTTTTACCCATAATTCACCATAAACTGTTATGATTGTTTCTTACCCATAGTGCATCATAGACTGTTATGATTGTTTACCCATAATTAACTATAAACTATTATGATTGTTGCTTACCCATAATGCATCATAGACTATTAAGACTGTTTACCCATAATTCACTATAAAACTTTTATGATTGTTCCTTACCCATAATGCATCATAGAGCGTTATGTCTGTTTACCCATAGTTTACCATAAATTATTATCATTGTTTCTTACCCATAATGCATCATAGACTATTATGACTGTTTACCCATAATTCACCATAAATTATTATCATCGTTTCTAACCCATAATGCATCATAGACCGTTATGACTGTTTACCCATAATTCACCATAAATTATTATCGTTGTCTTACCCAGAATGCATCATAGACTGTTTACCCATAATTCACCATGGACTGTTATGATTGTTTCAGAGATTAATGAACTGTAGAATTTATGAACCTTGCACTCCACCATTACTCATAATGCACTATCGATCTATTACATATAACTTTACCCATAATTCATCAGTGACTCATAATACTCTACTCATAATTAAATAGACTAATTAACCATTTACCTATAATGCGTCATAGACTGTTATGATTTACTTCTTACCCATAATGCATCATAGTCTGGTGTCATGACTTTACCTATAATTCACCATAAACTGGTATGATTGTTTCTTACCCATAATGCATCATAGACTGTTATAACTTTTTACTCATAATTCACCATAAACTGTTATTATTGTTTCTTACCCATAGTGCATCATAGACTGTTATGATTGCTTACCCATAATTAACTATAAACTATTATGATTGTTGCTTACCCATAATGCATCATAGACTATTAAGACTGTTTACCCATAATTCACTATAAAACTTTTATGATTGTTCCTTACCCATAATGCATCATAGACCGTTATGTCTGTTTACCCATAGTTCACATAAATTATTATCATTGTTTCTTACCCATAATGCATCATAGACTATTATGACTGTTTACCCATAATTGACCATAAATTATTATCATCGTTTCTTACCCATAATGCATCATAGACCGTTATGACTGTTTACCCACAATTCACCATAAACTGTTACGATTGTTGCGCATAATGCGTCATAGACTGTTATGACTGTTTACCCATATTTCACCATAAATTAATATTATTTTTTATTACCCATAATGCATCACAGACTGTTAAGACTGTTTACCCATAATTCACCATAAACTGTTATGATTGTTTGTTACCCATAATGCATCATAGACTGTTATTATTATTTATCCATATTCACTGGACTGTTTACCCATTATGCATCTTAGAGTGTTCTGTAATGTTACCCACAATGCATCATAGAATGTTATAATTACCCATAATGCGCACTATACTAAGTGCTGCTAATAGTTTCTCTGCGATTTCTGCTTCAGTCCATCGTTCTGTCCAAGCATGTTGTGCGCGTAGTTGAAGGCCCTCTGCTTTCAGAAGTACATCTAATTCACAGATATGGGGAGCATGTCCTGCGCCTGAGCAACTCACCAGGTATTGTTAGACAGGGGCCCATTTCTACATATGCCACACCCATTTTTATCTATGGCACATCCATTTCTACCTATGCCACACCCATTTCAACTATTCCACACCCAGTTCTACCTATGCCACACCAATTTCTACCTATGCCATACCCATTTCTACCTATGCCACACCCATTTCTCCGCATGTCACACCCATTACTACCTATGCCACACTCATTTCTATCTAGGCTCTGACCCACTTTTTACACTCGTTGAACTCGATTTGAAACTGAAACATGAATTTCCAGAAGCTAATCTTCAAAATAACTACAGGTAAGCTGTTTAATATTTTGAAATTAATTTTTTTTAATGTCTCTCAAAGTCAAATTAGTATCATAATATTCAACTGAATGTTTATTAAATTGTAAATCCATGAATCAAAGAAATACAATTCAAACATAAGTTATTTTGATTGTGACGTTGGCTCATACTTGATATATTTTATTATGATAAGATACTTGAGTGAGGGATCAGGTCCCTCCATTTAAGTTTTTGCAGACGACATATTTACGAGTTATATCTCTGAACCTGCTAAATATTTTGAAAACAATTTGACTAAAAATTGTTGGTGGCTCAGCCACCAACAAGTTTCAGTCAAATTGTTTTCAAAATATTCAGCAAGTCCAGATTTTTTGCTCATTGAAACTGTTGTCGGGTGGCTTGCAGCAGCGTGATAGTTAAGATTTTTTAGTTTTTCAGTGATGCGAGTAGTTAGTCTATAGTTTCTTATTATACACACACACCCCCCCCCCCCCCCCTCTTTAGCAAAAATCGAGGGGATTATGTTTTCGCTTCCGTCTGTCCATCCGTGCATCCATCACGCACAGATTTTCTTTCGATAACTTTACTTTTGCTTGGAATATTGTGACAACACTTCATGGGAACGTTGGCTATGGTACTATGGAAATGTACATTATTTTGTGGGTCAGTCAGCTCATCCCTCCGTCCATCCATACTTTTGTCTCTGAATTTGTGTCCATCCATCCATGCAAATTTTGGGCTTTCGTTCAATAACTTTATTTTTGCTTAGAGTATTGTGAGGAAACTTCATGGGAACATTGACTATGTTTCTAGGGAAATGTACATTATTTTGTGGGTCAGTCAGCTCGTCCCGTTATCCATCCATCCCTTTGTCTCTGAAGTTGTGTCCGTCCGTCCGTCCGTGCAAATTTTGGGTTTTCGTTCAATAACTTTATCTTTGCTTGGAGTATTGTGAGGAAACTTCATGGGAACATTGGCTATGTTTCTAGGGTAATGTACATTATTTCGTGGGTCAGTCAGCCCATCCCTACGTCCATCCATCCCTTTGTCTCTGAATTTGTGTCCGTCCGTCCATGCAAATTTTGGCCTTTCGTTCAATAACTTTATTTTTTCTTGGAGTATTGTGACGAAACTTCATGGGAACATAGGCTATGTTTCTAGGGTAATGTACATTATTTTGTGGGTCAGTCAGCTCATCCCTCCGTCAGTCCATACCTTTGTGTCTGTCCATCCGTGCAAATTTTGGGTTTTCGTTCAATAACTTTATTTTTGCTTGGTGTATTGTGACGAAACTTCTTAGTTTACGATTATTAGCTCACATTCGTCTGTATCCATCCATATGTCTATCCAAATCAGTGGGATTACCCACGAACATGACTGACGTTGCGGGTGGTTTATTTGATTTATATCATCTAGTTTTCATCTCTGTGTGTGTGTGTGCGTGCATGCGTGCGTGCATGTGCGTGTCAACAGCTACATCTAAGTATCGTCTGATCTAATTTATCTCCGATTTTAAGACAAAAAAGATTTCCCGACTGACCACAATCTGGATTTAAAAACCTTGATCTTGCTAAAAATACTGGATCTGTGGATATCTCAGAAACTGCTGATCCGATGTGGCTCAAATATTAGTGCAAAAAGTGTTATTACCATACATTAGGATTCCACAACTCAGGTCTTGATCACGGAAAAATCTGCAAAATACGTAATGGACCTTTCCATTTTTAGCCATGCCCCACCCATCTCTAGCTAAGCTCCGCCCACACCTTGATCGTGTTGCGATCGATCGATCTCTGAACTCCCTGACTCAATTTCCAGAAAACTATACAGGTAAACTGTTGAATATTTCGAAACTAATTTGACTGGGTGCTGTTGCTGCCTATGGCAGCAAAAGCACCCAGTCAAATTAGTCTCTAAATACGCAACAGCATGTTTTTTAAATAGTAGAGACATACAATTTGTACAACGTGTCAGACTATTAAGAGTTAAAGACAGGCCGTATAGAATCATTTATGTTATAATGATTATGACATCATTCTACACGGCACTTACTGATTATGATGTCATATGACGTCATTACTCTGGAAAGGTCCATTAAAGAGAATGTGACAAAACCGGGAGGAGCGAGGGTCTGCAAACCCGTATAGGGTGATCCATTTCTAGCCCTGCTCATTTCTAGCTAAGCCCCACCCACTTTTTTGCACATGTTGAAATGAATTTGAAACTTTGACACTTGAATTTTCAGAATCTGGCTTTCAATATAACTATGTAGGTAACCTCTTGAGTATTTTGAAATTAATTTGACTGGGTGCTCGCAGTCAAATTAGTTTCAAAATATTCAAGAGAATGTTTATTAAAAAGACATACAATTTGTACACTTTTTTTCAATTTTCGCGACGGAGCTATATGCTCATAAGGGTCCTTTTGAAGGTTATACCCCCAAAATTCAACTTGGAACCTCCAAAAGTAGTGGCAACATTGGGTACTATGTGACCTCTGAAAATCTTGTATGATTATTAAATATTAATTGGTTATAGTGGGGTGGTTTGGTGTTTTTTTTGCACAAAAATACCCATAAAATCTAGCATGGTACCTTCTAACATTAGCATGGATGAGAAAATCTGCATTGGAAGCCCAGACTCTGAAAAGTGGGTGACCCAAGCTGAAATGCATGCATCCTAAGGGACCTCCAAAATGTAGATACCACGAGAAACAATGAATACTCCATTTTGATCAAGACATCGGCTAACATCTGATGTATTTGATTATGATGTCATATATCTGAACAACAGATGAGATCCCTTTATTGCTGTTGTTTGATGTTGGCTTTATTTTCAGGCTTGGATGGTAACTGTGTAGATGTATATAATTTAGTGGATATTCGCTCAGAAACAAACTTTGAGATTGCCATGAGAATCAACACGGACATTCAGAATACGGATCGTCACTTTTACACAGATCTAAATGGCTTTCAGGTAAATTATTAAATTTTTAAATATTGACAACTTTAACCCTTTAACCATCATATTTGCTCAAGAAAATTTTAATTTTCTTATAGAAAATGCCCATTTGCAGGCCAAGAGATTTTTAAAACCAATTTGGCGGTAAAATGGTTAGTGGTAACGCTGGCAAAAATATCCAAACAGTTGTGCAGCCAAAAATTGGTACACCGCCAAAATACGTCCCAACATGTCCATATTTGGTCATAGTCCAGCCCACAACTTGTCTCCCAGCATGGGGTGTATAAAAGGAGCTGACAACATAAGCTCGGATCATTCAGACCTTTGGTCGCTCTAAAGAGAACAAGCGTCAGGCTACCAATGCTTTAGTGGTTATTACGCCTTAGTGGTCAAACTCATCAATAATAGATTCTGCAGCAGTCTTGTAGAATTGTCCATTCGTAAGTAAAGAGTATACATTGAAAAATAAAATTTCCACTGGCATGCTAACATGATAATGCACCCAGTTATTCTCAATGGTATAATAACGCACCCAGTTATTCTCAATGGTATAATAACACACCCAGTTATTCTCAATGGTATAATAACACACCCAGTTATTCTCAATGGTATAATAACACACCCAGTTATTCTCAGTGGTATAATAACACACCCAGTTATTCTCAATGGTATAATAACACACCCAGTTATTCTCAGTGGTATAATAACACACCCAGTTATTCTCAGTGGTATGATAACACACCCAGTTATTCTCAATGGTATAATAACACACCCAGTTATTCTCAGTGGTATAATAACACACCCAGTTATTCTCAGTGGTATAATAACACACCCAGTTATTCTCAGTGGTATAATAACACACCCAGTTATTCTCAATGGTATAATAACACACCCAGTTATTCTCAGTGGTATAATAACACACCCAGTTATTCTCAGTGGTATAATAACACACCCAGTTATTCTCAATGGTATAATAACACACCCAGTTATTCTCAATGGTATAATAACACACCCAGTTATTCTCAGTGGTATGATAACACACCCAGTTATTCTCAGTGGTATAATAACACACCCAGTTATTCTCAATGGTATAATAACACACCCAGTTATTCTCAATGGTATAATAACACACCCAGTTATTCTCAGTGGTATAATAACACACCCAGTTATTCTCAGTGGTATGATAACACACCCAGTTATTCTCAATGGTATAATAACACACCCAGTTATTCTCAATGGTATAATAACGCACCCAGTTATTCTCAGTGGTATAATAACGCACCCAGTTATTCTCAATGGTATAATAACACACCCAGTTATTCTCAATGGTATAATAACACACCCAGTTATTCTCAATGGTATAATAACGCACCCAGTTATTCTCAGTGGTATAATAACGCACCCAGTTATTCTCAGTGGTATAATAACGCACCCAGTTATTCTCAATGGTATAATAACGCACCCAGTTATTCTCAATGGTATAATAACACACCCAGTTATTCTCAGTGGTATAATAACACACCCAGTTATTCTCAGTGGTATAATAACACACCCAGTTATTCTCAATGGTATAATAACACACCCAGTTATTCTCAATGGTATAATAACACACCCAGTTATTCTCAGTGGTATGATAACACACCCAGTTATTCTCAATGGTATATTAACACACCCAGTTATTCTCAATGGTATAATAACACACCCAGTTATTCTCAATGGTATGATAACACACCCAGTTATTCTCAATGGTATAATAACACACCCAGTTATTCTCAATGGTATAATAACGCACCCAGTTATTCTCAGTGGTATGATAACACACCAAGTTATTCTCAATGGTATAATAACACACCCAGTTATTCTCAATGGTATAATAACACACCCAGTTATTCTCAATGGTATAATAACACACCCAGTTATTCTCAATGGTATAATAACACACCCAGTTATTCTCAGTGGTATGATAACACACCCAGTTATTCTCAATGGTATAATAACACACCCAGTTATTCTCAGTGGTATAATAACACACCCAGTTATTCTCAGTGGTATAATAACACACCCAGTTATTCTCAATGGTATAATAACACACCCAGTTATTCTCAATGGTATAATAACACACCCAGTTATTCTCAATGGTATAATAACACACCCAGTTATTCTCAGTGGTATGATAACTCTTTAATGGTCATACCAGCCTCTGTTATGGTCTTCTAGCATGTCCATTTACAGGCAAGAGAATACAATTTTTGAAAATTTACCAGTGATGACTGGCTCGATAACCAAGCCAGTCATTCTAGTGATAAATTTTCAAAGATTGTATTCTCTTGGTCTACTGCAAATGGACATATTTTGTTGACCCATCTTTCCCATTATAGTATTACTGATAGTATAGATTATGTATAAACCCGTCAGTATCTAGTTAGATGTGTACATGGCACATTGTCTGTAATGGATCTTTCAAGTTTATTCATCAATCATATGACATAAGCAACTATGTGATGTGTAGGCTGGTGTCATAATCAATTACGTCATGAGTGACGTAGATAGTTCATCATGACCACTTAATTGGTGACGGACTAAACGTTAATGTTATACGAATTGTATGTCTTTACTATTTAATTAACATTCTGTTGAATATTTCGCATCAGCACTCAGTCAAATTAGTTTCAAAATATTCAACAGCTTATCCATATAGTTTTCTGGAAATTGATAGTCAGGGAGTTCAGGGATCGATCGATCTCAACACGGGTGAAGAGATGGGCGGGGCATAGCTAAAACTGTATTCCATTCACTTATCATAATCCACAATGCATAGCAACATTGAGCACCACAAGTTGTGTCTACTCTGACCGGCAATTTGAGAAATAAAACCATCTTAGCTTACTTCAAATATAATTCAACATTTTTAGTTCACCTGGCCTGAAAGGCCAAGTGAGCTTATGCCGTGGTGACTGCCTGTCCATCCGTCATCCGTCAACTTTTTCTTTAAACGACTTCTTCTCAAGAACCACTGGGCCAATTTCAATTATATTTTGGAGGAAGCATTCATAGGGCATAGCGATCTAAGTTTGTTTAAACGAAGCAGATCAGTCAAAATCCAAGATGGCCACCAGCCAAAATAGCCGATTTTTAGAAACACTTTAAAAAAATCTTCTCCAAAACCGCTGGAGGAATTGATTCAAAACTCATAACACATCATCTGTGGCAACGGTAGACCCAAGTTTGTTCAAGGCAACCTGATTGGCCTATTTGCTTGGTGACCATCTTGGCTAACCTAGTTTTCGTGAAAACAACTTCTTCTACCGACCCGCTGAAGGGATAGAGCTGAAATTTTGTAAATATGCATAGGGACCAAGGGCCTTTCAAGTTTGTTCAAGGGAAGTTTGTTCGCTAAAAAATATGGCCGCCATCAACCAATCAAAATTTAGCTCTCTCTCTCTCTCTCTCTCTCTCTCCCTCCCCCCTCTCTCTCTCTGTCTCTCTTTCTCGCTCTCTCTCCTCCCCTCCTCTCTCTCTCTCTCTCTCATGTTTCCCCTCCCTCCCCTCTCATCTGCTCCCCCCAGTCACCCCCACCCCACCATAATCCAGCTTATAATCCATTGCATAACATAATTAAACCATGACATATCATTTTATATCCCAAAAGTCACTCGTTACTGCTGTAAGTTATAGACTATATAATACAATTTCTAGGTGCCAAGACATATGTACCTTTCTTGTTATTGACACAAGGTTGTAAAATGCATATATATATATATATATATATATATATATATATATATATATATATATATATATATATATATATATATATATATATATGATAAATTTCATTGAGGCGCTTGGAAAATTCAATCAATTTATCAAGAATTATTTTAATTCTGAAATCAGAATATATTATGATTATCACTATATTTTGTTGCCCATTGATAAAAAAACCACTCAGTAGTGAAGCGTTACTGTGATAACTAAGAATAATGCAAAATGGTTAGACAATGACAAGAATTGATGCAAAAATAAGAATTAAAAGCTTAATGGTAAATTAAAATACAATCTCAGTCATTGCCATTTCCTATCAAAGTTATCGCCGACTTGTAATCATCAGCATTTGATGGAGAACCATAATCAAAAGAAGTTTCGCTCAGTAAGATGTTATTTGAGACTCCCTAAAACTCGTTCCAAATGAGATATTGCATTACTTGTGTGATAAATTTAATGCGAAACAGTAATGAGATCTTGTATGTCTATAAAACGAAACATGTTCGAGTATCCTCAAATCTCTGTTCACGCTTGTTTTCTGTGTTTCGCATAGATTCAAAAAAGGAAGACGTATGACAAGCTGCCATTGCAGGCAAACTTTTATCCAATGCCAGTGATGGCCTTCATACAGGATGACAAGACACGGTTCAGTGTCATCTCCGCCCAGTCGCTGGGATGTGCAGCGCTTAAACCAGGTAACTATGTGCTGTTGACAACGTGCAGGCTCAACATTAACCCTTTGGATCATGGGATTCCAGTGTCATAATTGATAGATGCGATAAAGGTATTGAATATTTTGAAACTAATTTGACTGGAAGCTTTCTTGGGTCAGAGACCAGAGTCACTGAGCAGCTTAGGATTGACCTTAATACCAGGACCAATGTGAAGACATCGTTTGGAAAATATGCAACAAATGTATCCGGAGTGTATGCCGCTGGAGGTATGAAAATAATAGATGGATCCGATCAAGTGTGTGATATCATAGTCAAATATATGACATGTTAGATGACATCACAATCAGAATGATTATAGCTACATCCCGAAAATCGAAAAATCTGTCACGAAGAGTATGAATTTTATGTCTGCTGAATTTAATTAACATTCCGTTGAATATTTTGAAACTCATTTAACTTTAAAATTGTACTCAACAGATTATTCCCGTTGTTTCTGCTCTGCAATGGCTAACCCTTTAATCCTCATATCAGCCAAAAATAGCTTCTGCAGTAATCTTGAGAAATATCTATTTACAGGGACAAGAGAAGACTATTTTTTTTAATTTACCACTGGAATGACTGGCTCGATAACCGAGCCAGCCATTCCAGTGGTAAATATTCAAAAATAGCCTTCTCTAGGTCTGCAAATAGACATTTTCTATGAGAAAATTGGAATTTTCTTGAATAAATTACCCTTTCATCAACAAATCCCTGAAAAATTTTAATTCTTTGCGATATAAAACTTAATCTCTTGAATATTTTAGGCAGCAACGGCTTCCAGTCAAATTAATTTCAAAATATTCAACAGTTTTCTTTTATGGTGGCGTTAAAATGTGATATGGGGAATTCTTCAGTGAAATGGTTAAATGGCTGGGTAAACTAACCTACCAGTCATGACTGTTGCTGTTCGATTTCATTGTTGTATTACAGGTCAACGGTCAACGTTAAACTTAATGTTTGAATTCTGTGTTGTAGGCCAGCTTGAGATCATGCTGGATCGACGTTTGAACCAGGATGATAATCGCGGGCTTGCTCAACCGGTTATTGACAATAAACGTACTCCTAATAGATTCCGTTTATTAATAGAGTCCAGTACTACACCACCTAATAAAGTAAGCTGTATTAATAGAGTCCAGTACTACACCACCTAATAAAGTAAGATGTATTAATAGAATCCAGTACTACACCACCTAATAAAGTAAGATGTATTAATAGAGTCCAGTACTACACCGCCTAATAAAGTAAGATGTATTAATAGAGTCCAGTACTACACCGCCTAATAAAGTAAGATGCATTAATAGAGTCCAGTACTGCACCGCCTAATAAAGTAAGATGTATTAATAGAGTCCAGTACTACACCGCCTAATAAAGTAAGATGTATTAATAGAGTCCAGTACTACACCGCCTAATAAAGTAAGATGTATTAATAGAATCCAGTACTGCACCGCCTAATAAAGTAAGATGTATTAATAGAGTCCAGTACTGCACCGCCTAATAAAGTAAGATGTATTAATAGAGTCCAGTACTACACCGCCTAATAAAGTAAGATGTATTAATAGAATCCAGTACTACACCGCCTAATAAAGTAAGATGTATTAATAGAATCCAGTACTGCACCGCCTAATAAAGTAAGATGTATTAATAGAGTCCAGTACTGCACCGCCTAATAAAGTAAGATGTATTAATAGAGTCCAGTACTACACCGCCTAATAAAGTAAGATGTATTAATAGAATCCAGTACTGCACCGCCTAATAAAGTAAGATGTATTAATAGAATCCAGTACTACACCGCCTAATAAAGTAAGATGTATTAATAGAATCCAGTACTGCACCGCCTAATAAAGTAAGATGTATTAATAGAGTCCAGTACTGCACCGCCTAATAAAGTAAGATGTATTAATAGAGTCCAGTACAACACCACCTAATAAAGTAAGATGTATTAATAGAGTCCAGTACTACACCGCCTAATAAAGTAAGATGTATTAATAGAGTCCAGTACTACACCGCCTAATAAAGTAAGATGTATTAATAGAGTCCAGTACTGCACCGCCTAATAAAGTAAGATGTATTAATAGAGTCCAGTACTACACCACCTAATAAAGTAAGATGTATTAATAGAGTCCAGTACTACACCGCCTAATAAAGTAAGATGTATTAATAGAGTCCAGTACTACACCACCTAATAAAGTAAGATGTATTAATAGAGTCCAGTACTACACCGCCTAATAAAGTAAGGTGTATTAATAGAGTCCAGTACTACACCGCCTAATAAAGTAAGGTGTATTAATAGAGTCCAGTACTACACCACCTAATAAAGTAAGATGTATTAATAGAGTCCAGTACTACACCGCCTAATAAAGTAAGCTGTATTAATAGAGTCCAGTGCAACACCACCTAATAAAGTAAGCTGTATTAATAGAGTCCAGTACTGCACCGCCTAATAAAGTAAGATGTATTAATAGAGTCCAGTACTACACCGCCTAATAAAGTAAGATTTTATTAATAGAGTCCAGTACTACACCGCCTAATAAAGTAAGATGTATTAATAGAGTCCAGTACTACACCACCTAATAAAGTAAGATGTATTAATAGAGTCCAGTACTACACCACCTAATAAAGTAAGATGTATTAATAGAGTCCAGTACTACACTGCCTAATAAAGTAAGATGTATTAATAGAGTCCAGTACTACACCACCTAATAAAGTAAGATGTATTAATAGAGTCCAGTACTACACCGCCTAATAAAGTAAGATGTATTAATAGAGTCCAGTACTACACCACCTAATAAAGTAAGATGTATTAATAGAGTCCAGTACTACACCACCTAATAAAGTAAGATGTATTAATAGAGTCCAGTACTACACTGCCTAATAAAGTAAGATGTATTAATAGAGTCCAGTACTACACCACCTAATAAAGTAAGATGTATTAATAGAGTCCAGTACTACACTGCCTAATAAAGTAAGATGTATTAATAGAGTCCAGTACTACACCGCCTAATAAAGTAAGATGTATTAATAGAGTCCAGTACTACACCGCCTAATAAAGTAAGATGTATTAATAGAGTCCAGTACTACACCACCTAATAAAGTAAGATGTATTAATAGAGCCCAGTACTACACTGCCTAATAAAGTAAGATGTATTAATAGAGTCCAGTACTGCACCGCCTAATAAAGTAAGATGTATTAATAGAATCCAGTACTACACCGCCTAATAAAGTAAGATGTATTAATAGAGCCCAGTACTACACCGCCTAATAAAGTAAGATGTATTAATAGAGCCCAGTACTACACCGCCTAATAAAGTAAGATGTATTAATAGAGTCCAGTACTACACCGCCTAATAAAGTAAGATGTATTAATAGAGTCCAGTACTACACCGCCTAATAAAGTAAGATGCATTAATAGAGTCCAGTACTGCACCGCCTAATAAAGTAAGATGTATTAATAGAGTCCAGTACTACACCGCCTAATAAAGTAAGATGTATTAATAGAGTCCAGTACTACACCGCCTAATAAAGTAAGATGTATTAATAGAATCCAGTACTACACCGCCTAATAAAGTAAGATGTATTAATAGAGTCCAGTACTGCACCGCCTAATAAAGTAAGATGTATTTAATAACTTTACAAATATTTTTTGTTCTAACCCCTGTTCTGTCTATTTAACCCTTTCAAGGTCAAGCCAGCCAAAAGATGTCCTCTACAGTGGCCACAGAGCAATGTTCATTTGCAGTCCAAGAGATGACTATTATTAGCTGCTCATTTGGTCCGAGCTTATGCCGTGGCGACCATCCATCGTCTGTCTCGTTCATCCATCCATCATCTGTGCATCCGTCAAATCACTTCTTAACAGTTTGACTGATTTAAGCCAAATTTGCCTGGAAAGATCCTATGGTGATAAAGTCCTGAACTTCTATTCAAAATTTTGGTTGGTCAGTTTTTCCGGTGGCTATCTTGGATTTTCCAAAATTATCTGCAAATCCTCTAAAACGTTACTCCTGTAATATCAATGGCCCGATTTCAACGAAACTTGGATGGAATAATCCTGTCATGGTATCCTTCGACACTTTGAATGAGAATTTTGATTGCTCTACTTTTCCGGTGGCCATCTTGGATTTTCTGAAAATTTCATTAACCACTTGTTGAAAACGGACAAATTGAATGACTAGCTCTGACGCCAGTCATTTCTGTTGTAAATTTTCACATATACCCTTCTCTTGGCTTGCAAGTGGACTATCCTCAAGATCACTGTAGTTTTTGACCAGCTTGACCATATAAAAGGTTACTGTTTATATATGTGATCCAAGTGACCGTTCCAGTTTATCCATCCATCAATGACGTCATAATCAAGCAGGGCTGGGGTAACTGTAACTTGTAACTGTAACTGACTGTAAATTAGGTACATTTTTCATGTAATTGAAGTAACTTGTAACTGAAGATTTTTTTTACGTTAAAGTAACTTAAATGTAGCTAGTTACATTTCAAAAGTAACTGCAGTTTCAGTTACTTTTCAGTTACATTTCAAACTTTTTTGCCAAATTTATTACACTTTTCTTAATTTACTGCAAAGTTACTATTATATACACTTGACACTCCAATATTCTAATTTCAATGTAATCATTCAGGTAAGCTGTTGAATATGTTGATGCTAATTTTACTGGAAGATGTTAATGCCATGGGCAACAAGTTTATTTCCAAGCGTCGGTGATATTTATTTTAGAAATTTACCATTGGAATGACTAGCTTGATTATTGGGCAGTCATTCCAGTGGTAAATTTTCAAATATAAATCTTGTAGCCCACAAAATAGACATTTCTTGACAAATCTTGCCCATTAAATGGTTAACCCACTCTATATCTGTATGTGTGATATTTTAGTAATGATAAACTGAATGTTATTGTTACATCAGGCAGCAACAACCTTTAATCAAAATCTTATACAGCGTTTACATTAATCTACAATGAACTTAGAAACAGGTTGTTTGCTAAATCATTATGGAATTAACTGTTACCTTTTAAAGATTAAATTTGTTGAAGAAAACTTTAGCTTTCTCATAGAAAATCTCCATTTGCAGACCATGAGATTATTTTAGAAAATTTGCCACTGCATTGATTCAACAGAATATTTATTAAATAGCAGCCATGGCGAGCCAGTCCTTCATGGTAAATTTTCAAAAATATCTTATATTTGTCTGAAAATTAACATTTCTCAAAACTAGTGCAAAAGTTGTTTTGTCCAGGTTTAGTGTTAAAGGGTTAAAAGGATTAAAACACCAACTGTTGAATTGTAAAGAAAGTTAAAACCTGCCACAGTATGTGTTAACAGCATGTCCTGTTCTTTTCTTTATATGCTATTGATTAGGCCAGCTTAGAGCATCAGTGCCCAGCAATTATACTCAAGCTAAATTCAATAGGTGTGCTGATAAAGATCAAAGGACAATGCCATTTATAAAAGTCAAGCCATCAACTATTTTGGTATAGTCGACAGAATTTATACGGCTGTGGAATTAAACCAGTGTACTCGAAAGCTGTTGAACATTTTGAAACTAATCTGACCTGAAAAAAACTGTTGCTGCCATATGAAGCAACAGCTTTTGAAAGTATAATTACAAATGTAGTAAGTATAAAGTACTCAGCAGATTATCTGATCAGAATCAATTTGCCATTGCAACTAATGAAAGTAATAAATTAATTTCAAAATATTTAAATTCCTATTTGAAATTAAGCAAACATCAAAGCTGATGGACATTTGGAAACTAATTTCACTGGAAGATGTTATATTAACCCATGGTAGATGACAGATTATCTTATCAATAATCATAGAAAGTCAACGCTCTAAGGAAATCTGTTGAACACTTTGAAACTAATTTCACTGAAAAATGTTGATACCTATGGTAGCAAAGCTTTCAGTCAAATTAGTTTCAAAACATTTAACCAATTATTTCTTATAATAAGATTAAAGTTTGTTATATGGCATGTCTGGGTTGTAAGGGTTAGAGGAAGAGTTATATATGTACATCTATGAAGGCTGTGTAATTAAACAAGTGTCTCATTATTTTGGAAACAAATTGATTGAAATTTGTTAAATGCATATGGCAGTAACAAAATTTGGTCAGATTTATTAAAGAATTTTCAGCAGGCTTTATATTTTATATCTGAAATGGATTCAGTTCTGTCAGTATATTATACCAGTTGTTATAGTGGTATTTTGTTTCTACGATATATCTCACTTTGGTTGACTACATAATACCTTTTATGATGACATTGATGTTCACATAGTCCTTCATAATAATTATCAGTCAAAGTAACTAATGTAGCTCAAATGTAACTTTAGTTACATTATGCAAAGTAACTGAAATGTTACTAGTTACATTGCTCAACAAATGTAACTGTAACTGTAACTGACATAGTGCAATGTAACTGTAACTAGTTACATTTAAATATAATTGACCCCAGGCCTGTAATCAAGTACATCACGTGCAGGATGACGTCATAATCAATTACAGTATGAATGATTCGATTTAGTCTGTCTTAAACGCTTAATAGTCCAACACGTACAAATTGTATGGCTGCTATTTAATAAATATTCTGTTGAATATTTTGGAACTAAGTTGACGGGGCGCTGTTGCTGCCATAGACTGCAACAACACCCAGTCAAATTAGTTTCAAAATATTCAACAGCTTACCTGTATAGTTTTCTGGAAATTGCTATTTATGGTATTTGGGGATCGATTGATCCCAACACAGGGTGAAGCGTGGGTGGAGCTTAACTGTGGATGGGCGGGGGCATGGCTAAATCTGGAAAGGTCCATTGCATTTCACTATAATTCTACAGCATCGAATTGATATTTCTATTATTTGTTCTTGTTTCCCAGAATGCCTACGCAGTCTATCCATCTCTCACGGCACATTGGAACTCTTTGATGCTCATATCGCCCGTATTCGTCTTTCCTAAATCAAACAATAAACTGGACACAACAACAACCGGATTATTCAACGCAGAATTCAAGCCTCTCTCTGAGAGTCTACCATGTGAGATACACCTGCTGAACATGAAGTCGTTAGGAAGCGTAGACAATGATAATACATTACGAGTTATACCAAATCAGGAGACCGCTCTGTTATTGCATAGTCTAGGGTTTGACTGTAACTATCCGACGCAGGGCATGTGTTGTACATCTTCTAATCGGCAGGTAAGTGTCTATATGTATAGGTGTCTGGGTTAATTGTTTAAGATGGCAAAAAAACAAATTCTGAAGTTATCTTGAGAATGGTCTATTTGCAGACCAAGAGAAGACTATTTTTTGAAAATTTACATTTGACTTTCCTCAAGTCCACTCCAGAGGCCGTTGGGTACATTTCTTCACCCTATGATGGCTGTCATGATTTACTTTTCAACCAATCAGAAACAACCTAGCGTGTCTGCCTCAGTCATAGAGGTGTCATCTATAGTCTGACAATATGGTGTAAAGTTACAGTTAAGCTGTTG
This sequence comes from Chaetoderma sp. LZ-2023a, assembly GCA_034401795.1. NCBI lineage: Eukaryota > Metazoa > Mollusca > Caudofoveata > Chaetodermatida > Chaetodermatidae > Chaetoderma > Chaetoderma sp. LZ-2023a. Next base: position 81,739,148 of record CM067362.1, on the reverse strand, counting down.
AATATTTTGGAACTAATTTGACTGGAAGTTGTTGCTGCCTTAGTTCCAATAAATTCAATATGATGAGTATTACATACTAAAGAATGTAATGTGTTGGCACTTATATGACGTCACACACTATCGCTTGAGGAGACAAAATGGCGGCGATTGCTGTTCAACATATGCACAATATATGCAACACAGATAATTGTGATACAGCTAGGGGAATGTGACAGGATATGAATGATAATGGATCTATATACCATAATCTATCTGTGCAGTACAGCATTTGAGATGAGATTAGCATCCCTTTAAGCGACATTAAGCATGTTAGTCCAGTCAATCTAGGCCAAAAATATTTTAACCCGGAACAAATTGCAACAGAATTTTTTTACCTCGCCCAGTGTATAGGGGGCCATCATGTACAACATATCAAAAGTCCTCCAAAATTCCAATAGGGGAAAGGGTAAAATTTGCATAATTATTACCAGATTTGGGCCATTTCACCTGAAAAATCCATTTTTCTTTATTTCTTTAAAACCGGTATGTAATATCTGTGTGACTGGGTATTTTTGGACTTTTTTAGTAATAAATGAATACGATTGACATATTCTCCACAAATTAAATGTATTGTGTTATGCCACTTGCATGAATTTACCTAATACCATCATTGATATTGATACAATACATATTATATTTTATTATGTCACGGTATTGTGTGTTTCTAAGCTAAGCTAAGATGAAATAGTATGGCATAGGTACCTGGTTTCTACTAATTTCATCTTGCATCAATTATCCAAGTCATCTTCCTCAATGAGCGTTATTGAATTCGAGCAACTGAGACCCTTACAGTCTTCGCAGGCGGATGTGCAGCTGAGCCCATGTTTTCTACAGGTGCATCTCTTTGATTCACAGCCAGTTTTGCAGCTGCATCTAAATGAATACAGTAAATCGTCAGGTGCTGCCAGCATGTCAGTCTTAACAGGCAGCATTTGGTGGTTGAGAACTTTCCAGCCCCATTCTGTTGGATCCATTTTCACTTCAAGAGTATACTTACCTCCCTAATACTTTTGATATTGCTAAATATTGGCTTTCACTCAATAAACACTCAGATTTAAACAGTTAGGTGCCCCTACTGGGCAGGGAGTCAGAGCGTAGTCCGGCGGATGCCAGCCCCACCACCGCGCATGCGCAGACTAGCACTTCCTCTTTGCTAGATTATTGGCAAAGAGATCACACATGTTTTTTTGTTCAATAGCTTTTTCGCTCTCTTAAACTGTTTAAGTGGTGTTTGTTTGGAGTGTTAGTCACTTTTTTGGATGGCGGATAGGAATACGTCGCCACAGGAGGACGGAGGACCTTTAAATCAGGTGACTTCTAGTAAAATTAGCGAGTTTTCTTCCCGGTGTATTGTGTTTCCGGGACTCGCGTTTACCGTGATAAGCGCCTTGGTTGGTTGGGTTATATCAACTCGGTGCTACCTAGGACTAATTTCTCTTTCTGTTTATGTCCACAGGTCTGTATGACGCTAGGTGGTGACGTCACAGTACCAGAGAATTAGTATTCTCTCCACCATGGTTCCATTTCCTACTAACACTGTTAGGTTATCTAACCAAATGAAAAATTATGTCCAGTGAGTTGGAGGCCTGGTATAAAGGTCTTCTCACTTTGCCCTCTTGATCCAATTCCTTCCCCATGAGGTGGAGAGAGTTAAGAGGCGTGCAGATGGTGGAGTTTCCGGTTCGTCACGTTGGATGGTTTGTCTATACAAAGTGTCAGGTATCTAGTTATTGATAATGTGGTGATGTTAATTATTGTAAACAATCAAAGGGAGATAATTAACATTTTTGCCAGAAAAGAGTTATCTATATGTATCTGATGGTTGTGTAGTCAACTTATCCATTCAGCATACAATTCGTCTTTGCACTTGGATGTTTTGTTGGGATCGAATTTTTCCTGTCACGGGATTAATGACGTCATAATCAGCTGGCTATGTATTTATTAGCAATTCAAGCGCTATGCTGGTTTTTGATGTATATTGATCTTTATGATCGTTTTCCTTCTCCTTGAGTTGGATTGAGTTTCTAAGCTTAACTAGTTGCTCATACTCCTTGTCCTTTGCCCTGTTTCAGGGACCGGGTTGCGCGTCCTGTGGACGTTTTATGCATGTAAAGTTCTGGCCGCATCTGTGTTATCGATGTAGCCCTTGTGGTCCATTGATTAATTGTGACATATGTAAGCACTGGGGGGGCGAGTTAATGTCCGAATTCTTGTGCTGCTTACAGGCGACGGACAAGGTGGTAGAGGAGGAGAAGAAGAAGAAGCGGAAACGAGAGGTTGTAAGTAGGAAGGGTAAGGGGAAGGTCTCGTCCGCGGTGGATATGGAGACCTTCCGGACCGAGATGTTGGGAGAGATGAAGGGGACAATAAAGGATTTGGTTCCAGGGTTGCTTCGTGGCATGCTTCCTGGACCAGATCCTTTATTGTCCTCATCATCGGCTTCGGAGCAGGTAATCCCCGCCTCTGGATCGATTTTCCTTAGTCCGCTTCCGTTGTCCGACGATTCAGAGGTGGCCCCATTAGAGGGGGCGTTCCACGGCCCTGGCAAGAGGCTTATTGCCGCGCCGATAGGGGACCGTGGACGGTTGTCGCTGGAACCCGCTGGCTGCTTATCAGTCCAGGGGTATCCGCACGCCGCGGTGGCCAGTACCTCCTATGGCACCGTTCCTGGTCAGCCCGGGTTAGCTCTCTTTGCTGACCCGGGGTCTAATCTTTCTGACCAGGGTGATGAGGATTACCTGCTAGGGTCGCCGTCTGACGACGTGGACATGGATGAAGACGTTTGTGCACCCCTCGCGGGGAATACAGGCGCTTTTTTCCACGGTATTACTCACCCTGGAGTAAGGTCCGCGGTTCAGGTGGTGGCCCAGGGCGCTGCTGATGGCCAGCGGTACCGCATACCTCGGCTTGCCGAGAGTGTAGCTGGTGCTGGCCGGGCCCGTGGTAGGGCTATATATACCCCGCGCTCTACCGCGGTGCCTGCTCCTGGTCAAACCAGTGATATTCTCATGCCGGTGCTGTCAGGCCCGCATGTTTTCCCTGGCTTGCCAGGTGTATCAGCGTACCCGCCGTCAAGCTCTACTGCTTGCGCTCAGGAGGAAGACGAAGGACCCCGTCTTGTAGAGCGCTCGCAGTTAGCCACGGAGGAGGATTGGTATGACGCTTGCCAGTGGTTGGTGAGCGTTAGGCCTGATCTGCCCGTGGAGCAGTCGGCTAGCCACCGTGTTCACACGCCGTGGTTAGCTGGGAAACCAACTGCTAACGCTATGCCTTCTCTGCCGCTGGCGGAGCATGTCGTTGACATGTTCAAGGCGGCGGAGTCGTCCATTAACACGAGTGGACGTCTCGCGAAGGCCCCTCGCGAGGTGGCCAGGCGTTGTCGCATCATGCCCCTGGACTACCAGCGGTACGGTGTGGTACCCAAGCCCAGCGTGGATGACCGCGCGGCTTTGGGTGAGGATACGCGGCCAGGCTCCCGTTCTGACGCGGGGGTCTTGTGCGCGAACGCGTTGCGTTCGGCGAATACCGCGTTGCGTGATGCGGAGGAGAGTGGGAGGGCTTCGATTGCCGCTCTGTCCCACGTCTCCCAGCTGTTACAGGGGGTAGTAACGGCATCCGCATCGCGCCAGCCAGGCCCGCTCGCGGTCCAGCGAACCATCCAGGATGGTATTAACCTGGCGCTGGACTGTATGACGCGGGCGGTGACCAGGAGTGTCCGGGCAAGACGCACATTTGCCCTGGACAATCTGTGCCCGTCTCAGGACCTGTATAATAGACTACTCCGTACGCCTATGACGGGTCCTGGTCTTTTTGGAGGTGAGGGATGTCGCCACCTCCAGGAGACGGTCACCCTGGTGAATAACCAGAGGGCGCTGCGCGAACAGTTTGAGGTGCTGCGTCGTGCTAACGTTCGCGCCGCGGCCCCTGCGTATCGTCCCCTGCAGGCTCGAGGTGGTGCTGGCCAAGTCAGAGGCCAGCCGCCGTCGCAGCGCCGGCCTCGGCCGCGTGCGATTCGGCCAGCAGTGAGGGGGGCGCAGGCTCCTCAGCCGCCGTCAGCCAGGCAGCCGCCCGGGCACCGAGGTGCGCGCGGGGCGGGGCGGGTCGCGCGAGGATCTGGGCGTGGTTATCGTTCCTGACAGGGCGCTTACCGCGGTAAGGACCACGCCGGTGTGTATGGCGACGGAGACAGTGCCGCTCTTGCATGCCTTGTGTCCACCGCGGTCCCTAGGTGGACCGGTGGGAGGCCGGCTAGCCGACCACATGCAAGAGTGGGAACGGTTAACTCAGGACCGTTTAGTCTTGCGATGGCTTTCCGTGGGGTATCATCCAGAGTGGATGACAGGCCCGCCGTCGCGACTGTCTCTGGTGCCAGTCTGGACTCCCATTCCGAGAGATCCAGATCAAAGGTTGTGTATCGAGGAGGAGATAAATTCCCTCGTACAGAAAGGAGCTATTCAGCCGGCACAAAGGTGTCCGGGCTTCTATTCAACCCTGTTCTTGGTAACAAAACGCACCGGTGGGTGGAGACCGATTCTCAACCTCAAGCCATTGAACAAGTTCATCGAGACGCCCAGTTTCAAGATGGAAACGGTGCGCTCGGTGTTGGCGGGGTTGGAGAGGGGGATGTGGACGGCGTCGATAGATTTGAAGGACGCTTATTTCCACATCCCATCCACAGGAGTTTCTGTCGCTTCCTGAGATTTGCATTCCAGGGCAGACAGTGGGAATTCAGGGTGTTGCCCTTCGGAATTTCCACGGCTCCTCGGGTTTTCACCCGTGTGGTTCTTGCGATCACAGCTTACCTCCGCAGGAGAAGCATAGCAGTCCACACGTACATAGACGACTGGCTGTTGAAAGCGCACACCCGGGAAAGTTTGTCCGCCAATCTGGAGATTGTTTTGAAAATTCTCACAGACTTGGGCTGGATGATCAATTTCCCAAAATCAGAGCTGACTCCATCCCAGAAGTTTGTTTACCTGGGGATGTTCTTCGATCTGGAGACAGGATATGTTTATCCTACTCAGGAGAGAGTTCAAATACTCATCTCGTTGATTCAGTCAGTGTGCGACAGTCGTCATGTCCTGGCACGGGTTTACTTGAGAATGCTGGGGTTGATGGTTTCGTTGGAACCAGTCATTCCTCAGGCCGCCTTACGCAGGCGGCCGATCCAGTTGTTTCTCATGACACAATGGACCCAGAGTACAGGTTCGCTGGACTCGAATGTGTCAGTGTTGGCGCCTCTGATTCACCACCTGCAATGGTGGTTGAATACAGAGAATCTCTTGCTGGGGGTTTTGCTAACCCCTCCCCACCCTCAGGTGACTGTGTATACAGATGCATCGATGGAGGGCTGGGGAGCTTGCCTGGAAGAATCCACGATATCAGGGCTTTGGAATCTGGAACAGTCACAGGAACATATAAATCTACTGGAGCTAAGAGCAGTAGTCCTGGGCCTGGAACATTTCTTACAGAAAGTTCAGGGCAAGATTGTTCTTATTCGTTCAGACAACTCAACAGTTGTGACTTACATAAACCGCCAGGGCGGAACGAAGTCGCCCAGTCTCTGTATGATGACATGGAAACTGCTTTGTTGGTGTCTGGATCACCAGATTACCTTGAAAGCAGTTCATATTCCGGGAAGGTTAAACCTGCTAGCAGACTCATTGAGCCGAAGGATGAGTGTTTTACCCACGGAATGGCAACTAAATCAATGTGTGGCGGATCGTCTGTTCGACCATTGGGGGAAACCCAACATCGATTTGTTCGCAACGAAGAAGAATGCGAAGATGACGACGTACGTCTCTCCGATTCCGGATCCAAGCGCTTTCGCAACAGATGCGTTAGCTATCAGCTGGGGGAGAATGTATGCATACGCATTCCCTCCAGCAATCCTGATTCCAAAAATTCTTCAGAAAATCAGACAAGAGGAATGCCAAGTGCTTCTGATCGCCCCGGTTTGGCCAAGCCGATCATGGTATACGGATCTGCTGGACCTTCTGGTCTGCAATCCGGTTCCTCTGCCTCTGATGGACGATATTATCTTCCAGGGCAAGGCCCTTCACAACAATCCGTCAATGTTCAGATTGACTGCGTGGATGTTGTCAAGGAATCTAGAATTAAGGAGGGCTTTTCTGAGCAAGCAGCCATGTTTATGGCCAAGGCCAGGAGGGGGTCAACCTCCAGAGCATATAATTATAAAATCAACAGATTTGCAGAATGGTGCTCAAAAAGATGTATTGATCCAATGGATTCATCTATTCAAGTAGTAGCTGATTTCCTCTGTCACCTCTATGATGCCTATAGCCTCAAGCCTAACTCTATTGCTGGTTATAAGTCAGCATTAATGTCTGTTATTCCTTGCTTGGCTAAGAGGGGAAGTGATGAAGTAAATACATTGAATGTATTAATTAAAGGCATGGGCAATCTAAGACCAAGGAATCCTCCTGTGATTCCGTCTTGGAGTTTATCGCTAGTGCTTCAAGTACTAGGTGATAAGCCTTTTGAACCACTTAGTTCCATTTCTATGAAACTATTAACACTGAAGACTGTGTTTTTAATTGCTGCGGCCTCGGCTAGGCGTAGGAGTGAGATTCATGCCTTATCAGCCGAGGATGACCGTTTTGTGGTTTCAGGGGAAGGCCTTAAGCTGCTACCTAGGATTAATTTCTTGGCTAAAAATCAGTCGTTGAAATATCCAGGTCAACCTATTATTTTGCCTGCTTTAACTAGATATGATCCTAATTCTAAAGCATGGTGTCCCGTCCGGGCGCTGCGCCGGTACAAACAACGTACGGCGGCATGGCGCACCGACCAGTCAGCGTTATGGTTGTCATATATTGAACCCCATGGGAGGGCTTCTAAGGACACCATTTCCAGGTGGATTGTGGAATGCATTCAGTTTTGCCATAAATCCGCCACCGGGAAGCAGGTTGACGTGGCCAAGGCTCACAGTGTCCGCGGCGTAGTGACATCCACGGCCCTATTTAATGGGGTCCCTGTGGATGATATTATGTCGGTGGCTCAGTGGCACTGTGAGTCAAGTTTTACAGACCATTATCTCCGTGACACCTCTAATCCTCTCGCCTTGTCGGTTTTGAAAAAATAAATCGGTTTATATTTTTTGAGGTGATTTCCTCATTACTTATATATATCACAATTAATTTATGGAAACACCCACTTTTTTGGGCCTGCATCAGTCTTTACCGATGGGAAGATGATGTCAGCAGCCATTTTCAACAAGGTCAGTCTTGTTCATGTGTTGTCCGTTGTTGATTGTATTGTCACGATTACCCGTTATTAATATGGTGATGGTTTGTGTATTTGTGTGGTTCATTGTTGAGAGTTACGAAAATGGAGTTTTTTCGTCTCTGTCCTGTAGTACATGGCACTTGTACGTAGAGAGCGTATAGGACATTGAGGTCAGTCGACTCTTCCTCCCAGGAAGGAGGGGGGGGGAGCGCATATGACATTCGGTCATCTCTCATACATCGGTGGTGTTATCCGATGATTAGTCAAATCCTGACTGTTTTTTCAGACAGTTTCAGAAGTTTAAGTGCCTTAAACGCAGAAAAAGCGTATAGGGATGAGCTGGTCTTTTGACCTCGCCTCCCTCCCGCCAGATTCACTTTCGAATTCTGGCAATATCAAAAGTATTAGGGAGGTAAGTATACTCTTGAAGTGAAATAAACGAAATCTAGGATTTCTTTTTTCACGAGAGAGTTGATACTTACCTCCCTAGATACGGACCCGGCCTCTCCACCCCACAGAGGCTCGGTCTTCAGGCTCTTAATAGTTGCATGTGTGTCAGCCAATAATCTAGTCAGAGGAAGTGCTAGTCTGCGCATGCGCGGTGGTGGGGCTGGCATCCGCCGGACTACGCTCTGACTCCCTGCCCAGTAGGGGCACCTAACTGTTTAAATCTGAGTGTTTATTGAGTGAAAGCCAATATTTAGCAATATCAAAAGTATTAGGGAGGTAAGTATCAACTCTCTCGTGAAAAAAGAAATCCTAGATTTCGTTTAATCTCCAGCATCTCCTCTCAAAACTTGAATTTGGTAGTACACGCGAAGACTGTGAAACTTTGCGGATGCGGGTGTTGGTGGTAAATCTCGTGCTTCAACATACTTGGAACTTTTTGCAACCTTCTCCCTGAATCGCTTGTACCGCAAAGCAACTAGACTATCCATTGAAGTGCCATTGTATAGAATAAGCATTGCCTTCTCACCTGCTTTTATCACGTCATCTTTATTCGCATTACTCATTGTAAACACTTCAGCAATTTGAGAGAGTTCTTTGCAGCACTGGATTTTGCTAAGGGATGCAGATTTTCCAATTCCATAAAGCCTAGATGTTGAGTCACAGCCAAGGATAGCATGGATAAATAACAGCTGTGAGCACAAACAGAACCCGAGTTTTTCCTTTGCCATTTTGATATTCCACAGTCGGGGTTTCTTTGCATTTTGCTTTGGCTCTGGTCTGAAAAATAGCTGACAGCCATTCATATCAGTATGATATAGAAGCAACACCAGTAGGTCGGTATCGTCTCCAACAAGAGCAGTATTTGTTGACTTTGAAGCCAAGATAGCCGTTTGCGTAATTAAGACATCAGCATCACCGCTTGCCTTTATCGTTAAGCATCCAGCCTGTTCGAGAGATGAACTTAAGATTGATATGAACCGATGTTTGTTCTGCTTGTTACTAAGAAAATCAGGCTTACTCAGAGTTACAACTGTTTGCGGAGTCAGTACAACAGTTGCGCCTGATCCACGAGTTCGCCTCTTATGTGTTACATCTTTTATGTCTGGGCCTTGGTCATAACCATCAAAAACTACTGTAGCCTTTCCATATTTGCTTATGCAATATTTTACATATCTTTGACAAACATTTGCAAATGTCTCTCCACGCTGCTATGGAACACTGTGTAATAGAGCTCCTCCATCAAGCACATAGTGGACAGAATCTGGAAGGACTGCATCTTCATTTTGAATTAATTTCCACAATGCATCAGCAAGTGCCGGCTTATTTGCTTCCCATGGAAGAGATGAATTATCAAAGAGTGCGGGCGGATGAGTGCACAACTCATACTCAAAATAAGATGCTGGATTCCCTTTTGATCCATTTGTAGCAATTAAACTGAGTCTTTGAAATAGGAGTTGTGGATCAATTTGTACACATTCATCATCAATCTTGAGAGATGTTTTGGATGCTAAGGTAATAGCTTGTCTCTTTCTCTGGAACGAAATGCTTGATACACATTGGCCACACATCGAATTAATAATTGATTCTCCAATATCTTTAGCATCGTCAACATTGACTGATTCATGTGCAGACAATCCACTAACAAGTCCTCTAAGAGAAGGGTCTGGTCCAAATGGATTCAGTTCACTAAGGATTTTGAGAATTTTGTAAGTATTATCCATATCACGCTTTATTCGAGATTGTGTGGAATCTTTGTGTTGTTCACTTGAATCACAGTTTACCCCAGAGCGCTCTTGCATTGCATTACACACATCTGCACATGCGGGCATAGACAACAACCAAACAAGACGCTGAAGTTCTGTCATTCCACGACCTCGTGTTAGACCACCACTTGACTTTACACTTCTCATAAGGACCTGCTCAATAACTAGATCAGTAGATAACCCTGCCCAATACCTATCACTTCGATGAATGACATGATGATCATTGAGGAAGCTGGTGTGTATATCTGGATGACTTTCGGGTATTTCTAACATCTTTTGTAAATATACATATGCAGACTTGGCGTACAGATTATGCCCAGCGGCTGCAAAATATGGAAGCATCTCACGAATGGTCTGAAGGTGCATGTTCCAATCACCAGTTTGTTCTGCCTTAATGAATTTGCGCAGAATGTCAACCAACTCCATATACAAAAGCCAGAGTCGTGCAGTCCTCTTATCTTTCATGACCACCTTCTCTGAGTCTAGTTTGTCCTTGACATCATGTAATGCATTTTCCGAGGACAATCTTGTAGCTACATACAGATTTTTGATAATGTCATCATAGAGCTCTCCAACTTTAACCAGACTTTTATTTAGGGAACTTTCAATCGTTTCATGTCCTGCAACATTATCATCATTGTCAAACAATTCTTTTGAATGCATTGCAGCGGAATATTCTACTGTGTCAACTTCAGCATCTGCAATTGTAGGTAGTGGTAGGCTGTATGCATTTGCAATCAAGATTGTACTGAGAGAAGCAAAAACCATGAGGTGTCCTCGAACTGCTCGAGAAATTGCCTTTCCACTAAGAATGTGTTTGACAGCATTCTCAGCGTAGACTACCTCTAGAATAGGCGCAAGACCGCTTCCTGCCATTAAGTGACCAATGCAGCCAAGGAAGCTCGTCTCCATATGAAGACCTCCGAGTCTTAGAATAATTTGCTTTAATGGACACCAGCTCAGCTCAATCTCTATGATAGTCATAGCTTTCCAAAATAAGGGCTGATCAAATGTAATCACGGGTGCAACATGGTATCGGTTTGCCTGTTCACAAACATAAGTCAAAGTGGAAAAGATGCAGGTCATGTTACTTGGCTCTAGATCTATCATCGGAAGGAAAATAACAGACGATTTACCTGGATAAACTCCTTGGTGAACAGTTTGCATCATGCCAGACCATGACTGTCTCCTTGAACGCAGAAACAAAGAGAAATCCCAGAGGATGTCAATGTCAGCTGTTGGGTCTGTTTGTTCCATCGCAGTTAACTCCTTAAAGGTCAATGGGAAGTTCCTGGTATGCTGAGACTCAAAGTTCCTGATACAGATCTTGCCAACTTGCTTGATATCTTCAGATGTTACATTTATCCTTGGAATAAGTTTGCACGAAAGGTTTCCTGGTGTAACAGATGCAATGATTCCCATTCCATGAAATATATTATGCCCATCTATTGTGCAAATATTGTGATCCACATTGTCGGCAACAAACTGAATGAACTCGCCTGATAATGGCTGTGGTAGATCTCCACCATGAAGTGATGCACTGCGCTCAAACCTCTGTATCTCCGCGTATGAACATCCAAATCCGTGCTTGTACAAGGTGTCAACAATAAATCTAGATCCAAATTTATGGTGCATCTCACATGACAGCCCGAACTGCAAAGGTGCCAAAATAACTCTAGGACGAGTTCCTTGCATAATAGCCTGTCCAACTGATGCCTGTTTCATTTCTGTGTCTTTTCCAGTAAACAAAATCCGCAATAATTCCCGCAGTGTCTCTGGTAAATAATTCAATGCCTTTACTGGGTTGCTCATTTGCTCCCTTGATGGATAGCTTTCAGATGATGTGCATGAATCAATTAACTTAATATCGTGTCTAAGCAGTTTGGCAGCTGTCTGGATGATTAGCATGCTCTCTGATTTGGAATCCTTTCTCTTCTGTTCCTTATAGAAGTCAGTCAAAATAGTAGATGCTTTAGAACGAAAGGTAACAACGTTTGGCTTACCATTCACAGTGCTAATAAATATTTCATCGCCATGATTATCTTTTATTTTATCCTGCATGTATTTTGTACTGTATGCTTTATTCTCTTTATCATCGAGATACTCTTGCATTTTATTAACGAGGTCGTGCAGGGTCAGCTGCTCATCATCATTATTTTCAAGAAATGGCATTGTCGCACTAAATGCTCTTACTCTGTCCAAGTCTTCTGGCCTTCCATGTTTTTGGGATGAGCAAGATGAGTGCAGCTGAGGGATATTTTTCATGGTTCGAAAATTTGCGCTGCAGCTTTGATGGTATACTATGGTATACTGCATTGACAACGCAAAAATCTGGCGTGAAGGCAAGCCGCCCAGCTACAAGTTTGCCCCATTCGTCTTTTCTCTGCTCACAGGCCTCGGCGATACTACATTGAAAGTCATGAGTACTTACTGGATAAATATCATAGCCACGTTTCTTTCCATCTTGAATTTTTGCAGGGTATCCGCATTACAAACAATGTTCACTAAAATTGAATGTTGGACTTTCTGAACGGAGTGTTCGCATGGGTGGCGGAGATTGTTCAATTTTCTCTGCGTCACGGGCAATCCGCTTGGGATCAATGAACTCCCGTCGACATTTTACATGAACCCTCTGTCCTACTTCAGCTATGACATCGCTTTCACGGGCTCTGCTAGCAATGTTAATACCCTCACAGCCTTTAACTCGAAGCTTAACAGTTTGTGAGCCATTTTCTAGGCTCTGGTTACAAATAACGCATGTATCTAAATCCATGTCCATATTCTGATTGAATTGTATAGAAATTTATTCAAATTGTGAGATAAAAGTGAAAATTAAAATGCAATTTATTTCAGATAAAATTTTAAAAGCGAAAAACAAAATTAAACTTACTTTAAATATAATTTTTTTAAATTACCCCGGCCCTGTGCATACAACCATATTTAATCTGTGGTTTGGAGAATTTGTACAAGTGGTTCAAGGCAATATTGCCAATTGCTTACTGTCTTCCGTGACCATGAAATTCAGAGCTTAGACAACATTTCTACTTCGGTTATTTGCGGAATGAAGCAGGTAAGGGAAGTTTCATTATTCGGATAATGGCGGTAGCTAAATATGCGAATTTACCCACTTTCCCATCGAGGGATTTTGGAGGACTTTTGATATGTGACACCTGGCAGTCCCATGAATGCCGCAGAAAAGAAATAAATTCTGTTGCAATTTGTTCTAGGTTAATTTGTAGTTTTACTGGACTATGTGGCCATCTGTTATTATCTGCCCATTAGGCAATGGAGAAATTCAGTTTTAGCTATTCCCCGCCCATCTCTAGCTAAGCTCCACCCACGCTTTTCCCGTGTTGTGATCAATCGATCCCTGCACTCTGTAAATCTCAATTTCCAGAAAACCATAAAGGTAAGCTGTTGAATATTTTGAAACTGATTTAACTGGGTGCTGTTGCGCCCAAGCAAATTAATTAGTTCTAAAAAATTCATATGAAATTAATAATTAACTATATTTAATAAACATGCTGTTGAATATCTTGAAACTAATTTCACTGGGTGCTGTTGCTACCTATGGCAAATTAGTTTCAAAATATTCAACAGCATGTATATTAAATAGTAAAGACATATAATTTTGTACAACAACGCTTAGTTTGTCATCAATTATGCATTTGTGAGGACCTTATCTACGTCATTCATGACGTAGTTGATTATGATGTCAGCCTTCAGATCACCTAGTTGATTATGACGTCATATTATTGATGGATAAACTGTGAAAAAGATACGGGGAATTTATCAGTGAAAGGGTTAACTCTTTAACATTTGAATATATTAGTCAGTTCCAGCTGCGAGTCACATTAATTTCAAAATATTCAACAGAATATTTCTCATATCATAAAGAATTTGTCGTACGTGTACTATGAGGGTAAAACGGTTAAGGGCAGGGATTCTCATAAGGGGCCTTTTGATGGTATATACACCCCCCCCCCCCCCATAAAGAAAAGGTGAGTCCATGGACACCCTCTAAGTATGAATGAGAAATACTGCATGGGAACACCAGATTTCATTTTGGTACCCTCAAATTTCAGTCGGAACCTTCAGATTTTAGTTGGGAACTCCCAGATCTCAGGGCGTGGGGTTCCTGGGAGCTTCAAAATTTAGATGCTCTGATTAACCATTTAACCCTTGAATTTGTTCTCAAAAATTTCAATTTTCTCATAGAAAATGTCCATTTGCAGACCAAGAGAAGACTATTTTTGAAAATTCACCACTGGAATGACTGGCTCGGTTATCGAGCCAGTTATTCCATTGGTAATTTTCAAAAATAGTCTTCTCTTGGTCTGCAAATGGACATTTCACGAGACCACTGCAAAAGCTGTTTTGGGCTGATATGAGTGTTAAAGGGTTAATATATTAGATTGTTTTAATCTGGATTTTTAAATTTATTGTAACAGTCTTATCTTTTGTTTAATTTCAGGTTTCTCTGAAGAATATGTTCAAGGATTTAATTTTGAAAAAAATTGTGCCTAGCTCTTTATCATTGCTACATGATGAGGCAGCCACAGTCACAGATGTGATCACTATTAATGCCATGGAAATTCAAACATTTAAACTGTGGCTTCAATAATACACAAACAGGCTGGAATTCAATAAGATGTTTTAAACAGGTATATACATTTATCCCTTTCATCCCAAAACCATCCTCTGCAATGGTCTTGAGTTATGTCCATTTCCAGGCCAAGAGAATTGTATTTTTGAAAATTCAGCACTGGAATGATTAGCTCGATAACCGAGCCATTCATTCCAGTGATAAATTTTCAAAAATTCAATTCTCTTGGCCTGCAAATGGACATTCAATAAGCAAATATTTTGATTTTCCTGAGCAAATTAAAACATTAAAATGTTAAACATGGAGCACATTTGGCCGGAGAAGAACAGTAAACTATGGTCAAGTATCTGTCAGTTGAACTCACATTATTTTCTGGCGAAAGGGTTTATGTACAGCTTTATGGCTACAGAGCGATTCATTTCTAGCTATGCCCCGCCCACTTCTTACATGTTGGAAATGATTTGAAACCTGAATTCCCAGAATCTAAATTTCAAGGTAACTAACTATACCTGTAGGTAAGCTGTTGAATCCTTTAAAGCTAAACTAAGACGGTAACAGTTCCCTGTCGAACTAGGTTTTAAAAAAATGTTCAACAGAATGTTTTTTAAATTGTCACATTAACGCCATACAATTCATACATTTTCATGACAGACCTTTCGATTTTCGTGATCGAGCTACTTAATTTCGATAGTGACTTAATTGAATATGAAAATCAAAAAGTCTGCCACGAAAGTGTACGAACTGTATGTCTTTGATGAATTTACAATTTAATAAACAGAGGCAACAACAGTCCCCAAGTAAATTAGTTTCAAAATATTCATCAGTTACAATGACATTTATATTCTGGGAATTCATGGTCAAAGTTGGTGGAGCTTAGATAGAAATAGACACTTCTATTTTCTTGACTAATCCTGATCATTAACTCCTTGTGTCAACTTAACCATTTAATTATAAAACCTGCAAAATTGCACATGCAGTGCCCTAGAGAGATGTACATTTGCAGGCCAAGAGAAGGCAATTTTTGAAAATTTATCACTGGAATGACTGGCTCAGTAACCGAGCCAGTCATTCCAGTGGTAAATTTTCAAAAATAGTTTCTTGAATATTAATCATTTAATGATCAAGCTGACCAAAACGTGTGGCAACAGAGTTATTTTTGTAAATTTCTGTGGCAAATTGGCACACACATTGTCTTCTCAAAATGGACATTTACTGAGTGAGATTTTATATTATAGATATCTATAGCTTTAAAGGGTTAATTGATATATGTAGCATTTTGAGCACTTTGGTTAAAGATGTAAGGTAAATTATATTAACCCTTCAACACTCAAATCAGCCAAAATGACTTTTGCAGTGGTCATGAGAAGTGTCCATTTGCAGACCAAGAGAAGACTATTTTTATACATAGAAGAGAAAATTTTCTTGAAAGAATTTGAGAGTTAAAGAGTTAATTTTAACAAGTTTTCGTTCATACATAAACATTCTTCATCATGCTTACTGAAGCATTTTAATTTGAGGCAAAATTAATAAAGTTATTCATCTTAAGCTTAATCTCATTTTTTGTCAAGAAAATTAAAATTTTCTCATAGAAAATGTCCTTTTGCAGTTCAAGAGAAGACTATTTCTGAGAATTTATCACTGGAATGACTGGCTTGGTTATCAAAAAATAGTCTTCTTGACATGCAAATGGACATTCCTCAAGACCTTAGTAACCCTTTAACCCTTGAATTTGCTCAAGAAAATCTCAATTTTCTCATAGAAAATGTCCATTTACAGACCAAGAGAAGACCATTTTCAAAAATAGTCTTCTTAGTCAGCATATTTGCATTTCCCAAGACCACTGCAGAAGCCGATTTTGGATGATATAAGTGTTAAAGGGTCAACTATAAGTTTGATTTGTTGAATTAAACTCGTGTTTAGAAGTTATTGAATTCCAGCCATAACGGGATCTTTAATACAGCTTTAATAATTTTCACTGGGTGTTGCTGTTGTTGTTGTTGTTGTTGAGCTACACCGCGGTTTAAACCTTATTTGATTCTAATCTATTTATTCAGCTGTAAAAGTGCTTTAAAGTTACCCTGAAGCGATAAGATTGCAATCGTGAGAAAAATCGAGTAAGACTCATCTTCTTTTTTTAAGCCATCGTTTTAGTTTAATATTGATTTGTGATTTCATTGTTCTCACTGTTGCCATAGAAAATATACAATTAGATTCGAACTGCTATTCTCTTGATATGCACTATCGAGACATCTTCGCTCACTTTGGAGGCCAACAAGACAATGACTAGCACTATCGATGGATGGATTTAAACAGAGTGTTGCGAGTACTATAGTATCCCAAATGATGCCCGCCTGCAAATATTATGGTAAAATGGCAAGTTTGAAGAAATTTTCTCTCTTGTTCTATTGCTTCAGGATAACATTAACCCTTTAATGGTCAAGACAGCCAAAACTGGCCTCTGCAGTGGTCTTGAGAATTGTCCATTTGCAGACCAAGAGAAGACTATTTTTGAAAATTTACCAATGGAATGACTGGCTCAATAACCGAGCCAGTCATTCCAGTGGTAAATTTTCAAAAATAGTCCTCTCTTGGCCTGCAAATGGATATTCAATAAGCAAATATTTTGATTTTCTTAACCAAATTTGACCACTAAAGGGTTAAGCGAGGTATGGTGAAATCTAAATACGTTTTAATCAGACAATTATTTACCCGTTTAACTCTTATTATTGCAAGACAATCAAATCCCAATGAACTTTTCCAGTTTTAGCTATGCCCCGCCCATCTCTAGCTAAGCTCCACTCACATCACGCTTGTGTTGGGATTGACCGATCTCTGAGCTCCCTGACTATCAAATTCCAGAAAACTATACAGGTAAGCTGTCGAATAGTTTGAAACTAATTTGACTGGGTGCAAACCATGGTAGCAGCAGCTCCCAGTCAAAATAGTTTCAAAATATTCAACAGAATGTTTATTAAATAACAAAGACATACAATTCGTACAACGTGTTGGATTATTAAGCATTTAAAACAGACTAAATCGAGTCATTCATGATTTCGTGATTGTGACGTCATCCTACACATCAAGTAGTTTATTATGACATTATATGATGGATGGATAAACTGGAAAGGTCCATTATACAGGAAAGCTTTTGAATATTTTGAAACTAATTTGATTAGACGCTAAGATATCAAATTATCTTTAAAATATTCAACAGTTTTCCTTATATCATAATTAAGCAGCTCCTTTGTGATAATACAAATGCGTAATCACTCTTCTATCAAGGTAATGGAGGAATCCCATTTCTCGGTCAATCATATGACATCATAATCAACTACGTGACATGTAGGCTAACGTTATAATCAATGATGTCATGAATGACTCGATTTAGTCTTAAACGCTTAATAGTCTGTTGGGTTGTACGTATGTCTATTTAACTGTCTCGCTGCTGCAAGCCACCAGGCAATAATTACAATGTGCAAAAGCCATTGACTCGTTGACTATTTTGAAAACAAGATTCAGATAATGCAGAGATCGATTGATCCCAACACGGGGCATAGCTACAACTGGATGCCTCAATTATCTACTTTTTAACAGCATTAACATTAATCTGCGGTCGCGGCCACTTTGTCTCCTCAAACGCTATATCATGTAGGTGGTACAATACATTCTTTACTATGTAATAACTAGCACGTTGAATATTTTTATTTAAATCAACAACTTTCCGTCAAATTAGTTTCAAATTATTCAACAACTTACATGTATGGTTACTTTTTCATCACACTGCCAAGCTATAGTTTGTGCCCATATAATTGAGCGTATATACCGAGGCGGACAGCTTAGATGCTTCGATAGATATATGTGATAAAAAACGCCACACATAAACTATGTATGGCAGATTTTTGGTTTTTTATTGTTAACGGGCCTGACTGCTGCAAGCCACCAGACAATAATTTCAATGAGAAATAACTTTGTACCTGCTGATTATTTTGAAAACAATTTGACTGAAAGTTGTTGGCGGCTTAATTTTCTAAGCATTATTTTATTTTTGCAAAATGTTCAAGTTACTTTTTATATTCACCCCTTTAGTGGTCAAGCCGGCCAAAAGCAACCTCTGTCAGGGTCTAGTGGAATGTCGATTTACAGGTCAAGAGAATAGAATTTTTGAAAATTTACCACTGGAATGACTGGCTCGATAAACGAGCCAGTCATTCCAGTGATAAATTTTCAAAAACTGTATTTTCTTGGCCTGTAAATGGACATTTAAAAGGCAGATGTTTAAATTTTCTTGACCAGATTTGACCATTAATGAGTTAAGATGCAATGTTGTACCACGATTCAGTAAAGCAAGCAGACACTAGGCTGTATTTTAACCCTTTAAATAACAAAATTTGGTCAAGAAAATTTAAATATTTTCTTATTGAATGTCACTTTGCAGGCCAATAGAAGACTATTTTTTGGAAAATTTACCACTAGAATGACTGGCACTGTTACATAACCAGTCATTTCAGTGGGAAAATTTTCATAAATAATCTTCTCTTGTCCGCAAATTGACATTCCTCAAGACTAGTGCAGGAGCCGGTTCTGGCCATTTTCACCATGAAAGTGTTAAATATATAATTAACTTGATGACGTTTTCCAACAACAGCTCTCTCCTGGTTTTTGTCACATTTTAAGTTTTCACCGGATTTTTTCGGATCACGCCAAATTTTCCGGAATCCTAGTGTATGGTTGCACCATTTCTTGTGCTCAAATTTGAGCAAAATCGGACCAGTAGTTTCCGAGATATGCATAGCTCCAGAATCTGATCCGATCCTGATCCGTCTTGCTTTATCCCCATCATGGCCAACATCCGGAAATCCTCTTGCACAGCAAGTTCCTTTTTGTGTTAAAATATGTGCCAAATCGGATCAGGAGTTTTTTAGATACTGCTGCGAACAGATGCACGCACACACATACACATGATTGCAATACCCTCTTCCTTCCCCTTATAGGGTGATGGTAAATATATAATGAGTTCTACATAAGTCTGTAGAAAATTATCTTCCTTGTGACTTCCATAATATTACGATGATCATCGTACGTGTTCATACAATGGCTCAAAGTGTATCGGCGTCTAATATTAAACCAATACACCTTTCCCACATTGACTCATTATGCCGAGATTCCCCTAAATCAATGCACAGAGCAAAACTGTTGTCAGGTAAAGCCATCAACAAGCAGCTGACCGGCATTGAGTTACTATAATTGCATATTAAAATACACTGCTATTTAACCTTTTAATGGTCAAATTTTGTCAAAAAGATTTAAATATTTTCTTCATGAATGTCCATTTACAGGCCAAGAGAATGTAATTTTTGAAAATGTATCACTGCAATGACTGGCTCGGTTATCGAGCCAGTCATTGCAGTGGTAAATTTTCAAAAATTGTATTCTCTTGGCCTGTAAATGGGCATTCCACAAGACAATAGCAGAGGCCGGTTTTGGCCGGTATGATCATTAAAGGGTTAAGCCATTCCTATGATAAACTAAAATCACGATATTATTTAAGTCATACATCATTTGAAAGCATAAACACGAATGCATCATTTTTAGTATTTTTGTAAAATATTCACGGAGTTATTTGCGTATATAAAAGACACCATTATACCTAGATTCATTAAATCAAGCGAACAACAGGAGCTATTTTAAAATTACTATTAAGTGTATTAAATTTTACAAAACTATAAAAAATAAATACAGATATGAATAGAAAATTGGTTAAGCTTTCCAATGATGCATAACTTCAATAACAGTAATGAATTAGTTCTTTATATAACCTGCTTAAAGTGTGTTGTATCTGATTCCAATAGTAAAGTTTGCGAGTCAGAAGTGGTATGCGCAAAGCATTCTGGGAAGGTATTTTCCTAAAATACGCTAATCTGGGAAACGTCTATTCCATTCGTTCTTTGCCTGACGTGTTTACCCACCAGCAGAGTTGAAATAAATGCATTGTGGGAAGGTATTTTCCTAAAAAATATCCAATACGGGAAAGGTATATTCTGTGTTATATATCTTACCAAAGATTTTTATCACAAAATCCCATTATGTTATAGCCACATAACCCTTAGCACTCTGATGTCAATATTCTATATTATACTGTGTCAATATCAAAGAAACTGGTGTACATTTTTCAACAATTTTGCCGGAAGATGTTGCTGTCTACGACAGCACCATCTCCCACCAAATTTGTTGAAAAATGTACACCAGTTCATCTTTTAATTTAATTTGAAAATTTTGACACCAGAGTGGCAAGGGTTAAATGTAAACAAGTGCTTGTCTCTGCAGTCATCTTGAGGAATTCTCATTTGCAGGCGAAAATAAAACTATTTTTGATAATTTACCGCTGAAATGACTGGCTAGGTTAATATAAAGCCAGTTATTCTAGTGGTAAGTTTTCAAAAATAGTATTCTCTTGGTCTGTAAATGGACATTCCTTAAGACCACGGAAGTGCCGGAATTTGGCTGGTTTTGCCATCAAAGTGTTAATTTTTGTGTAATAATTAATATATATATATATATATTTTTATATAATGATACATACAAACAATTGATGAACACAATCTATCATATGGCGTCGTAATCGACTTCATCATATGTCAGCGGATGTCATAATCAATTACGTCATAAATGATGTAATTAAGTCTGTCATAAACGTTTAATAATCTGACAAGTTGTACGAATTGTATGGCTACTATTTAATAAACATTTTGTTCAATAATTTGAAACAAATTTGACTGGGTGCTGTTGCTAGGCAGCATCAGCACGTACTCAAATTAGTTTCAAAGTATTCAGCAGCTTCACTGTACAGTTTTCTGGAAAATGAGATTCAGGAAGTGCAGGGATCGATTGCAGGGATAGATTGATTCCAACATGGGTGAAGCATGGCCGGGTTTTAGCTAAGAATGGCGAGGAATCGTTAAAAGTGTATTGATTCACTTTAAACAATAGCAAACCAAAAAGTTCACTGTATTTACTTCATTCCATTGACTGAACAATTCTTTAACAGCCAAAAAATGTAATTTGTTGTCATTGTGAATTGTCCATTTGTAGGACATGTTAAGCCTGTGTTTTGAAAACGTACCACTGGAATGACTGGCTTGATTATCGCGCTAGTCAGTCCAATGGTAAATCTTTTTCAAATCTTCATGTTCTTGTTAATTATTCGGTCCGCAGCTAGCTAACAATGTTATTGTCTATATTCAATCATTCACACTTTGTATACATGTTTGAAGACACTTTACCACTTAGAAATCTGAATTAATAGTATCTAAATTTCAAGATAACTATAATGGTAAGCTGCTGAATATTTTGAAACTAATTTGACTGGAAGCTATTGATGCCTATGACAATGCCTATACAGCAGTTTAGAGTAATAATGTTTTCTAAATGATCATCAGTTTCTTAAAAAAAATTAACATTTTAGTAATTTTAGACTGGTATTGTTCTTGTCAACTGTTTTTGGTTGTGATAACTTTTTCATGTGCCTTATTGTGATAACACAGTTAAGCGGAAGATTAAAACCCCAATGACATATAAACTAACCTATACGTGCAAACATGGAGACATACACACTCACTCACATAGGCACACGCACGCACGCACCTATAAATGTCATGATGCCATAATATATTAAGTTAATAATAATAATAATAATAATAATAATAATGAAATAAATATAATAATAATAATAATAATGAAATAAATATAATAATAATAATGAAATAAATATAATAATAATAATGAAATAAATATAATAATAATAATAATAATAATAATAATGAAATAAATATAATAATAATAATAATAATAATAATGAAATAAATATAATAATAATAATGAAATTAATAATAATAATAATAATAATAATAATAATAATAATAATAATGAAATAAATATAATAATAATAATAATAATGAAATAAATATAATAATAATAATAATAATAATAATAATAATAATAATAATGAAATAAATATAATAATAATAATAATAATAATAATAATGAAATAAATATAAATAATAATAATGAAATAAATATAATAATAATAATAATAATAATAATAATAATAATAATAATAATGAAATAAATATAATAATAATAATAATAATAATAATAATAATAATAATAATAATAATGAAATAAATATAATAATAATAATAATGAAATAAATATAATAATAATAATAATAATAATAATAATAATAATAATGAAATAAATATAATAATAATAATAATAATAATAATAATGAAATAAATATAATAATAATAATGAAATAAATATAATAATAATAATAATAATAATAATAATGAAATAAATATAATAATAATAATAATAATAATGAAATAAATATAATAATAATAATAATAATAATAATAATAATATGAAGCCCAAGGGCCATAACGCTCTCCTGGACCATTAGCATTTAAACCATTAGCAATTGAACAGACAAAATACTGTAAAACGGTAACAAAAAATCCAAAATTGTGAATGGCAGTACAGTCGATATTTAGTGGGAAATTAATGATGAAAGATGACAGCACAATCAAGTTGAACCTTACGTAATAAAAAAATCCAATATGGCCAAGATTTTGATTAGTCCATGACAACCATGTTTTATCAAGGATCACATCGTCTTGAACAAACTAACTTTAATCACCCTTAATTATCGATGAAATTAAATCTAATGAGTTTCAGCCTGATCTGTACAGCAGTTCGTGAGAGGTTATTTTGGAACAAGCGGTTATTGAGGAGTAGTGATTTAACCGATTTCCAGGCATTTTTTGGAAAAATCAGAATGTCCGCCGAACAAATTGACCATTCAAAATTTGGTATACAAGCTCGGAAGCACACCACTCTAGGGGCGTTCCAACCAAGTTTGTATGAAATCAGCCAGGTGGTTACTTAGGAGTAGATTTTTAACTGATTTCCAGAAATATTTGGATAATCCAAGATGGCCACGAGAAAAGAAACCAATCCAAATTCTGTATACAAGTTCTGAAACCTACAAGCCTAGTATCCTTCCAGCCAAGAGTCGTTGAAATTGTCCAAGCAGTTAATGAGCAGTAGTGTTTTAACCGATTTACTGAGACTTTTTGGAAAATTCAAGATGGCTGCTGAAATAAATACACTAAAAAAAATGCTGTATGCAACTTCTGAACCATGCCACTCTAGGGTCCTCCCAACACAGTTTGCTTAAAACCGTTCAAGCAGTTAATGAGGTGTAGCATTTTAATTTATTTCCAGAAATTTTCAGAAAAACCAAGATGGTCACCAAAAAATGTGGCCATTCAAAATTTTGTATATGTTCTGAAACCTACCAGCCTAGTATCCTTCCGGCCAAGTCTGGTTGAAATTGCCCAAGCAGTTAATGAGGAGTTGCATTTTAAACGATTTTCCGCCATTTTCCGGAAAATTCAAGATGGTTGACAAAAAAATTGACCAATCAAAATTCTGTATATATGTTCTGAGGCATACAACTCTGGGGTCCTTCCAACTGAGTTTGCTTGAAATCAGCCAGGTGGTTAATGAAGTGTAGAATTTTAACTGATTTCCAGGAATTATTCCGAAAATCCAAGATGGCCACCAAAAGAATTGAACAATCAAAATTCTGTACGCATATACTGAAACCTACCAGCCTAGTATCCTTCCAGCCAAGTTTGGTTGAAATTGCCCAAACAGTTAATGAACAGTAGCCTACTAAACACTTTCCTGCCATTTTTCGAAAAATTCAAGATGGCCACTGAAAAAATAGACCAATCAAAATTCTGTGTGCAAGTTCTGAAGCATACCACTCTAGGGTTCTCTCAACCAAGTTTGCTTGAAATTGGCCAAGTGGTTAATGTGGAGTAGGCTTTTAACGGATTTCCAGAAAGTCTAAGATGGTTGCCAGAAATATTGACCAATCAGAATTCTCGTTAGAGGTATTGAAGCCTAACAGTATAGAATTAATCCACCCAAGATTCCTTGAAATTGAGCTATTTATTTTGGAGGAGTAGCATTTTAAATGCTCTCCAGAAATTTTTGGGTAAAATCCAAGATGGCCATCAGAAAAATTGACCTATCAAACTTCAGAATAGAAATTTGGAACACTACCACATTAGGATCCTTCCAGCCAAATATATTTGGTCAAAATCGGCCAAAGCATAAATGAAGGAGATGTTACTTGATGGACGGACAGGTGACGGATGGCCACCGTGGCATAAGCTCACTTGTCACTTGGCCCTTCAGGCCAGCTGAGATAATTAATAATAATAATAATAATGGTAAATATAGTCGCAAGCGGCGATGGATTGGGGGCCAAGCAGCTAGTATCCCCGTCACTAAGACGAGAACCTTATCTGAGCCAGCTCTTATAGGTGGCTTAGAGCCTAAATAGCCTCTTAGATTTGATCAAGTTGGATTAATGCTGTCAATTTTATTGAATTATTAGCTCACCTGGCCAGAATGGCCAAGTGAGCTTATGCCATGGCGTCCATCCGTCTGTCCGTCCGTCAACTTTTTCCTTTAAACGACTTCTCAAGAACCACTGGACTGATTTCAATTATATTTGGTAGGAAGTATCCTT
>CM067362.1:81622189-81713939 GCA_034401795.1 Chaetoderma sp. LZ-2023a | reverse complement strand
AAAGCGCATGGAGGAAATGCGAAATTGTTCAATGATAAACAACTATACGTGTGCGGCAGTCGAAACTACGACCCGACGACCAGCACCCAGCACCACCGCACCAGACGAGACCACCCGTCCAGCTCAGCAGATCCATGTGTCGAGTTGCCCGAGTGGTTCCGTCCATATGCGGGTCGCAGCTCCGACTCCCACCCACATCACAATAGCGTAGCCTCGCAACCATCTGTCTAAGTCAACAACTATAAGGGCAGATTTCATATGGTGAGGCAGATCATTGTGTACAACTGCCCATATTGTCGAAACCTTTGGAAATACAATGTGCCAATGTGGTCAATAGTATTTACTAATCGAATATTATGTTCTTAATATGGCATAACCATTTAACGCCCATATCACACACACGCCCGCCCGCCCGCACGCACGCACGCACGCACGCACGCACGCACGCACGCACGCACACACACACTATTGCAATAGGTACACTGCCAATGTATCTGGTCATATTCATTAAAATGTCATAGATATGGGGTGGTATGTTTTGACATCCGTCAGTTCTTTCGATAACTCTGATCTGGTTTTGATAATGTTAACAGCGGCGTCACTGTTGCTACAGACGCTATCACATTCACACTCTCACTGAAACTTATCTTTCTCTTACTGATATTCTTCAGCTGCTGTCTTATTTTGCTGTGCGGTCAATCTAGATATATTTACTTGATATATGAACAATTCTGGTGATATATTATTTATAAGATCGCATTAAAAATCAAAATGTATGCGAGCTCTGGAAAAAACTTCTTCGAGACACACGCATGGGCACTAAAAAAACTATTACCTCCAACCAGCATATAGTCTGCAAAAACATCTTCCTAGCAAACACGCATGAAAAACACAGTCAGCCTGCACGTGACAGGGACATACGATGTAAAGATGAAGCATGTGATGATAAAACATTCACATACTTAATTAAGAGTAGACATATGTAACGTAGGCCAGCCACACCCAATATGGCACAGCTGTAAGACAGATAAGACCTCAGTATATAAAGCATCAACACTGGCAAAGATCATTGTGCAGCATTACACTACATTTGGAGGACTGAGCAGAAATATAGGCCAGTCCACTATATTCCAACTCTGCAATGTTGCTGTGGAGGAGCTATTACACTTCATGCTTGCATGTTAATGATGATGATGTTACCAGCTGTACTCTGCGAGGAAACCATTCATCAAAGTTGTAATGTATTGTATTCATCGGCATAATATACTTATAGTGTATATGTAATCAAACTTCTGCCTGCAGTATGTTTTACTTAGAATAAGAGTAGCATTACGAAGCCGCAGTGTCTGTGGTATAATAGCCCTATTGAATTGAATCTGTATTTATTTGGCTGAATGATATTTACAGTATATATATATATATATATATATATATATATATATATATATATATATATATATATATATATATATATATATATATATATATATATATATATATATATATATATATATATATATATATATATATATATTGTAGCTCGGGCCGTTCCGATGTCTCATGTCGACTCGCTGCACCATAAGTGCACGACGTGTGACGACGCTGGTTAGCATCCAGTCTCGGGGTGACGGACCTTGAACGAGACTGCCATGCGGGAAACAAAAAGCATTAGTTCAGGCCATGTAGTGAGGCCGAATGAGTCAAAATATTCAGATTTTCCATGTTTCGGGAAATATAACGCGATCCAGTGAGTGCCTCGAAGGGTCTCTGGATGAGGCATGCAGGTCTTCTGATACGTTTAGGCATACAGTCTTTAGTGAAAACACCTAGGAACACACGTCCTAATCTCCAGTCTCCTGGGCAAATATATTCAAGATCCCTGGTAGTTAACATATCGGTGAGGGGGGGGGGGGGGGGGTGGTGCACATTAGTAGTCTGTGGTAATGTTATGATCGCTGTCAATACTTATAATGTTATTGAATTCAGCATAACATATAACGTTCATAGTATCAGGTAACGTTGTTTTAAATTTTAGCTTCCTTGCCTTGTAAGTTGGACACCATCCCCAGTAGCGAGGTCTGAAGTGTAGTCAAAGGCATAACATGTGTAACCTCCTATGCATTTGTCATAGAATAACGTACCAGTTCCATTAAACAGAGTCAAGAATGATTCTGTAAAATTATAACCAGCAGCGGTGAAATTTGGTGTAAGAGCGTCTCCAGACACTTGCTCGTTATCCATATGGCATGAAATATGGTTAGCATCGCAGTGCTGAAAATTATACGGATTTGTATCGAAATCTCTGTTATAAGCTGAATTACTAATTATGCCGAATATAACACTACTCTGTAGGTCCCTTAGAAATAGTGTCCCTATTCACGCTACTAGTCCAGGCAGGTATGGTGAATGATTTGGCAATAACTCTTTTAATAGGGTATTGAGCCGGGGCCTTTAGTAATGCAGATGTGTGAGCATTAATTATGTCAGGAATAGGGTTAACCTTACAGAAACTGAATGTAGCTTCGTGCAGGTGTAATTTGTAAGTTTTGGCATCACCACGAATTATGTTAAAATCTGGCTTTCTCGACGTAAAATGTACCTTTAAGGACTCTGTTGATTAAATATTTGTCCTCAAGAAAATGTCCGAATGAATTCAACTGACCATTTACACTGGGTTGCTTAGGGCAATGTTAAGCTTTCTACATATTTTGACTGACATTATCAGCAGTATTAGCATCCATATGTCCTGCTGTATCCTTAAACCATAATGCGACCGTTAATTGACTCGATCTATGCTCGGTTGAATAATTAAATAAGCTTTCAAAATAACTGCGAAACTGACATGTCGTTAGCATCAGAGACACGTTTCCCATTTAAAATGACACCTACTTGAGAAAACATAGAGCCAACCCATAGATTGACCGGGGCAACATCGCAGTTTGCGATTAAAGACGTGTTCACACCCGCAACAAGCTGTCCAACACTAATCTTAACATAAATGTAATTTTGAGCTAAATTTATGTATTCGTCTCCGCTTCCAGAGACAAAAAGCTCGAGACTTTCCCCAGAGTTAGACAAGCTTGTAATGGGTTGATAGCTTTGCCAGTGAGCTTGATCCATCGTAGTCATTACAGGTTTCACTGTAAACAAACCTAATTTACTTTTAGTGCAGTGACACGCTACCATCGTATTAGTTAACTAAATTTATCAATCTGTTTAGAGTTTATTATGCTTCTACCTCTGCGGTTACACTTCGAATGACTTCTATGGGCATTAGTAGTCCATTGGCCCCTCTTAGTATTTCTGTTCATAGCCTGAAAATTGGCTTCAGAAATATTGTTATGTGCTAATGCTATGACTTTTGGTATGATCGCTCTACCGACATCCAAAGCTCTATTTTTCACAGATGTTTTCAATTTTTTAACAGCTAAACATCTTCAGTCACGCCTACAGCCGCTGACTAAACCCACTTGCCCAAGTTTTTTCCTACACTTTTAGCTAATGGCATGGCTGGTCTGTACAGTGAACCCATAATATTTCCTAACCCATGCCCCTTTTGACCTCTAGCTCCAATGAATACGGGGAATCGTCCAGCCACTTGATTATCATAATAAGATTTCAACATAGCTGAATCTTGTTTACATGTATACTTAATTTTTACAGTCAAAACATAAAAATGTCTAGATATAGCTAGCGATTACCCGCCAGTTTTAGGACTGAGGTCTAAAATGTAATCAAAGTACACTTGCTGATGCACCGTCTTCAAATGGTATGTTCTTGCTTCCATTTATAACAACCCCTATCGTGTCAATGTAATTCTTAGATATGTCTCTATATTGAATGTCATGAAATGTCCATTGACAAATATCTTCGCCACCATGGTTGCTAGATAATAACATATCTCTTAACAGTGGAGCTGCTGTACCTCCGACTAAATTATGACTTACGATATCGCTATATACGTAAGCCATAGTTATTGTAATCTTATTATTTTTACGCGCTGATAGAACTCCACCCAGGGGGGTTTCGTGCCGCTAAAGATATGGGGATGATAGCCTGATAATCTGCCTATGACATCGTCAAATTCAATCACGAAAATACACGTTGCAGTTAATGTTACGAGGTTGATTTGATCAGTGAAATAGTTGAATCTGGTTGTATTTTTATAACGTTTGTGGCTGTTAATCTGCTTATTTATAAACGCTATTAGAATTTTAACCATATAGAGGCCTTTAGGTATGTCTATGTGCGGGATGTAGAGCAGTAATTCTACATCTTTGCCCTGGGGTGATGAATTTACAACTGCTTTAAAATTATTAGGCTCCTTACCTTTATCAAAAAACTCCTCGGCTACATTTAGAACTCTTTTCTTCTTCTTAGGTTGAACTTTAGCTTACAATGGCTCATAAGAGTGAGCAGGATCATCAAATGAGAAGTTAATGTTAACCAACTTCTCCGATACAATATTAATGATAAGCCTACATCCCATTCTCTAGAGAATCTTAAAGGCATTTGAAGATGCATTTTGAATTCTGAAATCTTATTATCCGGATAGTAATTCATGCTGATGTTACTCGGTAGCATAATATAAAACTGCTCCATGTTTCTAGATATTCTTTCTAAGCCGGTGACATTGGCATCGTCTCCGCTTTTGATGTTTTAATACTTGGTGCAGGTAATATATACCCTAAACACCCAGACGCTAACACAATCCAAACATGTTTATCGGCATTTTGAATACTCAGATTTATTAAAAATGTCACTACTATAATAAAAGTAATTATACCCTGAGCGAGATATCTTATCTCGTCTCTGAGTACTTTTCCATCACAAAATGCCCACCGATAATCATTATTACGAATTTCTGCGCTGGGTAGAGGCGTCCAAGTAATCCTACACGATGTAGAGCTATGGTAATTCTTGGTGGACGACTCGCCGGACCCACCAACCACGCTGAAAAGTGGACACAAGATTCTGCACTGCATGTCATGTGTGTTTTAATTAACTTTTGGGCCACAGTCTGGTCGACTTTGCTGGGTGCGCCGCAAGAGCTATGCGATGCATCCCGCACCATGTGCCAAGCTATGTATCTGCTTAATATTATATACCGCCCTCTCTATTAATGGGCAACCTTTAACTTTACTATTTCCGTCGCTGGACGGAGAACTTTCTCACTTCTGCATAAATTATGATTTAGTTACAGAGATTATCTGATAGATGTCACTTCACTGCTCTGTTTCACTGTCCTGAGTATGCACCGTATCTATCCTGCCTGGAGGAGTCAGCTTGTGGGGATAACCTGCAGAGATCAGCTGCGGAAATCGTGTGTGCAAATCTCTCCAGCTGCAGAGAACATGTCAACTCGCACTATGAATATGTTAATGCCTCAATTTCAGTAACATAGTAGCCTGTTCCGTACGGATGACTCTTAGGTACTCAAGTAACTATACTATTGTACATCTAATTATCATTTCCGTATATGGTACTGATGACTAATAGGTGCCTTCCCAGTCTTAGGACTGCAATTTATAATTTCTTTATTACTGTTCATATTATCCTTATTTACTCTAGGTGCTTTAACTAACCGCACTGTTTAGGTCTTTCAACCTGATACGTACTACCTCATTAATTCATATATAAATTTTCATTGTTCATTGCATTGGTTAGTTGTATATGGCAGATAGCCATCCAGTTGATATATTGTGTTCAATTATAGAAAACTTAGACCGCAGTATGCTAGGAAATACTAAACAGCAACAATATATATCCGCATCACTTATTCTTTCCATCATCAATTTTACACTGAGGTCGCTGACCGTGCTCTAAATGTTTGAGCCTGGAATGTTACCGACTAAACCATACTATTTAGCTCAATAGGATAGGTTAAAGTATTTAGGGACAATCTCTTCGTTAGGAGACATATAGTGTACACCTCTTTTCCGGTTGTTGTGATAATGTAGCCCCGCACTCCTGCAAGGTTGTGTAAAATTGACCAAATACCTATAGGGCCCAGTATATATCAAGTTATTGTCTCTTTCCACGATCCACCAACCGTATGACTTCATAATTGTTTGGGCGTCCCATCAGCACGTTGATCTGATCTGAACCTGGGAAACTATCGGAGGTTTCTGAGCAGTGATGGTTAAAGTTCTAATTTACATATATCTCCCCCGTATCCTCAGATACTTGTTAGCTAGATAACCCTGCCAACAAAGGAAAGCACTGCGAAAACATATAGTTATAAATGTGAGTTTGATAAGTTTATTTACTGGCCCGCAGTGCATATCTGGGCACATTGGAACTTAATCCTAATGACGGGTCAAAAGTTAGATCCGTAGGAAGCGGTGATGGACAAGACACGCATCTTCATCCAACTCGTTGGAATGTCTGGGAAGGATCTTGGAATCTGCCACGCCCTTACGGGAAGGATGCTCATGATGGATATTCACCTCTCTATCCCCGCCTTAAACGATATGTCAGTGATCAAACTTGCTTATGTGAAATGTAGCCATTGTCTAGGTGATGTTTTATGTGGTTGCGGAGCAAGGTAGCCAGACTTTCATCAAATTCGGAAGCATTGCGGTGTAACATGTACGCATGCTGTCAGTGGAGGTAGATGCTCTTTCAAATCGACCTACGGGAAGCTAGGCATCTGCACCCATTGGACAGCTGTATCTAACGATAGGTAGGAATCCCTGCCACTTGCGGCCAAAGCTAGTTTTCGTTTCTAATACTTAATTGGTAGGTTAGACTGTAGCAGAAGGCCCGTATAAAAAAGCGCCATTTACCAATACAGCATCTTGGAACTGCATAAGATGGTGATGTGGGAATTCTTCGGAAATCGCTCGTTCCGCCTTCACGTAAACCAGTATGCATCATGTTAATTATGGCTTTACTAGGATTTTCAGCACTTAGCATTTTTTGATGAACAAAAGAGTGGCCCTTTTTGCCAACTTTTTTCCTCCGCTTCGGCGTTGAAGGCATTTTCCTGTGATGGGGGCCCGCATGAGGCACTTGCCTCTCGCAACAGCGAGAATTCCTGTGATGGAGGCCCGCGCGAGGCACCTTCCTCTCACACAATCAAGAAACATTCAGTGACGGAGGCCCACGCGAGACACTTTCCTCTCGCAGCAACATTGTTCTCTCTGTGTATGTTAGGGGTATATTAACTTATATTAAGTTACTCAGTGATCTCCTATGCGGATGCTTCTCTTGCGGGGCTACCTCTGTGGATTCAAGGATCTGTGTGGTACCTCCGGCGACACCACGTAGAAAGGACACCAGCTAGCTCTATATTGTGTATTATTGTGCTTATTTTACTGTCAAACGATTCAGCTTGTTTGTATAGTACTTATTTAGATTTCTAGTATATTATTCTGATTGTTCCATTCTCTAAATTAGTATGGATAAACACACCGGTGACACAAGCAGTTGGGATGACAGTGTGTGGTTCAATCTCAGTGGCAATGGTCGCATGGCCCCACTGGAACATCAGTGTTCCACCGGCTCTAGAAGTCGGTTTTTGTACACCGCGGAGAGACGTCATATGTGATCCACAACCCTGAGATCTACAGCTAACCTGCCATCCCGGTCATCGCGCATTTGCGGTGCGATGGGCAGATATTGTCGACGGACCAGCATGTACCCCCGCGAGCTACAAGTGGCACCTGATGTGGGGCTCGAACGAGAAGCAAAACCACACTTACACTCACCAACCACGAGTTTCAGTCTCCTTCATCTGATAGTCAGTATTCCCTCGATTTAGAGGTAGCATCATATGATGGACGTACTGCTCATGTGCTCCCCGACAATGTCACAAATTAAAATGGTGTGGAACGACCAGCACCGCCTCAACACAAGTTCTCACCAATCAGCGAAGGAGCATTCCACGATGCCTTACAGGCGGGAACTCAATACATCATCTTATCGGATCTCCATGATAGGCTACCACCATCTACGCCGGATCGCGGACGACCACGTTAAAGACACTTATGGGGGCAACTACCGCCTTCACGACCATTATGTTCACCTACATCATCAATGGGTGATCAGTGACCGTATACTCATGTACCATATCCTGTACCACCTCCTTTTCGTGCATCTTCTTATTATTCACCAGGACCACGCCACGAACCGGAGGATATGGCTACACCATTCCAGCAATACATCAGACTCCATACACACCACGGACATACATCAGTCACCTGCACCACCTTCATACGAGGAATGCATCTCACAGCATCAGGAGCATTCGCGTCGTCTACACAGCATGCCTCCACCAGTCTATAGACCTACACCTGTCTATGGACCCGCATCAGGGCGGTATTTGGCAGAACCAGCGTACTGTGCAGCACATCATCACAGAGAATCGCCTTCACGATCACGTCAGAATCGTCAGGGACATTGATGAACAACACCACCACCACCACCTAACACACCAACCCACATCTGCATTCTCATCAGTTTTGCCAGCATCACCAACAGGTTTTGCGACAATTACTGCTCCACGAGGACATGGCCGGATCATTTTCCCCCTCCCCCCGAATTTAGCGGAGAGACTGATTGGGCTAATTACAAAGTTTATTTCAAAATTATAAGTAGGACAAATCGGTGGAGTAATCAACAAATGGGAGAGTATTTAGCCACAGACTACACACCATCTTACACTGAACTAGAGAACGTGTTGTTGGAAAAATTCGGCGACACCGCCCTGGGAGAAACAAGTCAGCTTCAACTTAAGAATCTACGTCAATGCTCGGAGGAAACATTGCCGGAATTAGTGAGTCGCATCCTTCGTCTTGTTACCCGCGCATACGCGGCATAACACATCTACATCTCGACACTTTCATAGACGCGTTGAGCGGAGAGCCAGCCCACAAAGAAAAACCGGTTTTCACGGAGCACAGCAGCCTTCAACAATTTACAGCTACTGCGGTTTCAGATTGAGAACTTCTTACGGCGGGAGAAAAATAATCGCCGCCAGCTGCAGCCAATAAATGAAATGAATGATGTTAATGTCGCAACTACAACCGAATCAACTACTATATCCGCAAGCGCCACCAACAATGAACAACACACACACAATCAGAAAACCCTGGTCAAAATCATGCGTCTAGAGGGAGAGGGCATGGCCAATCCCATCGCAGAGGCCACAACAACGCCCAAGGACACTGGAACCAGCACAACAATAGCAATAGACAAAACATGCACGAAAGATTAGAAGAGATAACTAAACAGATCTCAGCACTCACCAACCTTGTGACGATACTCAGTACCACCACCACAATACAATCCACCACTAGACCGCAATGAACCACAGCATCAGCACCGCCACCAAACACGTGCTTTGGATGTGGTCATCCAGGCCATTGGAGGAAACGATGTCCAAACCGTCCTCCATCTACAACCTCAACCGCTGACCAACGAACCCCGCAGCCAGAGAATCCATCAAACTAGTATGGGCACTGATTACAGAGTCACTTCTGTGTCCGTCCACACGTACTCATCAACATATTCCTAAAACATCATACATTCACCCACGCCCGGCTTCTTCTATGACGGTGCCTACGATGCACACTGCATCCACAGCACTGCCATCATACCCCTGCGGAAAATGTGACCAAACACTTTCCGCATCTACACAACCATCTTTTCTATGTAAAACGGCAGTGGTAGGTTGTAGCACCACCGCTGAAACAACATTTTTGCAAGTACCACGTCCCACCACCAAGGCACTTAACACCCGGTGTCCTTTGGTGGTTTGCAACTCACAGCCTCACACAGCCACATCACCAACATGCACCATCAGCAGTGATTCCGAGGAAATCACCCAATCAACGTCATGGATCCGCAGGAAGAAACATCGGACAAAGGAAAGGAATGTCCCACAACGCCGTTGCTTCTTCTGTGCTTCCCATGTCGGGTGTAAAAAGTGGCTCGCACAGGTAGCTCTCCTCAGTGAACGTGAGAATCCTATCCGCACTGCAGAATACACCAACACAGCTTAAATGCAGAATCAGCAACAACGCCACCACCACTGCTACCCCCGACCCTGTCGTCGCCCAAGCAATCACAGCAGTAGCGACGACGAGTCAACCCTTTCCATACTCAGCCACCAACTCTGCCCTGTTTCACAAACACCTAGTAAGTCCAAAATTTGAAAAAAATTTGTTTTATATATTTTTGTGCTTACTAGGTTATTTTACATCTTTTAATGTAACAACCTTGAATATAAGTGTCATAGATTCGCAAGAATTGATTAGCAACAAACCTAGTAAGTACCAAACAGCCATATAATATTTTGCAAAAACCTAGCAAGTTACATATCCAGTTAATTACCAGCTGCTTAATGTCATTGCATCCCTGTGAGCCGCTAATCTCGTGTGAAAGCAATAGGATCTACGCTTAATTCTAGAACGATACTGTATGCTTTACAATTACAAACAATTGTATGAAGGTTGACGTTGTCGATTTTTAAGGGAGGTAATTATGTTATGTTAACTGATTATATTTCAGCCACGTTTTTACTATTGCATGACTCATTAATATTAGCATAATAAATTGGTAATAGCATCGCTCACACACAGGGATTCTTATTGTTGTGACTATCTAAATGGCATTTTACTTTTTAGGCTAAATAGCTAGTATAGCATTTAGCAAATATGCAAATGAGTTAACCCATTTCGAGACATTATTTAGTCGTGCACGCGCGCTCTAATTCAAATTTTAGCAAATATCAAAAAGGATTTCTTCACACCTCGTGACGGACAAGGTCAATAAAGAACATTATATACATCCAACGTCTTTTCTTAAACAGTAGCAAGTTATAATTTTAAGTTCCAATCTAGGTATATTTTGTTTACAAACATCATTTAGATTTCACAGTTTCTCATTTATTTAAACAGATGAAATTATCTTAATTTATTTACTTATTTACTTTTATTTGATACCCGTAACTTTTAACATTTTCAGCTCTTTCGGCAGCAACGGGCAATGTGACACCACAACATCGTAAATTTGATTATTTACTTTCATTTCGCAACCCGTCTTAGAAACATCTCAAGATAGAGTCGTGGTTCAAATATACTCTGGTGTGCATGGCCAATAAAACCAACTGAATGAATGAACCGGGTTTCTGTGGCTGAGTGGCTCGCATCGAAATTCACCTATGGTGGTGAGACTGGACTGAACTGAGTAAACAGAACTCAATAACGGGTTCAAATCTCCATTTTGGCATGTGAATAAGTGTAATATAAAACTGCAGAGGTTCTGTCATTCAGAGGGGCGTTAAACCAGCCATATGAGATGTGAATCCCATAAATCCCCAAACCCCACCCCTGGAATGTGTTCCTGCACAAGCAGCAAATACAAACCAAACACACACAACCAAGTTATTTTGCTACTTTACTAACCAGACCTCCTTAAATAAACCACCAAACACACGTACGATTTTTCACCTGAATGCCCCATCATGACTCAACCCGCTGTGATGATTCTCTGTTGCACAGCCTATATTATAATTACACATGTGAAGATGGTGTAACACCTATTCGTAGGCTACTTGCCATGTTTATCTGAATTTGTGCGTGCGTGCGTGCGTGCGTGCGTGCGTGCGTGCGTGCGTGCGTGCGTGCGTGCGTGCGTGCGTGCGTGCGTGCGTGCGTGCGTGCGTGCGTGCGTGCGTGCGTGCGTGCGTGCGTGTTATTCCTCACCCAGACAAGATAGAGCAGCCCATTGTCTATCCTGGAACAGGTTATACACAAGAACCCACAATCAAAGGTTGATCCCTCCAGCATTAGCCAAACGAGAGTTCATAGCATCATCCTAACCCGACTGGAGAATATTTTAAACTCTCATGACATCCGCCCAGATGATCTCCCGGATCAGGTCCGAACACGCTTAACCGATCTACAAGATCTTTATCTGGGACGAAATGACGATCCAGGTTTTTCATCTTTTTACTGTGTTTTAGATGTTGGTGAAAAACTTGTCTAGAAATATAATATTTAATCTGTTTTTGTCCTTTTACACAGCTTCGCCAACTTGTGGGACATCTACAACGTCGGCGATGATGGGTGGGGAGACGTTAGCTCCATCATCGTCGACGATGCCACTGATGAAGACTTCGGTAATGGTTTCAGTGTCTTCGAACTCTGGTGTATAATTGGCGTTGAATTGTGACAACCCTGATCCTATGCAGGGTCCAGCATCTTTGAAGTTAAGCGATGACGTGGCACAAGATTCGGGTGATGTATTGTGTGAAACTGATTTACATTCTCTAACATCTTTGGAAATCTTTGGAGATATTTTAAATTTTGATAGATTTGAATAACAAATTATCTCCCAAGATCTTCACACTGGTTCTAATACTGAAGAAGCTACATTACAACGTAATATTAATATTTTAATGCACGGTCAAAGCGATACTGAAGTCTCAACACCTGTTCATCATTATCGGCCAGTAACCTCACCCGTTAACACCCCTCACGCACGCGCGCACGCACGCACGCACGCACGCACGCACGCACGCACGCACGCACGCACGCACGCACGCACGCACACACACACCACCAGAAGCTCCCCCACCCACCTAAATTCAGCCCGCTAAACACTCAAATGCTACTGTAAAATTTTGGAGACCGTTTGAGGCCCTGAGCTCCAACCATTCTAACTCTACTTACCCCAATCCCACCCTCACTAACTCAGCCACCCAACCGCCACCATTGTCAAGTGAAACACACCCACCCAACCATCGCCAGCTCTGATTACCCAACCCCACCATAGCCGACTCTACCTACCCCTAGCCCACCGCTACCAACCCCGCACCACCCCATGCCAACCCACCCCGCAGCTACCAGCCCCCACCCACCGCTCTCAGCCCACCCTATACCCACATTAAGAAAACTAGTAAATCAGCTCAAGCCAGGGTGGGAGCCGGGTTAATTTAATTGAAAATAATAATATGAAAGTTAATAATATTGCTGGTGTGTGTGTGTGTGTGTGTGTGTGTGTGTGTGTGTGTGTGTGTGTGTGTGTGTGTGTGTGTGTGTGTGTGTGTGTGTGTGTGTGTGTGTGTGTGTGTGTGTGTGTGTGTGTGTGTGTGTGTGTGTGTGTGTGTGTGTGTGTGTGTGTGTGTGTGTGTGTGTGTGTGTGTGTGTGTGTGTGTGTGTGTGTGTGTGTGTGTGTGTGTGTGTGTGTGTGTGTGTGTGTGTGTGTGTGTGTGTGTGTGTGTGTGTGTGTGTGTGTGTGTGTGTGTGTGTGTGTGTGTGTGTGTGTGTGTGTGTGTGTGTGTGTGTGTGTGTGTGTGTGTGTGTGTGTGTGTGTGTGTGTGTGTGTGTGTGTGTGTGTGTGTGTGTGTGTGTGTGTGTGTGTGTGTGTGTGTGTGTGTGTGTGTGTGTGTGTGTGTGTGTGTGTGTGTGTGTGTGTGTGTGTGTGTGTGTGTGTGTGTGTGTGTGTGTGTGTGTGTGTGTGTGTGTGTGTGTGTGTGTGTGTGTGTGTGTGTGTGTGTGTGTGTGTGTGTGTGTGTGTGTGTGTGTGTGTGTGTGTGTGTGTGTGTGTGTGTGTGTGTGTGTGTGTGTGTGTGTGTGTGTGTGTGTGTGTGTGTGTGTGTGTGTGTGTGTGTGTGTGTGTGTGTGTGTGTGTGTGTGTGTGTGTGTGTGTGTGTGTGTGTGTGTGTGTGTGTGTGTGTGTGTGTGTGTGTGTGTGTGTGTGTGTGTGTGTGTGTGTGTGTGTGTGTGTGTGTGTGTGTGTGTGTGTGTGTGTGTGTGTGTGTGTGTGTGTGTGTGTGTGTGTGTGTGTGTGTGTGTGTGTGTGTGTGTGTGTGTGTGTGTGTGTGTGTGTGTGTGTGTGTGTGTGTGTGTGTGTGTGTGTGTGTGTGTGTGTGTGTGTGTGTGTGTGTGTGTGTGTGTGTGTGTGTGTGTGTGTGTGTGTGTGTGTGTGTGTGTGTGTGTGTGTGTGTGTGTGTGTGTGTGTGTGTGTGTGTGTGTGTGTGTGTGTGTGTGTGTGTGTGTGTGTGTGTGTGTGTGTGTGTGTGTGTGTGTGTGTGTGTGTGTGTGTGTGTGTGTGTGTGTGTGTGTGTGTGTGTGTGTGTGTGTGTGTGTGTGTGTGTGTGTGTGTGTGTGTGTGTGTGTGTGTGTGTGTGTGTGTGTGTGTGTGTGTGTGTGTGTGTGTGTGTGTGTGTGTGTGTGTGTGTGTGTGTGTGTGTGTGTGTGTGTGTGTGTGTGTGATAATATGATCGGTGGAGGGATTAAGGCTGCAGAGAGTGGGGATTCGGGGGTGACGGGGTGACAGACATTCTGATGACATTGTAACCGATATGCCCAGACCTGGCACACCTTGCATAGCTGAGACGTCTTTTCAGTCTTGGTGTTTTAATATTACAGAAAATTCCTACACTGTCAGGTTTAATCCAGACTCCATTATAACCGAGAATTTGGTTGAAGATTCAGAGTGACTTCACTCGATATTCGAAAGAATATTAGATAGCTTTTATGCTAGCATGAATGCACCACCTCAAGATTACTGTCGGGTCACAATAAATCACCCGGCTCTAAACACCCTGATCCAAGTGGGCTTTGCACAAGTCCAAGAACTGACAGCAACAGAAATAATGAATGCAATTTCTGAAGTGAGTCAATCCCAAAGAGACGTATGTCTAGATGGTGACTTTTATATGGAGAAATTTCACATAGAAATGACCAGTGGATCGGGGTGGAATAATAATCTTGCCAAATTATATCTCGATGATGTGGAGTTCGAAGCCACGTTGAAAAAATGCTCCGTCATTGTTATGTATCTAGATAATATGTGCATGGCACGATGTATAGCGATCGGGCTGTTATATAGATTCATCAGCATTGAAGGGCGAGCTTGGGCAGATTAGCCGGCCGGCTAAACTCCTAGTTAGGGGAGGCTTAGGTAATAATCATCATCAACGAATTAGGGCTAAAAAACTGCGTGTTCAGGCCGGTGTGTCTACTGAGATAGATGGATGGATGGATGGATGGATGGAACAATTGAGTTATTGTTGCGAATTCGTCCGCCCCTGAAGCAGACTCTGGGCAGGAGTAAGTTCTACGGGTACAGTAATTACGTAAGGTTTAGAACAGTAGCTTGTTAATGTTGTTATTTAGTGTTCATAGCCAAGCTTGCGCCAGCACAGAGTATGAAGGCGGTGAATAAGGCTAGAGAAACCAGCTCTATTATTGTCCACAAGGCATCGGCTACTTTGATGCACCTAGGAATTAACTGTGACTGTCATCTATGAGAACCTTTAGTAGTAGAACCGAGTATGCAATTAACATGGTACCGTATCCAGAGGGCACATACCACTGGAGTATCTAGTCTAACCGTGGGCATCGCATTTCCTCAAAGTTCTTATCAGTGTGACAGAAAGTGATTTCTCTCTTCTGGGGCTCTTGGTCATAGCTTACACGTGGTATTTGTCTGGAACTGGTTTTGTCTACCACTGTTTAATAGTAGTTGATACGTCTCTCTAGGCAGGCTAGCGTTGGCGACTCCTTTACATAGATAGCTGCGAGTCTTGCGGTACTATTCCAGCGTGATGAGTATAGAGAGAGGTACTTCAGAGTTTATTGAGATTGTAAACCCCAAACGCTGAATACCGCATTTCACCGCGGTTGATCATAGCATTCTTATGGGAATTGTATCCATGTATACCATGCATACGTTGATGTCTTGCTCCTTTAACCTCTCTTACTAGGTCCATAATCCGTAGAAGAGAGTCGTTTCGGAATAGAGGAATCAAGTTTTAGCTATGTCCCACCCATCTCTAACTAATCTCCGTTGGGGTTTGGCCGTGCTTGGATCGCTCGATCCCTGTACTTTCCGAATCTCACTTTCCAGAAAATTATATAGGTAGGCTGTTGAATATTTTGAAACTATTTTTATTGGGTGGTGAGCGCCCAGTCAATTAGTTTCAAAATATTCAACAGAATATTAATTAAACAATAAAGATATACAATTCGTACAACTTGTCGGACTATTAAGCGTTTGTGACAGACTAAATCGAGTCATTCACGACGACATTGTTTATGACGTCAGCCTACACGTGACGTAGTTGATTATGAGGTCACACGATTGATTACGAAACTGTATTCATCCACAAACACCGAAAAGATTCGCCAAACCGCCCTCTGATAATGCATGTTACTGGGCCGATAATTTCCTGGCGGTGTCGATGATTATGAATGCGATATTTGCAGCATGTGTACTTCCTATGTTTTCACACATATGTTCCTTGTTTCCATTAATGAATACCTTTTTAGGACGATACATGATGTTCCAAAGAACGCCTCCATAGTTCATGTAAATCGCCCAAACTAAGACCAACATTTTTACAAGTACACATATTGATGCAAGGCATCAATGGTAAATAG
The DNA here is from genome assembly GCA_034401795.1 of Chaetoderma sp. LZ-2023a. Classification (NCBI taxonomy): domain Eukaryota; kingdom Metazoa; phylum Mollusca; class Caudofoveata; order Chaetodermatida; family Chaetodermatidae; genus Chaetoderma; species Chaetoderma sp. LZ-2023a. Next base: position 81,697,542 of record CM067362.1, on the reverse strand, counting down.
CGTGCCCGGATATATTATAATTCTGAGAATAAACTCAACTGTTTCATGAAAAAATTAAGTTATATAAAGGCATACAAGCCACTTATGACAAAAATATACGCGGACAATAAACACAAAAGAAGGAATATTTCTTGCAAAAAGATATGGGCAGTATTAGCTATGGGCTAAGAAAAGCAGCTTATATTTTTGGTCAGGCCAACAATTTTTCCATTCATCCTTTTTCTCCAAGCCAAACTCCTTAACAGAGAGAAACAGACAAAATTAAGAGCAGTCAGTGATGACAAAATTGCACTACTGTATCAGCAGAGCATAACAGATCAAATTTGGGTCATTAGGTATCAACAACTTGTAAAGATAATTAAACCAACAGAACGGGCAACCCAGTCAGTAGAAAATCAGCGCAAGAAGCAGTACATACCCTGACACCCATTCAAACATATTAAAGAAAAACTGTAAAGAATATTTTAAACCTAAATCTTGATACCTTCTTAAACAGACGTGAAGAGCTTATTACCCGGAAATATATTGGTGAAATATACACTGCAATGCTAGTGAAATTCAAAGATCAAGTATATTTTTGATGCAATATAGGACCCCGATCTGTACCGACAGATAACCTTTTCAACAAAGTTAAGTGGCCAGGATAGAACCAATACTGTGAACCTAGTTTTCTCCAACGAAAATGATATGGTATTCTGACTGAAGACCCAGTGGGAAACAGTCACGACATCGTGATCTGTTTCACTTAGCTATCATATCTATGTCACCTATTAAACGATATCTTTACTGAAAACAGTGACAAACTATTAAATCAAATATTTTTGCTCGACAAAAAGGCCAAAATCGGCCTCAACTGTTGTAATGATGACGATCTTGTTGACCATATGTACAAATGTTATGGTATTAGCCTGATAGGTCAGGTTCTACCAGTACACGCGGCTAATAATATGGGATATATAGAAAAATTTTCACATTACAATAATAAATATTTGGTGGTAGAACTATTACAATATTTCGCACAGCACGAGAACATGGTTCTACATGGCCTTATGCTCGAAAACTGGCTACAAGGCATGTGGAGATATTCTGGTACCGGATATAGTACATTATTGGAATTTGACAATGGTGTGCCACTACTAAATTGTATATGACGAAATTACTGTATAGTAAACATTTTTTAAACCTTTGATACTTTATTAGCGTATTCATATACGTATCTAACCATATTTGGTGAACTTCTGGGGTCGAACCTATTGCAAACAGTGTGGTACAGAAAATCGTTGATCTGACAGAATTTGCGCGAATTTTTGGTATGGAATTGTGTACTATGAAATTATGTTCCTGTAGAATTTTTTTAAATTCGGAAGACAACTAGCATATTTCCTATAAGTATTTGTGGGTGAAATTCTGGGGGTGAACGTATTGCAATGAAAACCATGAATTATTCTAAGTTTGAGCTTATGTACGTTATGAAATTTTTAAATCTCACTACGTCGTAAGCTTATGCCTATACCTATCTAAACATATGAGTGATATTCTGGGCTGAACCCATTATGAGCAATATGTCAGGATATATCGACACCTATCTGAATGTGGTGAATATGAACCAACCATATTACAATGGGGCCATATGGCGAATATGTAACTACATATTACCAAATTACTTGATGGTAGAATCGTGAAAAAGCAGTAGTACATATTCAGTTATATACAGCTATATGTAAAAAAATGATTACAAACCGAGAACTGAGATTCTAATACTGAATATAGTAAATTGATGGCATTTGACAACTGTCCGTGGCTACTAAATTGAATATTACGAAATTACTACGTGGTAGAAATCTCAAGATTCATTAGCGTATTCATATCCCTATCTAACCATATGGGTGAAATTATGTAGCCACGCATATTGCAGACGGTAGCGTATTGAAAACCACAGATCTGCCAACATTGGAACAAATTTATGCGATGCATACTACGAAAATACTTCACGTTCGAATTCTTTTAAATTTCCAATGTAACTAGAATATTCAAACTCCTATATGTCTATGTGAGCGAAGTTCTGGAACCGACCATATTACGGAAAGTAGGTCACCGAAAACCACGAATACACCATCATTTAAGCTAAATTTTGCGTATTAAAATTACTTCATCTAGAATGTGTTAGATTCGGAATATAACTAGCATATTAAAGCTCAAGTCTATGTGGGGTAAATTATGGGGCTGAACATACTACAGACAATAGGGCACTGAAAACTGTGGTGGTTTATTAATACAATGAACCTTTCCAGTTTAGCTATGCCCTGCCCATCTCTAGCTAAACTCCACCCATACCACTCTCGAGTTGGGATCGATGGATTTCTGAACTACTAGACGATAAATTTCAAGAAAACTATACAGGTAAGCCATGGAATATTTTGACACTAAATTGACTGGGTCCTGTTGCTGCCTATGGCAGCAACAGCGCCCAGTCAAATTACTTTCAAAATATTCAACAGCATTTTTATTAAATAACAAAAACATACAATTCGTACAACGTGTCAGATTATTAAGCATTTAAGATGGACTAAATCGAGTCAGTCATGACGTCATTATTATGACATTATCCTACGCGTCACTTAATAATTGAAGTCATATTGAAGATTTTGGATCTCCGGGTGATGATTACTTTTCTACTCCGTCGATGGTAAGATATGATGTGATGGTTGCTGCGACAACCTTCTTACCAATGAAGCAGTAGAACTATGATTACCGGCTCGCCTCGTTACTAGATGGACGTAACGATATTTGTATTGACAATCGGGCCTATCTGACTAACTGAAGATTCCCGGCTTCGGTGCAGTGTTGCTCTGCACTCTGGAGTTCACTTCGAAACACAACCCAAACTAGTGTCTTGCAAAGCAAGAGGATGCTTTTATTAATATCTATACTAACTGTACATATAACTGATGAAAAGACTTTGATGATAATACTTTGACAATTTACTATCAGATAATACTCTGATATAATTTCTTTAACAAGAACTCTGCTACTCTAACAAATACTAATTTATGCTTCAGCGTTTTGACTATCGTAGCATCAAGATGCCTACGGAACCCTGGTGTTGGATTGATTAATTCTTCAATAGGCAAAGTGCCTTATTTATTCATTTCGGTGTACCCGAAGTTCTATACATATTACGATATATAGATATATACATATCGTAATATATATTCTTTGTTTCAATGATTCTTCTAGGTAGGTTATAAGCACAGCTTGATTGGTCTGGATAATCAGTCCGCCAATCAACGTCTGCTTATTTCCTCCTAGAAGCTTCTACTTGTTACTGTTGGTCGACCTGACAAATCCCTGATCATCTACATCTCGATTCTCACTTTGAAACATGTTCTTCTTTATTCTTTGCCACAGAGTTTGATCGATGCTCATTGATCATGACGTCATCCCGACTAATCAAACTCCGGGCTTCTCTTCTATGGAGCTACTGCTGCACAGGGTCAAAGCGGTGTTGGCTGGTTCTGATTTGATGTGATCTGTCAGCTAACTAACAACATTATGGAATGTGTTGTTGTAGCATGCCTTTCTATGATTGACATATAGTTGATATACAAATTTCGATTGTGTTATTAATTCCTACAGGACGCTACAATGTCTCTGTCCTGTCCATTGCCTATCATGAATAAGCCTGTAGGATACGATCGTTAATAGGCACATGAGCTGTATGATCTCATTGCCAGCTGGTGTTGTTCTACTCTCGTGGGAGAGTCGGAATGCCTACCATCATCAACTACAGTCAGTCTGTCACGTACGATTCCATCGATTCTTATCACTCGATTATTTCCTAAACTACTGGCCAAAACAATTTATGAATATTATAAAAGTGTATGCGGATCCCACAGCAACAACTTTTATCTCAACTATTGCCAGATACACATCAACTCAGAACCGGAGGTCCTATTCCATTTAATTCGACTTTTAACTTTATGATGAATACATCATTCGACATTCTTGCTCAGTTTCGATTCAGTTTCGTCGAAACTTTACATCAGCAGCACTGGTTGATGTCAACCAGTACAGCGTAATACATATCTAAATAATAATGTACATGAGGATAACACGGTCCATTAGCTCACCTGGTATTTTCAAATACGAATTTCATTTAGGACTTACTCGTAAATATAAGATATCCGGCGGGGTCATGACTTCCCACAAGACAATCCCATATCTACACATGCCCCTCAACCAAAGTTAATTAACCGTCTCTTAAGGCCTTAAGAGAGTGATAATTAACTCGTTGTGCAACATCAACAACTAAACCACATTATACCAGGGCTATCTTGAACCGAAACAACACGATATGAAGTCGTAATACAACAAAACTGCGAACAAAACAATACACAAATCGAACTAATAACGCACAGTAACAATACTGAACGAACAATGAATCAAACAACCAATAAATCTAAGAAATATTACGTTAAATCAGTAAATAGTTCAACATCACACAACAGTCGTTGCATGACAACAGTACGAAACAATACAGGTATAACGAAGACGAAGTAGTAACAGTTAATCAACAATTGGCACATTTCGTGCATATAGAATACGATAATTAAAGTCTTACAAGTCCTCGTATTCGCCAGGAATGTCAGGAATGTTATGTAACTCCACGTCCACCCATGCATCAGCCGTCGGGTCGATCTCGGTCCTGGCAGTAGCATTAGGCGATGACCCGGCTGACATCCTCAATGGCGTAGGTAGAGCTGCAGGTCTCCATGGCCGTTGGGTCTGAGCGATCCGTGGAAATGGTGTCATGGCCGCACGTGGCTTTCATTTTATTAACGTCCACATGGGTGCGAATACGCCACACTTATACAATATAAACACAATCACAATTAAACAGACGACGGAGCCCGTCGAATATGAGAATAAGGAACATACGCCGATGCTGTCGACCATCGCTGGGTCGACCTCTGATAGTCATGCTAGCGGCACATACTTAGACTTATGTAACTGGTCCCACTTTTGCATTCTTAGATGATTAACAATAAGTGAATGGTTGAGGACGCCGGCCACATCCAATCTGGGCACGTCTACAACCAGACTAATCCGAGTGTACGTCCGACTGTAAGACTGTACTGGCTCGAATCGCCAACCCTTCCCGCTATAGTCACATCCACTCGACATCAATGCATACAGACCACTACTCACCACACACCGGTCAGTCAGTCGTCCACCACAATGTACCTCGATAGTTTCACCGAACGTTTGCAACACAACGCCTACTTTCTTGTGGGCAAATAATTTCCTAGATGTTTCGTTAGATTCGGTGAGTTGAATATTACATGCGCTGTCAGTGGTATTGGTCAGTAAGCTAACTATGCATGGTACGTGGGTCTTGTCGACCCTTAGTTGACCGTGACATACTCGAGGTTCACTACCTCGACACTCAGATGGCGTGAAATACCATCCCGTCTTGGTGTCCAGTCCGATGCTCATCCGAGCGATTATGACCTGCATGTAATATTCTATCGTAGCTAAAGGTTCTGGCCAAGAGTGTAGACCATATTCGATGTAGTTGCCCCCATCGATGAATGGCAACGTCGCGATTTAGTGCAATTGAGAGTCGTCCTTCCAGAGCGGATACATGACCACATTCCTGTAGTACCACTGGTACGGGGGTATCAACCTGTTCCCTACCCTGACCTGCTTAGCCACCTCTGCTAAGTCAGACGGATTGAATAGTTCCTCGGTCAGTCTACCCAACTCTAGGGAAGCAGTCTGCCTATGAAATTGGGCAGCCAATTTCTGGTAGCTGTATACCACGTTTTCGGCTGAATCAATGATATGACCTAGGCATACCAACGCATATAGGTCGGCTTGTCGTGCTGCATGAATCTTGAATAAGTCGCTGACATTCTTAGTCAAGTCGACTAAACTGTCCTGTGACCTCGTTGATGCGGTCAACATTGGTATTGATCCCTTTGAAACCAAGTTTCACGTGGGATGCTAGTTTATTGGAGAAATGGACCAACCGATTCATATTTCTCATAGCTACTTTGACTACATCCTTAATCGCTTCTACATCACCCGACGTAGCGGTCACGAATAGAGAAGAGGCTATGTCACCTACAAAGTTGAATAATCCACGCTTCTGTTGATGACTGGCACGATTCAACATGGTTTGTTGTGTCCTGACGGCAATCTTTCTTATACCGTTTATACGATGCTGGAGTCCGAAAATGTCATTGACGCTTAATGAAGTCTTTCGACCAATATCCGCAACAAGAACACGAAATAGTACTAAACGCTCAAGAAAGTTAGCAGGTAAATATGGATGGTCTATCGATACTACTACTGTCCACTCAGCCCGAATAACGAATATCCTCTGGTGGTCGGTTATCATAACTCCATTCTGTAACCTATGCACGCTAGAGTTCTGGCATAAACCACACACTAAACTGATTAAGGTTACTATTACGCATAACTGTAAAGTATACATGCTTGCTAGACAAATGCGATGTTACTGGTACAGCGATTAAGCAGAGATTAAATTTATATCCTGCTACGCCGCCTTATAACTGCTTCTATATGACTGATGAAGTTATCGTATAGAGCTTGGCCAATAACACCAATCCTAAGTTGCTTACTGTCTGAGTCGACTTCAGGAGCATGACTGCGCTTGCGCAGAAAGTATGGGTGCGATGGAAGCGTTTCCATTGGCTCAGTGTCAGGCTCGGGTACATCCTCCGAGGTGTCCATCAATACAGTACGAGGAATCTCTGATGTCTCCATCGATGACTCATAGTTTCGATCGTTACTCATACCAGGTCGATCTACATCTATGTCGACCACCTTACCCACCTTACGCACCTTCAGCTCCCAATTAGAAGCTGGTCGCTTCCTGCGAGCTACTTTATGAGGTGACGCATTGGAGTCGGGTACCGGTAAGGGTCCGGACTCGGGTAATACTACGATTTGATGATGGCTGGCTTTCGTACCTTTGGCAGGGTTACGAATAGGGCATGGTCATACTTTGTCCCAGCACATCTCTGAGTCAACTACGTGTAGCTTAGATATATTGAGTATGCGTACCTTTCCAGACCTCTGATGGCGGACATGGGCCACGGGTCCATTGATCTTAAAAAGCTCGTACTCAGGGTCACTGCGAGAGGTCAACTTCATCCTCTCTTCAGCTTTTACGACCACCGAGTCGCCAACCTTATACTCACGAGCGTTTGCACGCTTATTTATCTGTTCTCGGTGTATCTCTCGAGACTTAGCCGTTTCTCCACGAGCACGCAGCAAGGCATTATTGAGACAGGTAAGTCTCTCACCAAAATCCTACGAAGCATCGAGTGGGACTGCAAACGGAAGTCTTGCACGTCAACCATACGTCAGATAGAATGGCGTATAACCGGTCGTGGAGTGACGAGTGTTGTGGTACGAGACTCGCTATTCACACCTTTCTGGATCAACTCCTTAAGAGTGCAATTGAACCTCTCGGTGCGTCCATTGGTTTGTGGATGGTATGGACTCGATCGTCTATGATCAATACCGTGTTCACGAAAGCGCTGTTCCAGAGAATTCGAACAAAATTCTTTACCCTGATCTGTAATCAGAATTTCAGGGACACCATGAGGTGCGACATACTCGTTGAAGAATTTATCTTCAACATTCTGAGATGTCTTGGCTGCGATCGGATATACCTCTCCCCAACCTCGGGTATGACATAATCGCCCGTGTCCAACGTGGCGACCTCTGCTGGACGACGTAACCTGGACAACATGTCCGCTCGAATATTCTTCGAACCTTGGATGTACTCAATCTTACATCCATACTCGGCAATCAGCACTGCCCAGCGCTGCACTTTCGTGTTCTTTACTTCTCCCACAAACAAACTCTTGAGGGGCTTGTGGTCAGTATACATCGTAAACTACGCGACAAATAGATATGGTCGGAGCTTCTTCAATGCGTAAATTACCGCATAAGCTTCCTTCTCTATTACGGGCCAATTTAGCTGACTGTCTTTAAGAGTAGAGCTCACGTACTGTATTACTCGCTCTAAACCCTTATCATCAACTTGTACCAAGATCGCACCTATTGCATAACTAGACGCATCTGTATACAACTTATACGGGGCATTTAAGTTCGGATACGTGAGAACCGTCTCACTACACAGCACTTTTTAATTTTTCAAACGCTTGCTGTTCATGCTTACCCCATTCAAATCGCTTGTATTTCTTCGTTAATTCAATCAGAGGCTTTGCAATTTCGGCATAGCCTTTCACACAAGAGCGGTAATAACCTGTAGCTCCGAGAAAACTACGTATTTTACCAACGTCTCGGGGTGGTGACATTTCTCGAATGACTTTGACCTTTTGAGCATGTGGAGCTACCCCTTGTGCAGAAATGTGATATCCTAACAAGTCAACTGACTTACTGGCGAAGTCACACTTCTTTTTCTTTACTTGTAAATTGTACTCCTGAATCTTGCGCATGACCTTACGCAAGTGATGTGCGTGTTCCGTTGGATTTCGTGAATATACGACTATATCATCGACGAAAACGTGCACATATTTTCCTACATATTCACGGAAAATATCGTTCATTGCCCTCTGAAATACAGCACCTGAGTTGCAAAAACCAAAAGGCATCCGAATCCATTCGAACAAACCTTCACTGCACACGAACGCTGTTTTCTCTATGTCTTGGCTGGCCATTGGTATCTGCCAATATCCAGACCTCAAGTCCATAGTAGAAAATATCGTTGCGCCACGCATCGAATCAAAAATGTCGGGTATATTCGGCAGTGGGTAACTATCCTTATGGCACACCGAATTCAATTTCCTGTAGTCGATACAAAACCTAGTGTCACCATCCTTCTTTGGTACTAAAGTAATGGGTGACGCCCAGGGTGATGATGATGGTCTTATGACACCCGCTGCAAGCATTTCTTTTTCTTAGTTTTTAACCACATATTGCTAAGCAAGCGGTAGACGATAGGCTTTCTGCCTTATAGGATATGAATCTCCTGTTGGTATCGTGCATTCTACCGTGGGTACTAGTCCTAATGTATTTGGATGAGCCGTATCGAAATTATTGGCAAAGTCACTCAGTACCTTGTCAATAACTGCATATCCGGTCATTTCTTTGCAACTGGCATATACATATTTCGCTTGTTCCCTATACGGATATCTAAAAGGGTATACATGACCAAACCATACTATCTCTTTGGTCCTGTAGTCAATCCTTGCATTTCCCAAGTGCAAGGCATCCGCTCCAATCAAACATTCATGCCGCATACTATTCACTACCATACTGGGAATAGGCCGGGCGTCTTTGAATTTGATTTGCGTTTCTCCCAAAATCTCTATGGGCGAACCATTTACAGCTAATAAGGGCTTAGCTCTTTTCAATGGCCTAGCATTTAATATGCTACGCCATATGTCCTTACGAATCAAGGACGTACTAGCACCAGTATCAATCAATGCATTTACGTACTCACCTTGATTCTCACGACCGTGCGGTTCGATCTCGAGCCGGATTAGAAATCGTTCGGTCACCAACGATTTCCTCCATCCTCATTTAACGGACTCGGTCGTCCGCTAACTGCCTCCGCATAGGAATGACGTCTTCCCTCGACTGACGGGGCTCCTCCGTTGCCATATGAAAAACGGCCATACCCGTCAGTGTGCTCGCTAGTCAGAACGAAACCATCCCGGTCCTCGTATTCTTCATCTCGTCGCGCTTGGTTTGCTATGTCCTTGCGAACGTTGCGAGAACACGACCGTGGAGTTGTTTCCGGTTCGTACCTGTTGTCACTATACTGGGCGTGTACCTCATCGATTTCCATTTCTTCTTCTCGTCGACTGTCTTGTCATGGCCTATTCACTGTCTTTCGTGTTGGTATTGGCACCGTCATTGGGCAGTTGGCCTGGTAATGGCCCTCCCGGTCACAACGAAAACACTTCATGGCTGGGCGGTCAGTTCGATTGGAGAAGCAATCAGGCGCAAGATGTCCTTCCCTTCCGCATGTAAAACAGACCATCGGTGGGCCTTGTGGTCGTGGTTGTGGCTTCCGGGTCACTGGTTGTCAGGGTGGCTGCACGGCTTGTCGGCAGTCACTCTTGTAGTGACCTACACGGCCACAGTTAAAACAACTAATGGTTTTCTTCACTGCCGGCTTCGGCGCAGCAGCTGTCTTACGTGCGGTGGTTGTTGCCGGTCGTTGTGGGGCCACCCGGGGCTTTCTTGTTGGTGTTCCCAACCCACTCTGCAATCCCTCGATTACAGTGCATAACCGTTCTATGAGCTTGGCTTGCTGAGCTATCTGCCGTTTCATTGAACTTATCACGGCCCATACATCCTTGCCTTCCTCCTCCTCCAGCACGTTTATCTCCATATTTTCTTCCTGTCCTCGGGGAGAGATGTGCATGGCCATAAGCAAGTCGTTAATCCCTCCTCTTCTTCGGTGATCTCCATTGCTCTCGGTAATGTAGTGATCTTCTTGCGCACTATTCTTCTTCCCATACCGCGATCCCCCAGCGCTTTAATGTATGCTGCTAAGACTGTCCTGCGGTTGTCGGCATTCTCGGTGGGATAAGGCTTCGCAGCCATCTCCTTGTACCATCAGTTAAACAATACTAACGTCTCATTCCGTCATTGCCTCACGCCCTCCAGGTCGTACTTAACACTCTCACTCTTATTTGTGGAAATAAAATTGAGGGTTACATAATCACGGAGTTCGTTGAATGTCACAGTGTCTCGCACCTTTCCCACTATAAATGCATCTATGGCCCTGGACAGTTGTCCTCTGGATGCCCGCGTCATAATATAAACGGGAATCCCGTCGAGGTTACCTTCAGTGGCCTCCCACACTCTCTGCGCTTCATCTATGAACTGCCATACCTCTTCCGGAATTAACCCATCACAAGGCTTGATACGCTGGGTTAACTCTCTAACATCCTTCCGGAACACCCGATTCTGCTCTCTTCGATCACTTTCAGCTACTATGGCACCCGCCATTGCCGTCCCCATGGTCTGCATAGCCTCGACCGTTTCCGGTCGTAGCTCGGGTCCGTGGCGCTGCTGGTCTGCTGGCGGCAGAGTCCGATCATCTCTACATGGTGTCGCCATACTATTTATACAGTTCTAACTTATTATAATACAGTCACTGTTATCTAGTTTACTGATAGTACAAGCACACAATGGCGTGTTTAAGATGCGGCTGCTCTTCGCACGTTATGTCCGTGGTGATTTTTACGATTGTACTTTCCCTATACTCTCGGTGTTGTGTAACTTTCGTATTACTGGATTGTTTTGCCAATTCTATGAACACCTTTAACCGATCTGCCACGTCTGTCAGTACCGTGTTGACGGGTCTGTCCGCGGACATCTTATACTATCATTATTTATGGTGTACTCACTCTGTTTTCCTTGGTGCTGTGTCGTCTTAAGTTGTCTCGAACTCCAGATCCTGGCAGACGAAGCCAATGAAGATTTTGCATCTCCGGGTGATGATTACTTTTCTACTCCGTCGATGGTAAGATATGATGTGATGGTTGCTGCGACAACCTTCTTACCAACGAAGCAGTAGAACTATGATTGCTGGCTCGCCTCGTTACTAGATGGATGTAACGATATTTGTATTGACAATCGGGCCTATCTGACTAACTGAAGATTCCCGGCTTCCGTGCAGTGTTGCTCTGCACTCTGGAGTTCACTTCGAAACACAACCCAAACTAGTGTCTTGCAAAGCAAGAGGATGCTTTTATTAATATCTATACTAACTGTACATATAACTGATGAAAAGACTTTGATGATAATACTTTGACAATTTACTATCAGATAATACTCTGATATAATTTCTTTAACAAGAACTCTGCTACTCTAACAAATACTAATTTATACTTCAGCGTTTTGACTATCGTAGCATCAAGATGCCTACGGAACCCTGATGTTGTATTGATTAATTCTTCAATAGGCAAAGTGCCTTATTTATTCATTTCGGTGTACCCGAAGTTCTATACATATTACGATATATAGATATATACATATCGTAATATATATTCTTTGTTTCAATGATTCTTCTAGGTAGGTTATGAGCACAGCTTGATTGGTCTGGATAATCAGTCCGCCAATCAACGTCTGCTTATTTCCTCCTAGAAGCTTCTACTTGTTACTGTTGGTCGACCTGACCAATCCCTGATCATCTACATCTCGATTCTCACTTTGAAAACATGTTCTTCTTTATTCTTTGCCACAGAGTTTGATCGATGCTCATTGATCATGACGTCATCCCGACTAATCAAATTCCGGGATTCTCTTCTATGGAACTACTGCTGCACAGGGTCAAAGCGGTGTTGGCTGGTTCTGATTTGATGTGATCTGTCATCTAACTAACAACATTATGGACTGTGTTGTTGTAGCATGCCTTTCTATGATTGACATATAGTTGATATACAAATTTCGATTGTGTTATTAATTCCTACAGGACGCTACAATGTCTCTGTCCTGTCCATTGCCTATCATGAATAAGCCTGTAGGATACGATCGTTAATAGGCACATGAGCTGTATGATCTCATTGCCAGCTGGTGTTGTTCTACTCTCGTGGGAGAGTCGGAATGTCTACCGTCATCAACTACAGTCAGTCTGTCACGTACGATTCCATCGATTCTTATCACTCGATTATTTCCTAAACTACTGGCCAAAACAACTGCTGAATATTATAAAAGTGTGTGCCGATCCCACAGCAACAACTTTTATCTCAACTATTGCCAGATACACATCAACTCAGAACCGGAGGTCCTATTCCATTTAATTCGACTTTTAACTTTAATGATGAATACATCATTCGACATTCTTACTCAGTTTCGATTCAGTTTCGTCGAAACTGTACATCAGCAGCACTGGTTGATGTCAACCAGTACAGCGTAATACATATCTAAACAATAATGTACATGAGGATAACTCGGTCCATTAGCTCACCTGGTATTTTCAAATACGAATTTCATTTAGGACTTACTCGTAAATATAAGATATCCGGCGGGGTCATGACTTCCCACAAGACAATCCCATATCTACACTATGACGTAATATGATGGATAGACAACTTGAAAAGGCCCATTAGCAAGTAGTATTAATTACCCTCGCTCCGTCAGAGGATGAGTGTGATGTATGCGTTCGGGATGGCAAGGGTCTACAATCTATGATTGGCCTTGTTAAAATATGTGATCTGTAAATACGGGTGCTCTCTTAATACAAGTGGTCTATATTGTGTGGGCCACGCATTAACAAGTGGTATTAGCCCTGTAATCCTCAATTTGCTCATGCCAATTTCAATAGAGGGATCCATTTCTAGGTATGCCACGCCTATTTCTAGCTAAGCTCCACCACTTTTTTGCGTGTTGGAATCGATGTCTGTATATACGCTGAATAATGAATTCCCAGACTTCCAATTTCAAGGTAACTATACAGGTAAGCTGATGACTATTTTGAAACTAATTTGACTGGGTGCAACGAAAACTATGAATCGGCCTAAATTCGAGCCGAAATTAGTTCATGGTAGATAGTTTTAAATCTCACTACTCCGTAAGCGTATAACTATACCTATCTAAACATATGGGTGACATTCTGGGGCCAAACCCATTATGAGCGATATGCCAGAACATACCGACACCTATCTGAATGTGGTGAATGTGAACCAACCATATTATAATGGGGCCATACGGCGAATATGTAACTACCTACCATGAGATTACTTGATGGTAGAATTGTGCAAAAGCACTAGCTCATATTGAGTTATATACATCCATATATAAAAAAAAGTATTACAAATCGAGAACAGACACTCTGATACCGAATATAGTAAATTGTTGGCATTTGACAACTGTCCGTGGCTACTAAATTGAATATTACGAAATTACTACGTGGTAGAAAACTCAAGATTCATTAGCATGTTCATATCGCTTTCTAACCATATCGGTGAAATTATGTGGCCAAACGTATTGCAGACAGGTAATAGTAGGGTATTGAAAACCCGCAGATCTGCCAAAATTGAAACGAATTTACGCGATGAAATCGTATACTACGAAATTACTTCACGGTCGAATTTTGTTAAATTCCCAATATAACTATCGTATTCAAATCCCTCTATGGCTATGTGAGCGAAGTTCTGGAGCCGACCATATTACATACAGCCAGTAGGGCACCGAAAAGCACGAAAAACCCAACATTTAAGCCAATGTTTGCCTAATAAAATTATTTCATCTAGAATTTGTTAGATTAGGAATATACCTAGTATATTACGGCTCAAGTCTATGTAAGTGAAATTATGGGGCTAAACATATTACAGACAATAGGGCACCGAAAACTGTGAATCACCGGAGATTATAAGAAATTGTGCACTACGAAATTACTTCATGGTAAAAATCTTTTTAACCTCAATCCATTACTTCACTAGCGTATTGTTATACCTATCTAACTATATGGTTGAAATTTTGTGGCCGAATTTCCTGTAGACGTTCGTAACTTAGCACATGCATAGGCCTACACTTTCGGTTGATTTCTGTATTCAACAATCTGCTACAATATTATTGACAGCAGTTTTGACTGGAAATTTGGAACATTGATAGTCTATCAATACTGCTACATAATTGCATTGGCCCTACATGGATTTATTCCCACGGATGGATTAAAGACAAAAGGATACTACTGATAATCACACATCCATTATTCATTCGCATCCCGCAAGTTCTCTTTCGATACGAGATCGAGAAATGTATCTTGTATGTAGGGGCCTATTGAGTAGCCATTGACGTAGCGATTTCACGATCCACAGTGTTGCTTTTACAGTCTGCTACGGAGATAGACTGGGTCACGGTCTGTCTGGTATCCGAAGTTGAGTCTGCGTAACAGTCTAGTCGCTGTGATAACGCAAGAAGATGACCGGTCATTACATTAGAGGTGTAGTTTCGAAGAAGCCAAGCCTTTATTTTTAGATGGATCCATTATTGTTAGCGAACTCTGTCTACTTTTTCGCCGTCTACAATATTATTATGCATGTTTTTCTTTTGAAATTTACCACACACATAGTACACCTCAAGACTGTCTGTAACAAGTCTGTAATTTTTACCCTATCTCGAATGCAACAAATGTGAGTCATACTATAATATAATACGGGAAATGTTAAACAGACATGGTACATCATCGTCGTCCTCATAATTTATTTACCCTGTATTACCTAAATTGAGTCAAGAATATAAAAAAAATATTTGGTTATTGAGTGCCTATTTGCAGGCCAATAGACTACTGTTTTGAAGAGTTACTATTGGAACGACTGGCTCAATTATCGAGCCAGTCTTTTCAGTGGTGAATTTTCAAAAACGATCTTCTCTGCAAATTAACATCCTCAAGATCACTGTAGAGGCCAGTTTTGGCGGCCTCCTCATGAAAGGGTTAATATACATTAAGAGAAGATGATAGGCTTACATGGGCAGTCGTTGCCGTTGCAATACTTAATACAGGTCTATGATAGCAACAAGTAGGTGGGTAGGGTGGGGTGGGCTACCAGTCAAAGTTTTAAAAAGATATTCGTATAGTTGTCTATATCAGAGATATTGAAATTTCGGTGTTAAACATTCTAAAGGATTTTGTTCGAAAAACACACAATTGTGCCCAAGTAAGTCACATCTTGGTGGCGGTTGCTTGAAGTGACTTCCATAGGCCTAACGTTAGTCAATCGGTCACTGAATCCGGATGGTATATTAATACATTAATAGCGCGCTCGTGTTGGTATCGATGGAGCTCTGAGCTTCTTGACTATCAATTTCCAGAATACTATACAGGTAAGGTGTTGACTATTTTGAAACAAATTTGACTGGGTGCTGTTGCTGCTTGTGGCAGTACCATCGCCCAGTCAAATTAGTTTCAAAATATTCATCAGCATGTTTTGTAAATAGCAAAGACATACAATTCGTACAATGTGTCGGACTATTAAGCATTTAAGACGAACTAAATTGAGTCAGTCATGACGTCATGATTATGACGGCATCATATACGTCACTTCGTTGATTATAACATCATATGACGTAATATGATGGATAGACAACATGAAAATGCCCATTAGCAAGTGGTATTAATTATCCTCCCTCCGTCAGAGGACGAGTACATTGTATTCAGGGCAACAATCTATGATTGGCCTTGTTAAAATATGTGACCTATAAATATGGGTGGTCTCTTAAATGGGCTACGCATTACCAAGTGGTATTAGCCATGTAATGCTCAATTTGCTCATGACAATTTCAATAGAGAGATCCATTTCTAGGTATGACACGCCAATTTCTAGCTAAGCTCCACCCCTTTTTGCGTGTTGGGATCGATGTATATATATATATATATACGCTGAATAATGAATTCTGAGACTTCCAATTTCAAGGTAACTATACAGGTAAGCTGGTGACTATTTTGAAACTAATCTGACTGAGTGCTTTTAAAGGTTTGCTGCCTCTGGCCGCAACAACGCCAGGTCAAATTAGTTTCAAAATATTCAACATGATGTTGATTAAACAGTAAAGACATACAATTCGTACACTTGGCGGACTATTCAATGTTCATGACTGAGCTCGATACGCCATTCATTTACACATTTTGGATTGTGACGTCAGCCTGTATATGAAGTAATTGATTATAACGTCATATCCTTCAGTTACAGATCGAACCCAGCCATTATCATAGAAAATTTCTGTTGAATAACTAGCAAAGACATACAATTTGAACAGCATCTAGTCAAATTAGTTTCAAAATATTCAACAGCATGTTGATTAAATAGTAAAGACGTGCAATTCGCATACTTGACTGGCTATTCAGTGTTCCTGGTGGAGCTAGATACGTCATTCATTACACATTTTGATTGTGACGTGCAGCTACATCTGACCTAAATAATTATGACGTCATATACAGAAAAATCCATTGTCATAGAAAATGTCCTATGTCTAATTAGCGTCCAAGAGACCATTGTGGTTTTTCTTTTGCAATTTACTACTGGAATTCTAGGATCGGTTATCCAACCAGTCATCCCAGTGGTAAACTTTCAAAACAAGTTCTCCGGCGAGTAGCTAATGCAAATGGACATTTCTCATGATCACCGCAAGAAGCCATTTGTGGTCAGTTTGATAGAGTGCTAAAGTGCACATATAAGAGACGCCACGAGTGGATGTGTGCTTGAGTACTTTCATCTGCAGAAGGAATGATAAACATGTTTGTACGCAGTTCTCCAGCAAAAGAAGAGTACTTATTTAGAGCAGTTATTTGGAGTTCCGTTGGCTGTTTATTAAAATAATTAAGTGGTCATCGCCGCGCAAACTCTATTACAGTCGGACCAGAACAAATAAGAGAACTCGCCATGAATCACGCGCATGAAGATAATAATTATGAGATATCAATCAATCTAAAAATAGAGCTGTGTCTTCGCGCCGAGAATTATTAGATCTAGTATCGATGGAGATCTCGCGAGATACAGCCCCACAATCCCCTGTGCGAAATGGTCGCACTTATAGGCAATTCTAGACAGCGATAAATAGAAGCAATAACAAACTTGTACGTGACTCTTGAGCGAGCTGCCAATGGATACTTTAGCTGATAAAACCCCAATGACTGTAAATATGGGTGACTTCCATCGTCCTGACACAGCAAGGTAGATGAGGAGCGTCACATTTAGCAAAGCCCCAAAAATAAAATACACAATTCACCTTTCCAGAGTATTCATCCATCATCTGACCTCGTATGACGTCATAATCAGCTCGGCCCGTGTATGATGACGTCACAATCATTACGTCACGAAGGGTTCCATATAGACAGTCATCAAATCTCAAAGAGTCCGACACGTTGTATAAATTGTATGTCTTTGTAATTCTTCGCTATTTAATAAACATGCTGTTGGATATTTTGAAACTAATTTTACTGGGCGCTGTTGCTGGCGCGGCAGCAAAAGCACTCAGTCAAATTAGTTTCAAAATATTCAACAGCTTACCTGTGTAGTTTTTTGGAAATTGATAGCCAGGGTGTTCAGAGATCGATCGATCCCAACACGAGCAGCGAGGTGTGGATGGAGCTTAGCTAATGAGGGGCGGGGCATAGCTAAAAATGTAAAGGCCCATTGGCAGTGTATGGATGAGAGACTCTGGCACATTGTTATTCCAAATTCGCTATTGTTCAAAACCAGATCCATTAGCTGATAATTTTAGCCTGTAGTCTATTGAGGAGAAGTTATAAAATATGTCAGCATCTCCCATATTGTTGTCTCGCTAAATCACTCTTCGTCCTGACTCTATTCGTCCTGACTCTATTCTTTTGTCTTACGTAGAGTTCCGCTATTGTAAAATACAGGCAAACATCTTCATACCGACCGTCACCTTTGACGTTGTCATGTGGGTGTTCTACAAGGAAGCTGGTCTCACAAAAAGGCAGGTATTTTATATAGATTTGCTTGAAACATCTCTATTTTGACTACTGCGATATATGTTTACCAAATATTTGAATTGTTTTGTAAAAACGGTTTATTTAGGTATATATGGCTTACTGTAAACAAAAGAACATCACTGAGAAATATTTGCGTTATTAGTCTACATGTTTCACTTTCAAGAGCTGTCGACAAGAATTACCTATCATAATCGATAGCTCGTCAAATTATATATTTTCCTTTTTATAGATTTCGCAGATCATTATTAGACATAGAATATACAGGTTGATGGAATGCTTGCTAAACATATTGTTGTTGGAAAACAAACTGGATTTGAACTAAATAATCTCACAGTCTTACCATCCTTTCATTGGTGTGTGACAGTGGGACAGTTCGTCATCTTCTCTCAAGAGGTTCAGACTATATAACGATGTATTGAAGATTATATGATCAATGATAGCATACGCTTGTTTACCCATTGCATGAGGAAGCTGACCCAAACTGGCCTCTGTAGTGGTCTTGGGCAATGGCCATTTTCATGGCAAGAGAAGACCTTTCTTTTTATTTACCACTGGTATGACTAGCTCGATAACAGAGCCAGTCATTTCCATGGTAAAATTTCAAAAATAGTTTCTCTTGGCCTGCAAATTGACATTCAATAAGTAAATATTTTAATGAACAAATTTGGTCAGTAAAGGCTTAGTATATGTGTCCCATGCTAGATTTTGTGTGTATGTGTGTGCACAAACCTATAGAAATAAATATATATATATATATATATATATATATATATATATATATATATATATATATATATATATATATATATATATATATATAAATGAAAACATGAGACAAGCATCAGTTTTCGGTGCATATTTTATTTTGCGTTCTCAAGCAGAATAGTCATGTGACAGACATGGATACCCTGCTTGAGAACACAAATGAATCTCTTAAAACAAAATATGGACCAGAAACTAATGTTTTTCTCTTTGCTAGGTTGTTTGTAACTTGCACCCCGCTAGTACTCTTTGTGGGCCGTCTTCTACTGCTTGAGCATACTGCCATGAGTGATACTCTTTATTTCCAGTGTAACTCACATCATTTTTATTCAGCCAGTATCAAAGGAAACTGTACCCCATCCGAGGTGGTCTATGCAGTAGAGCATAATTAAGAAAAGGTTGCTATTTGGGATCTTGATTATTATGATAAGGTGTCCTTCTTCCTCGAAATGCAGACCATACCGAATGATTCTTGAGCCGGTTTCTCATTTCTTTCACATATGTGGATGATATATCGTCTTTGAAGTCGTCTTGTATCAAGCCTCTGTCATTAGTCACACAAGTTTATTTTTGCTCATTGGCAGTCCATCAGCATTACTCTGTATGAGCTTTAAATTTGTAGTTTGTATACCTCGTTGGGTATAAAATCTTTAATGGTGGCATGATTTAATGTCGACCCCATGCATGTTCATGAGCTGGTATGTAGAGTTTACAAGTATTACGGTTCTGAAATATTCATCATTTATTATACCAATCCTCGGAAATCACTCATGAAATATAACTTGTAGATGAAAATAAAACACTATTGTGTAAACAATTAAGTGGTTTGTGCAACACTTATTTAAAAGGAAACCTCACCTTATCTTATACTAACGATTCAGTTGATGTTTGCCACACATAACATATTCCTGGCATTTTGCTTTTTTATCATATCGACAATGAAAGATATTCAGGATTTAGTAGCTAACTGTTGATACATTTCGCCAGCTTATGATGGCTGTCATGATTTACTTTTCAACCCATTAGAAACAACTTAGCGTGTCTGCCACGGTATATACTCTCAGTCATAGGAGTGTCATCTATAGTTTGGCAATGTGGTGCAAAAGCAATTACACAGGTAAATTGTTGAAACTAATTTGACTGGAAGTTGTTAGTGCCATAGGCAACAACAACTTCCAGTTAAATTTGTTTTAAAATATTCTACAATATGGTTATTACATAGTTAGGAATGTAGTGCACTTCCATGACATCACATAATATCGCTTGGTGACACAAATGGTGGCGATCAACATTTACGCAATATTACAAAGCAGATAATTGTGATATGGATAAGAGAATGTTACAGAATATGAATGATATGGAATCTATGAATCATAATCTATCAGTGCAATACACCATTTGAGATGGGATCAGCATCCTTTTAATTCTTGAAGTAGAGGTTGCACCATCATCTGATATTAATATTATGTATTTGCACCTATGGCTGCTAGATTATGTTCACTTGACCGTTATGCTATTGTGCCAGAAAATCCAGTATTTGGCTGCCGGAAAACCGGAAACCCAGTGCTGATATTTAGAGCTATATCGTTTAAAGTTTTTTTTGTCAAAATATGCAACAGATTCTTTCAGCAATACAATTTAACTTACAGAGGGAGAATTTAATCAACAGTGATAAAAAAAATTAGATGCTAAATTATCATGTATTCTTAGACCACTGATTTAAACTTAATAAACAATGTGTTAATTGTTATACTTTCTGTCCATTTAGGGCAGAATAAACATTAACATATTATTTATTAATTACAAATATGTACGTTATTAAATATACAGAATACATGTATCGATGATTTTGATTATGTAGCTTTTATCCATGCTATTACGTCATGACAAACAAGTTGCCCAAATCATCTGGTTAGATGCCATGTAAGGTCTGGTTGGTAAATATATTAAAGTGAAATTAAGATTAAGACGGAGATGGCGTTTTATAATTTAAATTGCATTGTATTTTATTTCATGTATCTAACAAATTTCTGCACATTTCTGATTTGATATGACAAGCTGCTAATATTAATAAGATCATTAATGTGAAAACAAATACATATGCATATCAATAGCCGTACTAGAGATAATAATTTCCATTGCTATAATAAATTGTAATGACTAATCATATATAAACTATAATCATTTGAATAGGAAACTTGTGACCATACTCACGTTATGACAAGTAATTTAAGATGAATATTAATGAAACTGAAATTATGTTTTAAGTTAAATTGTCGGTGACTAGTAACTGACTAAGTCACAAACTAAGTAACTGACAATTTAATTATAAAAATACAGGATTACAGTATTAATAAGTATCATCGATTGCTAAAAAAACCCAATAATTTGGTATTAAAGTATCATCGATTCTTAATAAGTCTGATCAATGTAAACATTGGCCATGCAGGAACGTATCAACATTGCAGTAAACTTTGCTAATATGGAGAGATATTAACCTCAACCTATGAAATGTTTCTATTTACAACTCCGACATCTAAACATAACTATGCTGAAGAATTCTTCTTAGAAGATCAACAGATGCCTGTCGAGACTGCTAGTGCACGTTTGGGAGTAACAAGACATTTATCATTGAACGAGAATATAACGCATAACAATAATAGTCCAGTAAAACTACAAATTAACCTAGAACAAATTGCAACATAATTTATTTCTTTTCTGCGGCATTCATGGGACTGCCAGGTGTCACATATCAAAAGTCCTCCAAAATCCCTCGATGGGAAAGTGGGTAAATTCGCATATTTAGCTACCGCCATTATCCGAATAATGAAACTTCCCTTACCTGCTTCATTCCGCAAATAAACGATTCATGGTCACGGAAGACAGTAAGCAATTGGCAATATTGCCTTGAACCACTTGTACAAATTCTCCAAACCACAGATTAAATATGGTTGTATGCACAGGGCCGGGGTAATTAAAAAAATTATATTTAAAGTAAGTTTAATTTTGTTTTTCGCTTTTAAAATTTTATCTAAAATAAATTGCATTTTAATTTTCACTTTTATCTCACAATTTGAATAAATTTCTATACAATTCAATCAGAATATGGACATGGATTTAGATACATGCGTTATTTGTAACCAGAGCCTAGAAAATGGCTCACAAACTGTTAAGCTTCGAGTTAAAGGCTGTGACGGTATTAACAATGATAGCAGAGCCCGTGAAAGCGATGTCATAGCTGAAGTAGGACAGAGGGTTCATGTAAAATGTCGACGGGAGTTCATTGATCCCAAGCGGATTGCCCGTGACGCAGAGAAAATTGAACAATCTCCGCCACCCATGCGAACACTCCGTTCAGAAAGACCAACATTCAATTTTAGTGAACATTGTTTGCTATGCGGCTACCCTGCAAAAATTCAAGATGGAAAGAAACGTGGCTATGATATTTATCCAGTAAGTACTCATGACTTTCAATGTCGTATCGCCGAGGCCTGTGAGCAGAGAAAAGACGAATGGGCCAAACTTGTAGCTGGGCGGCTTGCCTTTACGCCGGGTTTATGCGTTGTCAATGCAGTATACCATCAAAGCTGCAGCGTAAATTTTCGAACCATGAAAAATATCCCTCAGCTGCACTCATCTTGCTCATCCCAAAAACATGGAAGGCCAGAAGACTTGGACAGAGTAAGAGCATTTAGTGCGACAACGGCATTTCTTGAAAATAATGATGATGAGCAGCTGACCCTGCACGACCTCGTTAATAAAATGCAAGAGTATCTCGATGATAAAGAGAATAAAGCATACAGTACAAAATACATGCAGGATAAAATAAAAGATAATTATGGCGATGAAATATTTATTAGCACAGTGAATGGTAAGCCAAACGTTGTTACCTTTCGTTCTAAAGCATCTACTATTTTGACTGACTTCTATAAGGAACAGAAGAGAAAGGATTCCAAATCAGAGAGCATGCTAATCATCCAGACAGCTGCCAAATTGCTTAGACACGATATTAAGTTAATTGATTCATGCACATCATCTGAAAGCTATCCATCAAGGGAGCAAATGAGCGACCCAGTAAAGGCATTGAATTATTTACCAGAGACACTGCGGGAATTATTGCGGATTTTGTTTACTGGAAAAGACACAGAAATGAAACAGGCATCAGTTGGACAGGCTATTATGCAAGGAACTCGTCCTAGAGTTATTTTGGCACCTTTGCAGTTCGGGCTGTCATGTGAGATGCACCATAAATTTGGATCTAGATTTATTGTTGACACCTTGTACAAGCACGGATTTGGATGTTCATACGCGGAGATACAGAGGTTTGAGCGCAGTGCATCACTTCATGGTGGAGATCTACCACAGCCATTATCAGGCGAGTTCATTCAGTTTGTTGCCGACAATGTGGATCACAATATTTGCACAATAGATGGGCATAATACATTTCATGGAATGGGAATCATTGCATCTGTTACACCAGGAAACCTTTCGTGCAAACTTATTCCAAGGATAAATGTAACATCTGAAGATATCAAACAAGTTGGCAAGATCTGTATCAGGAACTTTGAGTCTCAGCATACCAGGAACTTCCCATTGACCTTTAAGGAGTTAACTGCGATGGAACAAACAGACCCAACAGCTGACATTGACATCCTCTGGGATTTCTCTTTGTTTCTGCGTTCAAGGAGACAGTCATGGTCTGGCATGATGCAAACTGTTCACCAAGGAGTTTATCCAGGTAAATCGTCTGTTATTTTCCTTCCGATGATAGATCTAGAGCCAAGTAACATGACCTGCATCTTTTCCACTTTGACTTATGTTTGTGAACAGGCAAACCGATACCATGTTGCACCCGTGATTACATTTGATCAGCCCTTATTTTGGAAAGCTATGACTATCATAGAGATTGAGCCGAGCTGGAGTCCATTAAAGCAAATTATTCTAAGACTCGGAGGTCTTCATATGGAGATGAGCTTCCTTGGCTGCATTGGTCACTTAATGGCAGGAAGCGGTCTTGCGCCTATGCTAGAGGTAGTCTACGCTGAGAATGCTGTCAAACACATTCTTAGTGGAAAGGCAATTTCTCGAGCAGTTCGAGGACACCTCATGGTTTTTGCTTCTCTCAGTACAATCTTGATTGCAAATGCATACAACCTACCACTACCTACAATTGCAGATGCTGAAGTTGACACAGTAGAATATTCCGCTGCAATGCATTCAAAAGAATTGTTTGACAATGATGATAATGTTGCAGGACATGAAACGATTGAAAGTTCCCTAAATAAAAGTCTGGTTAAAGTTGGAGAGCTCTATGATGACATTATCAAAGATCTGTATGTAGCTACAAGATTGTCCTCGGAAAATGCATTACATGATGTCAAGGACAAACTAGACTCAGAGAAGGTGGTCATGAAAGATAAGAGGACTGCACGACTCTGGCTTTTGTATATCGAGTTGGTTGACATTCTGCGCAAATTCATTAAGGCAGAACGAACTGGTGATTGGAACATACACCTTCAGACCGTTCGTGAGATGCTTCCACATTTTGCAGCCGCTGGGCATAATCTGTATGCCAAGTCTGCATATGTATATTTACAAAAGATGTTAGAAATACCTGAAAGGCATCCAGATATACACACCAGCTTCCTCAATGGTCATCATGTCATTCATCGAAGTGATAGGTATTGGGCAGGGTTATCTACTGATCTAGTTATTGAGCAGGTCCTTATGAGAAGTGTAAAGTCAAGTGGTGGTCTAACACGAGGTCGTGGAATGACAGAACTTCAGCGTCTTGTTTGGTTGTTGTCTATGCCCGCATGTGCAGATGTGTGTAATGCAATGCAAGAGCTCTCTGGGGTAAACTGTGATTCAAGTGAACAACACAAAGATTCCACACAATCTCGAATAAAGCGTGATATGGATGATACTTACAAAATTCTCAAAATCCTTAGTGAACTGAATCCATTTGGACCAGACCCTTCTCTTAGAGGACTTGTTAGTGGATTGTCTGCACATGAATCAGTCAATGTTGACGATGCTAAAGACATTGGAGAATCAATTATTAATTCGATGTGTGTGGCCAATGTGTATCAAGCATTTCGTTCCAGAGAAAGAGACAAGCTATTACCTTAGCATCCAAAACATCTCTCAAGATTGATGATGAATGTGTACAAATTGATCCACAACTCCTATTTCAAAGACTCAGTTTAATTGCTACAAATGGATCAAAAGGGAACCCAGCATCTTATTTTGAGTATGAGTTGTGCACTCATCCGCCCGCACTCTTTGATAATTCATCTCTTCCATGGGAAGCAAATAAGCCAGCACTTGCTGATGCATTGTGGAAATTAATTCAAAATGAAGATGCAGTCCTTCCAGATTCTGTCCACTATGTGCTTGATGGAGGAGCTCTATTACACCGTGTTCCATGGCAGCGTGGAGAGACATTTGCAAATGTTTGTCAAAGATATGTAAAATATTGCATAAGCAAATATGGAAAGGCTACAGTAGTTTTTGATGGTTATGACCAAGGCCCAGACATAAAAGATGTAACACATAAGAGGCGAACTCGTGGATCAGGCGCAACTGTTGTACTGACTCCGCAAACAGTTGTAACTCTGAGTAAGCCTGATTTTCTTAGTAACAAGCAGAACAAACATCGGTTCATATCAATCTTAAGTTCATCTCTCGAACAGGCTGGATGCTTAACGATAAAGGCAAGCGGTGATGCTGATGTCTTAATTACGCAAACGGCTATCTTGGCTTCAAAGTCAACAAATACTGCTCTTGTTGGAGACGATACCGACCTACTGGTGTTGCTTCTATACCATACTGATATGAACGGCTGTCAGCTATTTTTCAGACCAGAGCCAAAGCAAAATGCAAAGAAACCCCGACTGTGGAATATCAAAATGGCAAAGGAAAAACTCGGGTTCTGTTTGTGCTCACAGCTGTTATTTATCCATGCTATCCTTGGCTGTGACTCAACATCTAGGCTTTATGGAATTGGAAAATCTGCATCCCTTAGCAAAATCCAGTGCTGCAAAGAACTCTCTCAAATTGCTGAAGTGTTTACAATGAGTAATGCGAATAAAGATGACGTGATAAAAGCAGGTGAGAAGGCAATGCTTATTCTATACAATGACACTTCAATGGATAGTCTAGTTGCTTTGCGGTACAAGCGATTCAGGGAGAAGGTTGCAAAAAGTTCCAAGTATGTTGAAGCACGAGATTTACCACCAACACCCGCATCCGCAAAGTTTCACAGACTTCGCGTGTACTACCAAATTCAAGTTTGGAGAGGAGATGCTGGAGATATGGATCCAACAGAATGGGGCTGGAAAGTTCTCAACCACCAAATGCTGCCTGTTAAGACTGACATGCTGGCAGCACCTGACAATTTACTGTATTCATTTAGATGCAGCTGCAATACTGGCTGTGAATCAAAGAGATGCACCTGTAGAAAACATGGGCTCAGCTGCACATCCGCCTGCGAAGACTGTAAGGGTCTCAGTTGCTCGAATTCAATAACGCTCATTGAGGAAGATGACTTGGATAATTGATGCAAGATGAAATTAGTAGAAACCAGGTACCTATGCCATACTATTTCATCTTAGCTTAGCTTAGAAACACAATACCGTGACATAAAAAAATATAATATGTATTGTATCAATATCAATGATGGTATTAGGTAAATTCATGCAAGTGGCATAACACAATACATTTAATTTGTGGAGAATATGTCAATCGTATTCATTTATTACTACAAAAGTCCAAAAATACCCAGTCACACATATATTACATACCGGAAATAAAGAAAAATGGATTTTTCAGGTGAAATGGCCCAAATCTGGTAATAATTATGCAAATTTTACCCTTTCCTCTATTGGAATTTTGGAGGACTTTTGATATGTTGTACATGATGGCCCCCCTATACACTCGGCGAGGTAAAAAAATTCTGTTGCAATTTGTTCCGGGTTAAAATATTTTTGGCCTAGATTGACTGGACTATAATATAAAGACGGCACGCCGAACAGCCTACATTCTTTTTTCATCAGGATTTCAAAGGCACAATGGTCTAGATCGGGTTACGATTATTCACCTTTTTTATGGGCTTGAAGTCTTATTACCTGGCAGTGAGCATCTGTCCAAACTGGAGAAGGACCAAAAACGTCTTCTGAAGCAAATCCTGGCATTACCGAAGAACACAGCTGATCCAGCAATATATATCTTAACGGGTGCTCTCCCAGTTGTAGCACAAGTGCACCATAAGGCACTTATGCTATATAATTCCATCTGCAATCTGCCAGAATCATCACTTGAAAAGAAAATAGCTAATTGTCAAATGTCTGTACGAAAGTCACAGCTGGTTTATGGAGTTAAAAAGAATATTGCAGAAGTATTGCTTATAGGATGCTGAAGCATATCTGGATGATCATATACAGAAGGAGAAGTGGAAGTCCTTGGTTAAGAAAGCTAATCGGCTGTACTGGAAGGCACAAATGTCAAGGGCAGTACCATGGTACAATTCACTGATGTACCTGAAGCCTGAGTTCCTGAGCACATTAGAGTTTCATGCTAGACGCTTAGCTTACTTACTTCATACACATAGATACAAGTTACTTAGTATGTCCAATTTCGCTAGTGTCTCTACCTAATTGTTAACTATTGTTAATTATTGTTAATTGTTGATGACCAAGACACAATTGCACATGTTATTGCATTTCTCCTATAAATGAGATTATGATATGTTACAAGTTACAAACATGCAATTCCTAAAACAAGCTGTAGTATAATTGCCTAAATATATCATTTATAATCATAAAAGGTGAGATAAAATACCTTTTTGCAAGAGTAAATTTCGTAAGAAATTAAACATGTATTCAACATTTTGAAAACTTATTGCGGTCTAAGGCATAAAAAGCTAACAGTCATACTGATGCCAAAATAGCCAACATATATGCATGAAATTACTTCAAACTCAAATTGCTATACTATCGAAATGAAAGGTATAGACAGTTATATACCAATACATACTCTAGTCATGTGATTCCTGCCATTGGATGGGTGGTAAGATTTCTACAATAGCACCATGGTTTGAAGGTAGTACAATATCAAAAGCAACACATTCCAAAATGTTTTAATTAACTTTCACGAGATATGGTAAAAAGTGGACATGCATGAAAATCATATACACTGCATAACTAATATGTTTATATTTGTATCACAGCCTATGCGAATGAAAGTTAATCATTGGTTATCAGTCATAACAGATTTGTTGAATATGAATGATCAAGCCATAATGATTTACATCATGAGAAACAATAAATTATTTAAATAAATTAAAATACATATATGACAATAATTTAATCTACATATATGGATCTACAATGTAATATCGATAGATAGTTAGACATCAACCGAGAAAGGAACCTTGATGAGTATGGCTCAAAGGCAAATGTTATGTTCATTTAATCCTTTCACATGTAACCCTTTCAGAAAGAGATTCCTCATATCTAAGATTATTTAAAAATTAATTTGACTGGAAGATTTTGCTATCTTTGGCAGCAATGGCTTACAGTAAAAAACGATTTCAAAATATTCAATAGAATAAGTTTCATGATGTGAAGAAATTATTTTTCTGGGATTTGACAGTGAAAGGTTTACGATAATTCAATGGTTTATATAAATAAAACCTAGTTATTCTAAATCTTTTGTTGAGTTATAGCTTATATAAACTGGTTTAACTCTGAGCTATAATGGGTTTAATTCTGAGTTAAAATAGTGTATTGGTTGATCAACCGACTAAAGGCCAGAAAATATGATACATATATACATGCATAAGTTGTAATAAAACAAGATGCATATATACAAATTTGATATACGATGGAAGAACGGAATTGTCCTTGTCAAAAAGACTCTTTAAACATTAGTATATGGCCATAAAGCTTAAAAGTAATTTGATCTAAGGCATAATTTATGCCTGCCATTTTGGTAAAATTTTGAAAAAAACTTCTTCAAAGGTCCACCCCCACCCCCACTTTAAATTTCTGGAATGCATTTCTGGGTGACAGCTGATATTGGGACCCCATAAAAACCACACTGAGGAGCCATTACAGCCACTTCCATTTTTTCTACCATACATGTTAAACCAATCATTTTACAAGCTAAATTTTAACCTATTTAGTTATATTTTTATTTTAAAATATTTTGGATTTGATATATCATATATTTGTTATGTTATATTAAATATTTACAATATTGTAAAAGATTGAATAAATGAATAAGTTTTTATTTGCTATAAATATAAATACATGCTTAAATTGTATGGAAAACATATCACTAGTATTGATATTAGGTTCAGATGGTTAAGCGGATAGTATACATCTACTGCTTCACTAGTGTCCAAGAGCATAGAAAGCCGGTATCTCACTTATTGAAAAAATAGAAAAAATATTATATCACTTGTCAAAACATATTGAGATTGAAAATTGTATTTAAAAAATAACGAGCATGGCATGCTGATATCAATTACTTAAAAATAAATGCTTGGAAATATTATGACCATTACCAGTCACCAATCTCTAGCCAGACATGGTACAAATAATAATGGTCATAACATCTCCAACACATTCCAAATTAATGTTATGTATAGAGACCTTAGTTATACTTATTACTTATGTACACACATATAGTATGGTGAAGCCTCTTCCTAGTAAGTAAAATTGCTTTAAGTTTTTCGTTATTGCTTAAGCCAATCCTAAAGTTAATACCTATCTTTCTGTATTGCATTAATATACGTTTGACACATTTATGGGTCAGTGAAATTATGTTATATTTTACAGTCAAGTATTTGTAATTACAAGTTGATTGGTCATCTATTGATCTTCTATCGTAACGAGCAGGAATTAACCTGATTTCTTTTTGAGAAAAAGTTAAAATATACTTAGTGATGAACCACATAGAAAATCCAGCTGTAATTAAAGGATCATGTATATGCATGTATTCAAACTTGTCAATTGACTTACAAAGTTACACATTCTGTCTTAATTATGCCAATGGTCACTGATGATTCCTGATGATTGGGAGTAGAGTGTGGATATATACGTACATTAAATAGCTTCTGATAAATTATATGATGAATGTGATTAGTCAAAAGAGTATTATAGTGTATCTCGAGCCAAATGTCTTAGAAATGTGTATTCACATTCAATAACAATTCCAGCAGGCCATAGAATAGTAAGACTCTGTAGGATATCAGTAGTATCCTGTAGATTACCTTTAACAATCATGTTACCGTCATCTATATACCTGTGAATAGCCAATACTTTGTAACTTTCATTAGCAAACAGAAAACTTAGTTTTGATACTAATAAAGCAAAATTTACAGTATCTTTGGAGCCATCAAAATCCATGCTAAGAACATCCATGTGTTTAAAATAAAAAAAGAATTACCTATGTGAAAAATTTAATTTCCCTTGATGAAGTCAAACAAATCCATGGCTAAATCACATATGATATTGCCGAATACAAAAATCTCTCTAATGAAAGCAAGAGCATCACTAACATGATTCCCTTTTACATTATTATACAAAGATTCAAAATCGAATTGGATAAAATGCATATTAAATATATCTTCTTGTTTCATAGCTATGTTAGCAACACCTAAAACATTATCACTATTACTTATTATAGGGAAATGCAACTGATTGCATATAAGGATATCTTTAACCAAGGTAATAGCATCTTTCATAATAACATTTAAAATCCTAGAAGGTTCCATATTAATGTGATTGAAACCGTTAACATTAGGCCTACCCTTTAGCAATTGTTCATTGAAAAAATTAGCAAACTCATTAGGATTATGTACCTTGGGTAGCATATTAATACTAGGAATAGTGATGCCATTTGATTTCCATATATATATATATATATATATATAGAGTCGGTGAGAAAATCATATTGAGTCTTACCAGTAGACATAAGAAATAATTTTATTCATTGTACTTTTCCTAAATTGATGATGGTGTCTATACCGCTTTGTCAATTTCTAAATAAGTGTCTATATCTTTAACTTGACGCATACATTAATGATACTACAATCTAGAGCTTTTTATAGCTAATCCTAAATTCTTATCAGCAGTGTTAACAATGATGTCATGCCTGTTCACTTGATCATTGATTTCATTAAGAACACTGTTGGGAATAAATTGTTGCATTTCCCCATGGAGGCATGTTGAATCACAATATCCTAAATATTTTATCACATTAATTGAAATGCTTCTTGTTAAGCTGTCAACAGAACATTTTGAAAGACCACATACAGTGTTACTGCGATGGTTGTGGCTCGTGGAATTGGATAATTCATTATCACCTCTAAGTACAGAAATCTTGATATGTGTGTTGAAGTCATAAATCTTGCTTTCTTTGCAAACTGCTTCTGAGGGGATGTAATCTGTAAAGTTATGGAAGATAGGTCATCTGTAATCTGATTTTGCTAGCTTGTAATCTTTCCCTCTAGCATGTCGGAGTTCATCAGAGATGGTTCTATCAATGCGATGAAACCAGCGTACCTTATACAACATAGCATTCTTACTAGCACGCTTTCTATGAAAATCTAGTTGGAAAACGATTTGATTTGAAATAGCTACTACGTTACTGTGAATATCATTCAGGGAATTATAAGCAGCACAAGTGTCATCATGGTTGTCCAAATACATGATGATAGCGTTGTCTTTCGTACATGTGACTTTAGTTGTATCTGTCAAGCTAAACCAAACCAACAGTGGAATTGTAAAGGCCTAAAATCTTGTGGAAGCTTTGGATCTAGTTTCCTGTATAAATCGCCTTGGATTTTAAAATATAGAGCAGTATTTAGTATAAAATATATATATATATATATATATATATATATATATATGTCGATTATCAAGTTCTTGTTTTGCGGCAGAAATTCTTTTCCTTGTTGTTATAGTAAATGCATTGGAAGTTCGTTTTATTGTTGCTATAGTAATTCGTCCTGTAGAAAGATTCATGAATTATTAGAAAATAAACAACACGTCAGTGATTTTCTTGGATCTTTCAAAAGCATTTGATACGATTGCCCTTCAACTAGTCCTGAGGAAATTGTACTATTATGGTATCAGGGAAATGGCATTTGACTGGTTTATGTTATACCTGTCTGACAGGACACATTATGTTTGATACAATACATACCTTTCTGATCCAGCACATGTAGCTTGTGGTGTTCCACAAAGATCAATTCTTGTCCCTTATTCTCTCTTTTTATCTAAAAGATTTGTCTAAGCTATGCAACAATGTCTCTCTCTCTCTCTCTCTCTCTATTTATGTATTTGATGCTGCTTGTTTTTATTAAATGACTGTATTATATATGTATTATAGTGTGAAGATGTACGAATGCTAATCTAGGTGTTTGTAAGCCTCATAGGCAATACTTTACTGACAACAAACCTATAATGCATATATCATCCTTTGTTTAAACTGAACATAAAAGTAGCTAACTTGAACTTGAACTTGAACTTTGAACATAAAAGTAGCTAACTTGAACTTGAACTTGAACTTGAAACAATTATTAAGGAAGATGCGATGTTATCTAGATTATTTCGAGGGTTTTTCCTAGGTACATGATCCCTAAACACATTAACAGACATTCGCTTATACCCATTAATACGGATCCTCATAACCTCTGAAGCATGCACTGGGTGGCTGTGTTTTTACCAGAATTGCTCGATCTTAGAAGTTTTAATGACGAGTTTTACAATTCGCTCGGGCTCTAACAGTTGGAAATGTTAATCACGAAAAGGTCTCTGCATAAGGGGTACAGATATAACGTGGCTCTTGTGCAACCATTATTATCAACATGCTTTGGTCAATATTACATATATTGTATATATATATATATATATCATAGAGCCTGGGGGAAATCTATGCTATCCATTCTTAAGACATCTAATAATGTACAGCGTAATGACACTATTGCAAAACTTCTCTTTGAACCACATTTGATCGATAGGAAAATGAACACTTTAAAAAATCATGTCTGGCTTGATGTATTACATAATATATATCCCTGGGAGGGGGTGGGGTGGTCGTTGCCCTCTTGGTAGCCTGAAAAATATGGTATGGGAGAAACTCTATCGTGATGGCCTATGAACTCACCTCCCCCTCACCCCTGATGGAGTTAGTAGAGCTGTAGAGAAATAAATGAATCAGAAGAAGAATCATATATTTCTGCACAATGCCGACATCCTTGCTGGATGTCTGAACCTGTCTGCAACTGCACCCAGAGTGACCCTACAGATGTGGCTATGCAGCCCTGCCACAAACCCTCATGATGTAATGTCTCGAAATTATATGGATTAGTATTATGACAAGCTCTCTAGACCAATCAAACTTACCGCCATATTGGTGCCCTTCTAATATTGAGCCAATATAATTTATGCCAGTCTGGATGCTCTTCTACTAATTTTGAGGCAATCGAATTTACGCCCATCCCAACGCACTTCTACTAACAACGAAACTAGCAGATTTCTGGACAAATAAAAAATCACCTGTTTTACACATCGTTGATAAGGTTGTTGTCATTGTCGTCGTCGTCGTCGTCGTCGTCGTCGTTGGCACCAAGCACGCACACACGAGGAACGCACATACACAACGCATGTCTGAACCGGTTATAGACAGGTGAATTACATGGCTTTGCTATTTAATACAATATTCTGGTGAAGACTTTGTAACTGTGTCACTTCAGGTGCTGTTGCTCTTTGGAACGTGTAAAACTTTGAGTCAACACGTTTTCAAGAAGTATTTTGAGAGAGAGAGAGAGAGAGAGAGAGATATATTGAGGTCAGAGTTAAAGTGATATCACCTCCCTCTGCTGGCAGCCATTCGGTGATCCGCAGCTCCCACCACCATCTCAATTCCTGCGGCCTAGGAATTTGAGACATGGGCCACATAAATATATACCATACCTCATCTCTCTAATGGGAAGGTCTGTCCACCCCTTTAGAAACACGCATCCTCAATGATATACCAACTTCTGAGCATACATATTCTACAGTGCGACACACATTACATGGCCAGCCACAGGTAAATAGACCACACAACGCCCCTGCAGAGACAAGCACTCCTTAGTGATATAAGCCTCGCCATCATGGTTACTGTATCACAGATTCGAGCGATTGCAAAGCAAATCGGCCTGAGAGGTTACCAAAGCCGACCTGCTCCAGATGATTGGACAGGTCCGTGCCAAGGAGTTGCAAAAGCGACTCTTCCGAGCACAACAGACAGGATGTTCTCAGTGATCACCTCCGGTGATCCTGGTAAACCCCGCAAGAAAGCACAGTGACACTATGAGCTTGGTCAGTTGGATGAGGAGATGACTGCCAGGTTACGAGCCAAAGCTGTAGCAATTCGAACGGCAGACCACCCACTGGAGTGCTTGCCTCTTCTATGGAGAATCAGTAGGCGGGCGATGAGGGGGCCGAGATCTGAACCCTTAGCCCAGCATATGAAGCGAGAAGGTGAGCAGATGCTCGATCAGCGCCTGGGTGAGAGGGAGACAGGGGAGAGAGAATGGCGAACAGTACGCTGGACATTCTTCAAGGGTCTAGAGGGAGACATTACAGGTTATATCATGGAGAAGATCCAGCAGACTGTATGGGATGCCGTCTACCTTCAGTACACCCACACCTTATCACATCCGCCACATCGAGGATGGTAGGGTGATGCTTTTCCACAAGAATACTCCAGGGAGTCCCTGGAAGAATACGCTAGGAGCAGCCCAGACCTGGGTGGCAGCCAGAAAGCAAGCCTGCCTCCACCCAGACAATATCGAGCGACACAACACCAAATGGGCCTTCAGCAAATCAATCAATGTTGAGGTCCAGGCTGTCATTCACCGCCAGCCTCTGCTAGGGACAGGTCCACTCCTACCTACAAGGACAACATGTGTCTCTGAAGATGTCTAGCCATCCAGCAAGGAGCATGACCTGATAGAAGTACGGCTCCTGCGCGAGACCTTGCCATACAGTTCTATGACCTCATTGTGATCGATGTACCACAAACCTCACTGGATCAGCTGGACAAGGTAGAGTTCTTTACGAAGACAGGGATTCGTGTTTATGGACCCACCAAAGAGGGCAGCTGGCACCTGATCAGGCAACTGGCACACTATCCGAACATTATGACCATCGGAGTGTACAACCACCATGCATTCTTCATTAAGGACATCTCCAAGCTGGCTCAGACTTTTATCTGCAGGCACTGTCAACAGCAGTTCACAAAATCATGTAATCTCCCTCGCCATGCTGACAGATGTACAGGTGGAAAAACAACCATTGAGTGCCCCGAGGAGGAGGTTGAAGCACCACTGTCTGCTTATGTGAAAGTCTTCTATCCACGCCAACCAGCCAGTTCAATGACTACTCACTAGATCGAGTGCGAGTCAAGAAAACAAGGAATGCACATACACAACACAGAGTGTGAGCTCGGTGGCGAGCGTTGGATCGAGGGTGCCCCCATATATGGTTATGATCCGACATCAAACACCGTTTACCAGTTCCACAGCTGTCACTGACATGGGTATCCACAACACCGGCAACGTGAGGATGCCGAGCAAAGATGTAAGATAATCACAATCGCAAGAGACGACAAGTTGAGAGCATCTGGATGCATGCTTGGCATACAGTGAGATTGCCGCATAAAACACTGCCCAAAATTCCCCACACAGGTGTGGATGGTACCATGCCCACACTTCAATGACTTTGAAACTCTCCTAGATGGTATCAAGACCCATCCGATGGAGACTCATGGTCGCAAGAACCCACATAACTATCTCGGTGTCAGTTGGCCGCCCCTTAGATGGACATGTGTTCAGGAACAATACCTACCCGCAGACGTCAATAAGCTACCAAAACACCTGCAGCGACTGATCAACGAGTGGTGTGACCAAGTGCCTGTGCTCGGGTTCAACTCTGGGTGGTGTAACCTAAACCTCATCAAGAACATACCCATGTCCTGGCGTCTTCTACGAGGCGTAGATCAAAGCCTTCGGGTGTACACAGCAGAAGAGCTGGTTTCTGTATGACTAGTTTGACACACCCAAGAAGTTCGACTACCCAGAGTTCCCAAACTACCCAGCGTGGGGTCTAAGCTCAAGGGTAGCTACAGTCACCGACTGGCTGCAATACTACAATAACATGGACGTCAGCCCATTCATCGAAGCCCTAAAGTGGATGTGATAGTTCTACACAGAACGAGGTATAGACATCCTGAACGATGCAGTATCCCTCCCGGGGTTGTTGCTACAATATCTCCTCCACAGAACTGCTCAGCGCATGCCTGATGTAGGCTTTTATGTCCCAGGCAAGGAAACCTATCAGATGCTGAAGGATGCAGTTGTCGGCGGATCCAGCATCATGTTCACAAGACACCATGCATCTGCTCTGACCCGAATTAGTCAGGGCGAGCGTGTCTGCCAACATCTCCCAGGTTATGATGCAAATGCCATGTGCCTGTCTACAATGGCTCAAGAGACACTCTGTCATAAAGAGACTGTACGGCAGTTGTCAGATACTAGCAATAAAGAATGCTTTACGGAAAATCTCCTAGCAGATCACTGGTTTGGGTTCGCTGAGGTGGACATAGAGGTGCCCCAGGTCCTGTGTGTGAAGTTCGAGGAAATGTTGCCTCTTCTACAAAGGTGAGATCCTGGTAGAGGCCGTATCTCCTGAGGTGCTCGAATACCTACAGCAAACAGGCCAGAATTACCTCACCACCCACAAGCTGGTCAGAGCCCTCTCCGATGAGAAGGGGTTCCTGTATGCACCAACACTCAAGTAGTGTATCGCCCATGGCCTAAAGATCACCGCCATATACCGCACCAGGGAGTATGAGCCACAGCGCCCTTACCACTCAGGAGATGTGGATAAGAGCAAAGCACTCTTGGCAGATCTCTTCAAACTCTGACGGGAAGCTCATCGAGGCGTGAGAACGTCATAGCAACACAAGCTTCACCAAGGATGAACGAGCAGTAGACAGAGCCCTGCGCAGTGCATTGTTCGAGGATCTCAAGGAGATGGCGAGTCCTACAAGCTACAAAGCCGTAAGGCTAGAATCGCCATTCGTTGGCGATTTCAGGTGGTGATAGCGGTATACGAGCTCGAAAAGCAGAGAATGCTGGAGTTCTACTATGACTTCCTCGATCGCTATGTACATCATGACAGCTTCGAGTACCTGCATATTGACACCGATTCTGCGTACAATACTATAGCTGGAAACAGCCTTGATGAGGTGATACATCCAGATCACTTACTCGTCCAAGTGCAAATATGAGGAGAACTCTGATGAGGCCAGAGGCCATGCAAAGTGCTCGGCTAGGGGAATGTCTTAGCACCAGAATGAGCTCGCTTGGCAGAGGTTCTACAGTGCCCTCCATGGTGGAGTAGATACAGCCACAAACTGAGGCCTCCACATGCGCAACCATGGTATGGTAATGTATGAGCAGGAAAGACTTGGGCTTGTTGCCTACTATGATAAGCGACATGTGCTGCCAGATGGTGTGCACACCGAGCCTATCGAGTATCATGTGGCACAGCCTTCATGGATCCAGTAGCCATCCTGGCTTATAATCTGGACGACCTCTACTCGACGTAAGTACTCTGGGTGGAGGAAGCTGAGTGTCTATTGGCACGATCTGAAGCTCCTCTCGTACACAGGACAGCATAGGACTGCACTCCAAGCATGCCAGGTAGTACAACGTAGTCTGTCTAGCCACGCCAACATAACTGTCAAGTCTGTAGACATCTACTGATCAGTTAGGATCTGTTGTGTGCCGTCGACCACCTTCCAGCTCACCAGACTCATACATGTACCAAACCATGGCATCGGATGGAATGTGTGCCTCGTCTCCTTCATCCGTTCCACCAGAGCTGTGACTGGCAACAGTTGGGGCTCTGATCGCATCTGCCAGCTTTTGGCCAATCAGGCACGTGACCTCAACATTGGATCTCTCCACCACCACGGGCAATCCTCTCACCAATACTCTGGCACAATCGATTGCTGCTGCCATCTCCTGATGATACTGATGTGGGAACAGTCTCTCTGTCAGTGTCCAATTCCACCACTCAATGATTGCTTGAGCACGGTGATGACCAACTTCGCCATGCCTAATCACTATGCCATGTTTGGCTGAAGTCTGACCTCTGATCTCTTCACCCTCTTCAGCTTGCAGCAATTCTGGCCACTGAACAGACTTTTCTGGATCCTCATAGACACCTTGGAACCGGCTGCCACAGTACTGCAGCCTTATACCTGCTGGCGGCATCGACGATGGTGATGGCATACTTGTAGGTATTGCATCCGACTCTGTCATGTAGAAAGAACAGCATGTCCGCCTTGTGTACTCTGTTCGGAAAAGGTTCCTCGAAGTGTGTTCGCCTAATGACGAGGTCTGTATATCTGCCACATCGCCTGCCTGGTGAGCCACTGACTGAGAGTCGCCTGGCTGACCATAAGGCGGCAGAGGTAGAGTGAAAACGGCATGACGAGGTGGTGGAGAAGCTGTCTAAAGAGAAGTTTGAGTACAGCATGGCGCTCGAGCACGTGTACCAAAGGGAGACACGCCAATGACAACAAAGGGCACACGCCACCCTGAACATTAAAGAGGCAAATGCCAGTCTCGACGAGTACTATGAGGCTGTAAAAATCTCTGAGCCAATGCCCAACTATGAGGCATCGGCAGGTCAGAAGACGGTGGAGGTCATAGTAGTGGCGACTGTGTGTGGTGCTGTGATGGCAGGAATCGTACTCTACTCAAGCAGAATACCATTGGTATGTGTTACACCAACTTTGACATAGCTGAGCTATAGCACCATCATGCCAATTGTACGAGTACCTGCTCACTCTCCGAGCAAGTCCCCAGTAGTATAGGGTGCGGCTGAGCATTATTGTTCTTCCCAGCAGGGGGTCTTCGAGAACAATGGGCTTTTCATGAGATCAAAGGAAAAGCTTATGGAATGGAATGTTGAGAACAATGGCGACCGTATGCACACACATTCTAGAGAACAATGACGCACAGAACGCCACGTTTTCTAGATAACAATGACGCACAGGCGCACACGTATTTGAGATTCTGTATCACTGTGGAATGTTCTATTATTTTGAATATGTTAACCCTTAGAAGTTGCGTATTTTACGTTTTAACGTAGTGGCAGCGCTACCCCCTCCGTGAATAATAAAATAATAGAGTTTAGGAGTGGTATTGATAATAGTAAAATAGTAAAGAGTCGTATTGATAATAGTAAAAAAATAGAGTTTAAGAGGTGGTCTGATAATGGAGGTCGTAGGAGGAGGAGGAGGAGGGAGTATGAGGCTGAGGAGAGGTGAGGAATTACGGACCGATATTGATGTATATTTTGAAAATAATTTGACTGTTTCGTCGGTAACATTAATTTTTTAGTAAACTATTTTTGTTGAATATTTTGAAAACGTTTTGACTTTTAACCGCCATTACGCGCAAATTGTTTTTAAATACTTAATATTGCATTTGCAATAACGTCAGTCGTTTTAGATTTTGGGAACAGTGTCGAAGTGCGCAATATCGGTGTTATTTTGAAAATGTTAACCCTTAAAAGTTGCGTATTTTACGTTTTAACGTAGTAGCGCCACGCCCCCCCCCCTCCGTGGTTATCTACCGTTGTAAGGAAAAAATAATAAGAGAGTAATGTAAAAGAATAGAGTTTAAGAGGTGGTCTGATAAGGGAGGTCGTAGGAGTATGAGGTTGAGGATGTATGAGGAATTACGGTAGGATATTGATGTATATTTTGAAAATAATTTGACTGTTTAGTCGCTAACGTTATTAGTAAACTATTTTGTAGAATATTTAGAGATTAATTTAACTGTAAGCTGTTACTGTCTTTTTAAGCAACAGCTACCAGACAGATTAGTAACAAAATAGAGTTTAAGAGGTGGTCTGATAATGGAGGTCGTAGGAGTATGAGGTTGAGGATGTATGAGGAATTACGGTAGGATATTGATGTATATTTTGAAAATAATTTGACTGTTTCGTCGATAACGTTAATTTATTAGTAAACTATTTTGTGGAATATTTAGAGACTACTTTAACTGTAAGCTGTTACTGTCTTAGTAAGCAACAGCTACCAGACAGATTAGTATCAAAATAGAGTTTAAGAGGTGGTCTGAATTGGAGGTCGTATGATGAGGAGGAGGGAGTATGAGGTTGAGGATGTTTGAGGAATTACGGTTCGCTATTGATGTATATTTTGAAAATAATTTGACTGTTTCGTCGCTAATGTTAATTTATTAGTAAACTATTTTTGCTGAATATTTTGAAAACGTTTTGACTTTTAACCGTCATTACGCACAAATTGTTTTTAAATACTTAATATTGCAATAATGTCAGTCGTTTTAGATGTTGCACGGTGGTTAAAATGTGGTCATTATGTCTCTGAGTGCACCGTGCATTTATAGAATTGTACGTAGAGCATACTTATGCTAAAAAAATTATTTATTGCGTATGATTTAACCATTACTGCCACATTAGCTGTGAGATCAGTCCTTAATCGAGTTACAAACATGGCATGTGTTAATAATGAAAGAATGTTAAAACACCACCCGTCTCGTTCTAAGCACGGGATATTACAATGTCCTTGACGAGAGTTAAAAAAAAAAATCAATAATAACGCCTGCACCCACTCACCGGCTATTGCTGTTTACCGATGCTTAAAGATACGACAATTAAGAGCAACATTTTGAGCGTAGTAGCATAATCATAGATGGCCGTTTACTACAAATATAAATATATCCTTGTGGCTACAGAGCAGTGATACATTATAACCATGTTTTTTACTATCTAATTCAGTCCTGCCCTAAGCGACCACCTCGTGTTATGTCATTACATGGATGCTATTAACCCTTTTAACCCTAGAATTTCTTCAAGAAAATGTCCATTTTCTTCATATTCATATTTGTGGTACAAGAGAAGACTATTTTTGAAAATTTATCATCGGAATAACTGGCACTGCAGGCTATCCATTTGTCTAGTCATTGCGCCGGCAAACGCCCCCCCCCCCCGCCCCACTAACCACCATCATCATCACCAACACCCACCACCACCACCACCACCACTATGATCTACACCCAACACCATGCATTAACCCCACCACCAACACCCATGCACCCGCCAACCCATAGCGAATTTCTTCATATTCATACTTGCATCCTTAGAGAAGGCTATTTTTGAAAATTTATCACCAGAATGACTGACTCTGACAGCTATCCATTTGTCTAGAGATTGTGGTCAGAATGTGTGAGCTCTGTGTTAAAAAAAAAATGACATATAGGTTGGAGTGGGTATGTCAATGAGGAATTAATAACGGTATCGCTCGTATGCACATGTGCTAGTATCCGATACTGCTAGTTATATGTTGTACCCTTGTGCATGCGTGCATGCACCAGTGTGCGCCCTTGTGTGCATGCATGCGCCGGAAGACTATTTTTGAAAAGTTATCATCGGAATGACTGGCTCTGCTGGCTATCCATTGTCTAGACATTGCGACAGCAAACACCACCCACCACCCAGCTATATCCTCCACCCCCATCATCATCACCAACACCCACCACCATCACGACGAGCATCAACACCACCACCTTCAACACCACTGCCACTAGCACCACCAATGCCAGTACCGACATCCACCACCAACCACTGGGCACCACCACCACTATCGCATGTTGCGGATTGCGACCACTTGTTCTGGATTGCGGGTGCATGATGCGGATTTGCGGGCGCGTGTTGCGGATGGCAACAAGTATATGTACATGCCTGAACACACATACACACCAAAATGTATGCATACATGTGCGGATGCATGCGGTCTCTATGTTGTGGATTTGTGGGCGTATGTTGCGGATTGCGCGTGCATGATGCAGATTTGCAGGCGCGTGTTGCGGATGGCAACAAGTATATTTACATGCCTGACCACACATACACGCCAAATGTATGCATACATGTGCGAACACATGATGCAGATTGCGGTCACATGATGCGGATTGCAGGCGCATGTTGCGGATTGCGGGAGCATGATGCGGATTTGCGGGGTCATGTTACGGATGGCAACAAGTGCATGTACATGCCTGAACATGCATAACCACCAAAATGCATGCGTACATGTTGAGGATTTGCGTTCACATGTTGTGGATTGCGGGAACATGTTGCGGATTGCAGGCGCATATTGCGGGTGCATGATGCGGATTTGCGGGCATGTGTTCCGGATGGCAACAAGTATATGTACATGCCTGAACACACATACAGACCAAAATGTATGCGTACATGTGTGGATGCATACATTCCACATGTTGCGGATTTGCAGGCGTATGTTGCGGATTGCGGGCGCATGATGTGGATTGCGGGCGCGTGA
This sequence comes from Chaetoderma sp. LZ-2023a, assembly GCA_034401795.1. Lineage (NCBI taxonomy): Eukaryota > Metazoa > Mollusca > Caudofoveata > Chaetodermatida > Chaetodermatidae > Chaetoderma > Chaetoderma sp. LZ-2023a. The sequence goes on along the minus strand of CM067362.1, from coordinate 81,654,845 downwards.
TGCGGATTGCGGGCACGTGATGCGGATTGCGGGCGCGTGTTGCAGATTTGCGGGCGCATATTGCAGATTTGCAGCCGCAGTAGATATAATCCTATAAATGGTACAAATTCAATCCCTTTTCTCATTCCAGTTTAAACATCGCAAAGTGGTTGGACATGTAACTGCAGAGTAGTTAGGCAGTCGGATTTCTTTGAAGAACCTTGTAACTTGAATACTTGCTAGATTTATCCTATAATCAATATGCCAAGACATAAATGTTTTGAATGTGGTTCAACTTTTAATAGGTCAAATGACCTGAAGCGGCATAAGATCCGATTCCATGACGATGAAGATAGCAAAAATCTAGACAGTGAAGATGAAGAAATGACAGAAATGAAGAGTGAAGATGATGAGCCAGCAGAGTTGGAGAGTGAAGGCAGTGATGACTCAGCGAAGTCTGAGAGTGAAGATGAAGGTGAAGATGAAAAAGAAGCCATAGGCAATGAGGAACTATTTACCATATTCCAAAATATTAAGCAGGTCTTAGACGCTGAACAATCAGGTTTAGAAGATGAGGATGGTGAAGTGGACACAGACCCAAATGGTGTAGGCAATGTGCCTATTTCCGTATATGCTGATGCTTTAGTTACAAAGTGTATAGACATAATGCTCCAGTTGAGAAAATTACAGAACTCTACACTCATTAAAATAATTTGTCAGGAAATTAAAGATTTTATCGACGAGGGGTACACATACGATGAAGCAGTCTTCTCAGCTTTTAGAAAAAGAGAGTTTCTGATCAAGAAGTACATAGGGAACCATCTAGATGCTGAGGATAATGATGATGATTCTGTCAGTGATAGATCTGATCCATAAGGAATCAGTCATCGATAAAATGGATCTCCAGAACATTGACTATTTGTTTATGCTACAGCAACTATACGTTTTATCATATGTAATATTTACTTCAATGTAAAAATATGGATACAAATAAAACATTGGTTCTTTATGCGCATGTTGATTTGATGATTGTAGCTGCCCAGCCAGGTCCCTCAATATACAAATCGGAGTGCTGTTGGTGGTGGTGGCAGTGGGGTTGGTGGTTGGTGAAAATAGGTGTTGTGGTGGATGATGGGGTGCGGTTAATGCTTGGTGGTGGGTGTTGCTGCTTAGTGGGTGGTGGTGGTGATGGTGATGATGGTCGGTATTGGTAGTAGGTGGTTGCGGTCGCAATGTCTAGACAATGGTTAGCCAACTATATTATTTTTGTTGTATGGGTCTCATTGACTCATAATGCATTCATACTGTGTGTACCCGGACATGGTAATTTTTCCTAGTTTTATTACCTTTAACTGGCTGACTGGCGAGGTGTTTCAGACATTCCACGGATCTACTTCCTAGCAAAATATTTTGGAAACGATTTGAGCAAAAGTTGATGCAGACAGTCAAATTATTTTCAAAATGTTCACTAAATATCATGGAAACGATTTGATAGAAAGTTGTCGCTAACACTGCAGTCAAATTATTTTCAAAATATTCATACAACTAGGGTTGGGCGATATTTCTCAAGCCATGACGATATCGGTATCTCATTAAAATACCGCGGTATCATGATATATCGTCATTTGGGCGGGGTGTGGAGTTAGGGTGTAAACATAGAATAACATGTATTTCAAATTGGTTGTGTCTACAAGTTATTTTCATTAAATTTGTTGCATTGAAACCGTAAATTGAGATCGCCATGATTGCCATTTCCGCATATTTAATACACGAAATTCCACACTTTGACACCCTTCAATATACAGTTTAAAGCAACGAATGTAATGCAACTAACCGTATTCATCACAAATAAGAAAAATAATGGATTTTCTTCTGTTCTTGTGTTGTATTTTGTGTTATCTTTACCTCACGACAACTGTCAAAAGATTGAGCAAGGAATACGCATTAACTTCATTGCGCAGAAAGGAATTCCGCAGAGCGAAATCTGATTGGCCGCCGTATCATACTTGAGCCAATCAGAATTCACACTGCAAAATTCCGACAGCTGTTGTCACGCCCACCGCCAGCGTAGACGATGCAAATTAATAAAATAACACTGCATGATTTTGAATGAGAACCAGCGTGAAGACTGGAAACAATTATATCAGATTTTACTTGGTCTGTAATATTAATTACTAATTTGCCCCATTATAGACCTATTCAAATTCGCTCACTACTTAGCAGTCCTATCCATTGATCTCGAGGCGTAGCCGGGATGTGTGAAATTAACCCAGGTAACACTGCAACCAAAACTGCCACAACAGATCGAAGACTGGAAATAATTAGGCCTAAATTATTTATTTTAAGGCTATTTCTCAATTAGAATAAAGCTGTAATGTTATATGTGGAATGAATTTTGATCGGATTCGTTTAAAAATGCTAAATATATTGTATAAAGTTACATAAAACGTATAGCGGTAAAGCAAGAGATTAACTTCCCCCTCGCCCACCATTCCAAGCTGTGGTATTGATACGGGATTAAGTGTGTGTGTGGTTTCCTATCGACCTAAAAAGTTTTAACGTTTACATCTTTCACGGTCAGAAGAATGTTTAACCATGCAGATCAATGACTAATGGATAAATAGCTTGACCTGTAGTAATGACGCCATCAGATTGGAATGTGGGCAGTGAAAATGGTATTCCCCACTGACCAACACTCAGAATGAGGCAAGAAAAAACATGGCGTCATCTATTTATGTAATTATGAAAAGTGAACAATAAAGGATTATTTTGTACTTTAAATCATTTTATTAGCGCAAACAAGCCATGACTTAAATGAGCACAGATTATTTTGGAGTTTATTAAGTTTTTATTACCTCAGACAAAGACTGCTTTATTGCTTAAAGACTATTACTGGACCGAATAGAGGTAAGAGTATGACATTTCTAACTTAGTTATTTATATTATGCTCACAGTTAAAAGTGCAATATCGTCCTGTCGGTATTGACGATATTTACGATTTTTCGAGCTTATGACGATTTCGGTATCGGTATTCGGTATATCGCGATATTGACGATAATATCGAAAAATCGCCCAACCCTACGTACAACGCACATTGCCGGCCTTGTAAACAAGTATGCAAGTATGCCTCATCCCTCGTGCCATGCAGTACCGCGCTAGCATACCTCATCCCTCCTCCTCCTCACTCGTTCGACCTCAATTATGCGACCACCTCTACACTCATTCCAGTGATGTTATTTTCTGTTTTTTCAAACCTAAATCATGGCGCATTGGTAGTTTAAGCGAATAGTTTGATATTAATTTGACATAGAAGCTACAATTCGCACTAGCACCTTCGTGCATGCAAATTCTTAAAAAAGTGCTGTTCAATGCGACAATTTGACATAGGAAGCCACAATTCTGCTTAGTTTCAAAATACTTATTTACTACAACCACGATGGACCGCATCGACCACCTAATTAATATGTTAAACGATACAAGGGTGCTCATCATTATTCGTCAACGATGACGATGGTGGACATTGTTCCCACTATTTTTATAACAATTTTTAAAATTTAATAATTAAATGACTGACGCTTTAAAGACCACTCCTTAAATACGAGATGCATGATTATTATCTATACACCTGTGCAAAAGTTAAGCACCACCCTATTTTTACGCACATGCGAGGGTATATTCATGTGCTATGAAGAAAGCAATAGCATAAACATTTATGTACCCATCCATCTTAGTGCAAGAGGTAATAATGCAACTAGAGGAATGCTGATTATGATTGTGGGGAAACACTGTATGTTTTTGTTTGAACTTGAAAACGAGGCCTGAATATGGTTACGTTGACACAACTGACAACTATTGCCCTACAGTTGACACACGTGGCTAGATTGTCATTAATGGTGTCTGAAAACGAAGTTTAACATCTGTGCACGAGTTTGAGACTGTCATTATTAATACCGGGTATATCCACCTTGTGCCTGGATGACGGCCTGGACACGACGTCTCATGCTGGTCACCAACCGACTGATACGCCATTGTGGTATTCGTTGCCATTCAAGATGGAGTGCGTCTGTTAATTCCTGTAGGTTCTGCACAGGAGGATCCCTCCTTCTCACCATGTTTCCCAGAATGTCCCAGATATGCTCAATAGGGTTCATGTCAGGGCTCCTTGCTGGCCATGGTAGGGTTTTGATGGCATTCTGGCGGAGGTATTCATGCACAGCTCTAGCACGATGTGGTCGGGCGTTGTCATCCATGAATATAGGGTGGGTTCCAGGTGCATGATTTACAAAATGAGGGACCACAACTCTTTCCAGTATGGAATCTTGATATCTTTGTCCATTTAGTGTTCCAGGTACAGTCAACAGATCCAGCTTACAATCAAATGAGATGCACCCCCATATCATAATGGAAACTCCACCAAATGGAACTTCTTCCATGATGTTACGTTGGTCGTACGCCATGCGTCTGGACCTCCATACACGAGTTCGACCATCTGTGGCATGAAGCAGGAACCGACTTTCATCGGACCAGTGTACCCGTCTCCAGGATCTCATGTTCCAGTGTCTTCTTTCGTTGCACCACCTCAGACGCTCCTCTTTGTGGTGTGCAGTGAGGAGAGGACGTCTGACAGGTCTCCTAGCTTTCATGCCAGCAGCATACAGTCTCCTTTTGACGGTAGACATTGACACTCTATTGCGCGTTTCCCATTGCTGGCTGAGCACTCTGCTGTTGGTGAATGGAGATCTCCTAACAAGGCGTACTAGGGCTCGATCATCACGGGCAGTAGTCTTCTTCGGTCTTCCAGATCTAGGCCTGTCCTTCACCTCGTTAGTTTGCCCATGTTTTGCAATCAAACGACTGATTACAGTATGGTTAATGTTCAGCTGTCTGCCAATCTCTCTGCATGACATACCAGTGGTATGCATGCCTATGATTTGCCATTTCACACGATCACTTAACCTTCGTCTTGCCATAGCGGTTCACATTCAAGAGCTAATTCTCTCTGTACAAATAAACCACAGTCATGAACACAAAATTCCTAATCTTGTCGCCTAAATCTGTATGTAATGTTCTGCACCTCAAACTGGACTTTTACATAACTGAACACATGTGCTGTTTCCCGCCACGCACGGACATCAAGCGGCGTGAAGTCATGCATGCATGTGCATTTCGTACTTGGAATTATGTCAGCTAACGCGGGGACAAAAAGTATGGCAGCCTAGTTGTACCATCATGTTTCTACGTTCTATTGTTTTTGCTGGTGCTTAACTTTTGCACAGGTGTATATATAATATTATGCATACAACATCGCTGGGTTTAGCTATATATTACCTGCATGGAGATGTACTTTGCTCTCTTTTAAAAAAAATTAAATGACTGGTAGGATGCCGCTTAGTTTCATGTTTGAGGGTTTTAGATGAAGGTTAACGTGTTTGCATACAAATTGAAGGATTAAAAGCGAATCATAGATGCTTTATGCACAATAACGAGGTGGTCAGAGAAAACATATTTCCCCTGGATACTTTTTTAACACGCTCAGATTTTTATGCGCATAAACCGTTTAACAAACTGATCCATCGCATCTAGCCCGTGAACATATCCAAGATTTTCGCCTGCATGTATGTGTCATTATATGGAGGCCAGTACGGGACTGTTTTTGATAGGACGATAGTCATCTCACGCGATATTCCTTACATTTTTTTGTAGTAGAGCGATGTAGTATAAATATAAATGTTAATGTACATTCGGCTAAAATGTGTTGCGGATTTGTGGGCGCATGTTGCGGATGGCAACAAGTATATGCACACGTTGCAGATGGCAACAAGTATATGCACATGCCTGAACACGCATACATGCCAAAATGCATGCGTACATGTGCGGCCGCATGCGGGCCACGTGTTGCGGATATGCGGATGCGTGTTGCGTATGGCAGCAAGTATATGCACATGCCTGAACACGCATACACGCCAAAATGCATGCATACATGTGCGGCCGCATGCGGGCCATGTGTTGCGGATTTTCGGGCGCATGTTGTGGATTTGCGGCCGCAGTACATATATTCCTATAAATGGTACAAATTCAATCCATTTTCTCATTCCAGTTTAAACATCGCAAAGTGGTTGGATGTGTAACTGCAGAGTAGTTAGGTAGCCTTGGGCAGTCATATTTCATCTCACGTGATATTCCTTATCTATATATATTTTTTGTAGTAGAGCGATGTGGCATAAATGTAAATGTTAATGTACATTTGACTAAAATGGCCAGCAGTACAAACTTTGATTGATCAGACACTGGGTACGTGCGATGTCATTGGTGTTCCATCGACATCTGTGACACCACATGCCGACGGCCGAAACACGAGAGGGTCTGTAGGCGTATGATCAAGAAAACAGAACCTAAAGCGATGGTGTACACCTAGGAGTGCTATTGTCTATTACCCATCAAACAGTATCTGCATGGGTGTCCTGTAATCAGTGATACTCCGACTGATATACAAAAAGCAAACATGACACAGTTTGTTACCAAACTGACAACCATGCCTGTGCGGATCTGCGAAGACTGAGACCTATCTCAAAACACGGCCCTTTTCAGGGCCCACAAATCATTTGAAAGGGAACTCTTTATCTGTTCAAAAAAATAAAATAATGTAATAAAGTTTTTACACACAACAACCCTAATCACACATGCATACGCAAGCACACATTCTGATCCTTCAAAAGTGATCGATGGATGTTACTGTTCTAAATGGGCATCTGTACGCTATTGTTCGTGGTCGATTAATGCATTGCCATTGACTAGGAACGCATTTTGTTCATATTTTTGAAAATTTTATAATTAAATGACTGCCATTTTAAAGACATAAATATGATAGATAACACTATCTATATAATAGCATAGGAAAAAATTACTGTGTACGTGTCTGATTTTTGAAAATTTAATGCCTGGGGAACACATTTTGCTCATATTTTTGAAATTTTAATAATTAAATGACTTCCCCTTTAACGAATCGCCTTAAATACGTAAGATAAAATTATATATATATATTTACAACGTAGATCACTATAACCCGTTTAAAAAAAAAATTAAATGACTGGGGGTTTGTTCAAATTAAAAAAAAATTTAATGATTAAATGATTGACGCTTTAAAGACATAAATATGGTAGATAAAACTATCTATATAATATTATGCAATATCGATCGTCAACGATGACCATTTCCATAACAATTTTGAAAATTTAATAATTAAATGACTGCCATTTTTTAAATGACTTAAACCAAGGAGGAGGTTAATGGTGACTAAACCAACAGTGGCTTACAATCAATTATTTTCAAAATATTCGTACAGAGATATCGCGCAAGACGTTTCCTCGGCGAATACGCTAGCATACGTCAGCCATCCTCCTCATCCCTCGCGACACCTCTACGAGCAACCAGCTGCATTTTCTTAAAGGACCACCAGGCGAATAAAGGCGCGCTCATGCGCCGAGAACAATGCCGAGCAGAGGGTGGCTGAGATAGCATTCCTCCCTCCTCCTTCGACCTCCATTATCAGACCACCTCTCTCTTACCTAACATCGCCTAATAAGAAATTAAAATTTACACTGTCAAATCGTTTTTCAAAATATTCAGCAACCAATCAATTTATTCAGCAACCAATCAAAATATTGAGCAACTGATTATCATAATATTCAGCAACCAATTATCAAAACATTCAGCTACCACTCAAATTATCAAAATATTCAGCAACAAATTATCAAAATATTCCGTGAGGGTATGCGCAGTATGTGCGTGTGTTGGTGCATCAGGTGCGTGGTTGTGTGTGGGTGCGTATGCGAAAAAGTAGCCCTTCCACCATGGGCGAAGCCTTTTGTCATGGTACATACCAATGACATTATTAGTTCGGAGGAAACAGGCATTGACAAAATCTAACATCACATGACCTTAAAGCGAATGAAGCGGACATGTTTAATGGTAATATGAGTAATGCGTGAACACACCATAAATATGCATAAAGCACTAACGCACCAAAATGTGATATTCTAATACTTACCCAAGGGAATTAGTACATTTGTCCACTCGGTTAAGAACTAGGAAACGATACGATATTGTATCCAGAGCACAAATCTGTACACATTCGCAACTACAAAGTAGAATCTCCTAGCGAGTAGGTGAGTATACAACGCAGTTAAATGCAGTTAAACAGGTACGTTCTACCTCGAGATAGCAACGCAGATCTATCCAGTCTGCATCTTTTAGCTGATTAGATTGGTACTCAGGAATATCCATTAGCCCTATAGTACATTGCGGTTGAAACCATGGACCAGCTATTACTATGTACTAAGTAGTATGGTGTCTTCTACACCGAATTGAATGGCTACAAGAAGAAGCCACCAGATGAGTTGAGCGAGCTCTCTAGTGCTGAATTAACAGAGGAGCTGACAGCTGTGAAGCTCTACCAAGGATTTGGTAAAGGGCATTGTGCTATACATCAGCATGGGTGGCAGCATCGTCGAACAGCTCCTGTGTGCTAAGGGATTCTACAAGGATCGTGAGTATCTCTCGGATGTCTTTCAGTTACTATAGACATCCATGGCATCCCCTGACTCTCAGTTGGAAAACGGCTGTACTGTAGAACCATCCAATCCTTGGCTGTGTATGCTGGCGTTGTGTATAGAGGCAGTTGGGTAGACTAAGCTAGTTACGGTTATCTCGGTTGCCACGACTCCCACACCGCAGAGTCAGGATGATCTTCTAGATGATCTACTGGTGGCGGAGAAGACTAGTGACGAGCACAGCAATAACCAGGCCGATTCTATTGGTGACAGGCGGAGTGGTGGGTGCCAGCACTGGTCACTGCTTTTTCTCTCGATATGTGGATGGAGCTGGGGCGATGGTAGCACTGGCTTGTATAGCCAATGGAGGAGCTTGTGGGGACCTGTGTGTCACGGGTGTCAGGATAACATGTGCGGGTGAGTTGATGTCGGTGTTAAACCCAAAATGGACACATGGGGGAATTTCCCTCGACTATCATGTTGTTATAGCCACCAGGTCCTCGATATTCATGATCATGTTGTTCGGAATAAGCCGTAGGTATGGAGATATGGCAAAGTTCAGCTGCCAGCGGGCCTTTTGTACGGCCTGCTGGAACTTTGCAATGAGGCTGCTAGGGTCTGCAATGATGATCATATCCTCGACGAGACTGCCGAACAAGGCTGGCACCTCCTTTCCTCTCAGCTCATCTATAGAGCGACGCAGCTTAGTCTGGGCAGTAAGGAGGCAGCAGCACAGCACTTCCAATAACAGATTGATTCGAATGATCCCTGCTGGTGTGAGCCTCAAGGTTGTGTGTGGGATGAAGTACTTCTACGCGTTGTCTTGCCTGATGAGAGTGATGTGCATATTCTGCACCAGTGTCTCAGGCTCATAGTCTGAGTCGAATTAGAACGTCGCTGTCTTCCGACGGCCAATTTTTCTGGAGTATTTGATAGGGGAGGCCTGAGTAGTCTCATCTCGTGTCACCATACATAATGCCCAGACCATTATTATCACCACCGTGCCACTGATTATCGCGAGTTGGCGTTGAACTCTCGCTGTAATCAGCTGGCTGCTGAGAGGCTGTAGCTGTTGAGTTGTGGGTGGAGATCATTCATATCAGGCAAGCTTGCACCCAGCTCGTGGAAGATTCGTCTTACCGTGTGGTACACGAGGAATCTGAGACATCCATGGTGGCTCAGATGGAAAAGTTCAGCTGTGTTTTCAGAACGACAGATTCGGGCCTACCATCCCGGTGTGAGATTTCTTCACATCCTTGATGGTGACTGGGAGAATGGTCAGTGGTCGTGGATTGATGGAGAAGCTGACGCGGGACCACCCATCGACCGTGATGGAAATCAGGGTTAGATTTGGGACATCATCCAGCAGACCATGTAGACGGACATTCCAGAGTATACCCAAGAGGGGCGGTTGGTTCTGGACAATCGTCGTGAGGTTCACCGGCAAGGCCATCTATAGTAATCATCTTAAAACTGTTGTGAACGCAGCATACTATTTGACATCATAGAGATCCCGGATGCATCCCCATCGCACCATCTCGTTTTTGTGGTTGTGCATGCGAGACTGTTGTGGGTTGTTTTATATCACCTGCACATCCCGCTATATCTTTCCGCCTCATGGACGAGATTCTGTCTGACAGTGTCGATCAGCCTGAGTTGCCATGCATGGACTGTGTCACCCTCCTCAGCTGCCAAGGCGGGATATAGTTCAGGTTGCTTTTGCCACACTGACTTTGCCATGGTATACATGGGTCTTAAACTGGTCCCGATACCTGTAAGATCTGCCCGTGAGTCATCGTAGGATTCATCTTGGAGAGTCTGGCGAACTGTACCAGCTTTTTTGTGTGGAGACACACCTCTCTCAAATACTCATCATCCAGCTTAATGTCAGGGGCCAGTAACTTGCGCAGTCATGCCATCTGGAACTTCACATTGTGCCGCTGGTAGGACATCCCGCCATTGGTTGGCTTTCTTGGATTTACACTCCTGCACCTCTCCTCTACCTATTGTATGATTTCTACGGACTCATCATAATCGTCATCCAAGTAATGATACAAGTTTGGCTCTACTTTAACCCCCCCCCCCCACCCACCCCCTTCTGCTGGATTGGGCTCTTATATTCTTAAACAGTGTTGTGGTCCCTTCGTCTCCGTGCTGCTCTGGTGACCTGATCATACAAGCTCACCCACCGCAGTCGCTCGCCTTCTTGTTAACTAGGGCCTCGGGGAGTTGGCAGTTCTCTATCTGTTTAGCTTGCATCATAGCAATGGCATGTAGACATGCCAATGAGAAACAGAAGCAAGCTCTAATTGGGCATCCGACAGACCATCCATGCTGGCATATAGATTAATGGTAGAGCAGTCAAACACGTGATTCGCATGGGTGAACATAGTGGGGCTGATCGCTTTCCACAGTTTGCTGTAGGCTCCTGGCAGATATCCTATCACGTCTAACCCTACTTCAGTTAGTGAGCTGTGGTAGGTTCTGCCCAATGTGCATAGGCAGTGGAATGCTGATCTGCCTTGAAGGGAACTCATTCTATTCAATACTGGGTGCCACACGTCTACCAAGTAGAGATGATCTGATCACATTCTCCCCATTGTGGAGTAGCAATCATACAATCGGTATGGCTATATGCTCCGTTTAAATCTCATATATATATATATATATATATATATATATATATATATATATATATATATATATATATATATATATATATATATATATATATATATATATATACACACACATATATATATATATATATATATATATATATATATATATATATATATATATATATATATATATACACACATATATATATATATATATATATATATATATATATATATACACCTGTGCAAAAGTTAAGCACCACCCTATTTTTACGCACATGCGAGGGTATATTCATGTGCTATGAAGAAAGCAATAGCATAAACATTTATGTACCCATCCATCTTAGTGCAAGAGGTAATAATGCAACTAGAGGAATGCTGATTATGATTGTGGGGAAACACTGTATGTTTTTGTTTGAACTTGAAAACGAGGCCTGAATATGGTTACGTTGACACAACTGACAACTATTGCCCTACAGTTGACACACGTGGCTAGATTGTCATTAATGGTGTCTGAAAACGAAGTTTAACATCTGTGCACGAGTTTGAGACTGTCATTATTAATACCGGGTATATCCACCTTGTGCCTGGATGACGGCCTGGACACGACGTCTCATGCTGGTCACCAACCGACTGATACGCCATTGTGGTATTTGTTGCCATTCAAGATGGAGTGCGTCTGTTAATTCCTGTAGGTTCTGCACAGGAGGATCCCTCCTTCTCACCATGTTTCCCAGAATGTCCCAGATATGCTCAATAGGGTTCATGTCAGGGCTCCTTGCTGGCCATGGTAGGGTTTCGATGGCATTCTGGCGGAGGTATTCATGCACAGCTCTAGCACGATGTGGTCGGGTGTTGTCATCCATGAATATAGGGTGGGTTCCAGGTGCATGATTTACAAAATGAGAGACCACAACTCTATCCAGTATGGAATCTTGATATCTTTGTCCATTTAGTGTTCCAGGTACAGTCAACAGATCCAGCTTACAACCAAATGAGATGCACCCCCATATCATAACGGAACCTCCACCAAATGGAACTTCTTCCATGATGTTACGTTGGTCGTACGCCGTGCGTCTGGACCTCCATACACGAGTTCGACCATCTGTGGCATGAAGCAGGAACCGACTTTCATCGGACCAGTGTACCCGTCTCCAGGATCTCATGTTCCAGTGTCTTCTTTCGTTGCACCACCTCAGACGCTCCTCTTTGTGGTGTGCAGTGAGGAGAGGACGTCTGACAGGTCTCCTAGCTTTCATGCCAGCAGCATACAGTCTCCTTTTGACGGTAGACATTGACACTCTATTGCGCGTTTCCCATTGCTGGCTGAGCACTCTTCTGTTGGTGAATGGAGATCTCCTAACAAGGCGTACTAGGGCTCGATCATCACGGGCAGTAGTCTTCTTCGGTCTTCCAGATCTAGGCCTGTCCTTCACCTCGTTAGTTTGCCCATGTTTTGCAATCAAACGACTGATTACAGTATGGTTAATGTTCAGCTGTTTGCCAATCTCTCTGCATGACATACCAGTGGTATGCATGCCTATGATTTGCCATTTCACACGATCACTTAACCTTCGTCTTGCCATAGCGGTTCACAATCAAGAGCTAATTCTCTCTCTACAAATAAACCACGGTCATGAACACAAAATTCCTAATCTTGTCGCCTAAATCTGTATGTAATGTTCTACACCTCAAACTGGACTTTTACATAACTGAACACGTGTGCTCTTTCCCGCCACGCACGGACATCAAGCGGCGTGAAGTCATGCATGCATGTGCATTTCGTACTTGGAATTATGTCAGCTAACGCGGGGACAAAAAGTATGGCAGCCTAGTTGTACCATCATGTTTCTACGTTCTATTGTTTTTGCTGGTGCTTAACTTTTGCACAGGTGTATATATATATATATATATATATATATATATATATATATATATATATATATATATATATATATATATATATATTTATAATGGAGTCCATATTTGCTCATTCCACCGGTCTAGCTGATCTCGTGGATGTTGATGCTGCCAATGTTAAGGAAATTGATGGCAAGTCGTTCGTCCTACACTATGGAGCAAACTCAAAGACATTCTCACTCCATTCCATCGGTGGAGATGGTTTATAACTATTAAATGGCCTAAAAGATTTCTCCAAGTGTCTGGGTCACAAAATGGATAGTGATGAGTTCGTTACGATTTCCTGAAGAAGCGATACATTCTTGAACCCATGATTGAGCTGCCGATTGCGCCGGTGACAGACGTTGACCCCTGGTTACTGATATCAGCTTCCAAGTGGTCCCACTCGCTACAGGCAATCCCCCACCCATGGCACACAATGGTATACTGTTGACCTTGGCAAAGTGTCTGCAGATCATGTTCGGGAAGAATGAAGTGTGGTATCGCCCTGGCCACGAAGGTGAGTGGGAACCATGGTTGCTGATCTATAGAACCCCGGCAGTAATTGACCTTGAAGTCACCCCACTCTCCACTATGGTGAAAAAGGATAGCATGGTCCGGAAGCTCTAGAGCCGTGGGTCATCCTTCCTTACCTATATAAGACAAGGTGGCATAAAATTAGTTGCGCTGAGTCATAGGGTTGGGGTCACTGGAGGAAAGCTCCTACTACACCGCCCTTTTGATGGACCAGAGGAATCCATCAATATTCATGATGGCTTCCTGCGGATAGAGGGTGTGTCACACGCCTCCAAGTCGAAGAGCTCTGTAAAAGTACTCGAGCATATCCAGCCTACAAGTTCGCAGACAACATCCATTGTGCTAGAGCTACAGCTTCTAGCTGGTGGTAAAGTGAAGGAGCTATGAACCGCCCCTGATGGGATGAAGATCGGCATCGAGCCCGGCACAAGGCTCGATGCGACACAGATATTTCTTGATGGGTTCACCCTGTTTAGTTTAACCCTACATATACTGCTACCTGCTGGCACGTTCTTGGATACGAGAGTCGAATGAACAGACCCGAGGACAGGGCGATACATGAAACTCACATGGTAGAACATTTAGCAGACGTGGTCATAGAATTATGAGTTATTATTATTATGATCGCGTTATTTCGGGTTCAGGGACGTGGTGGCTTCTAAAATTGTGTGACGAGGGGGGGGGGGGCTCCTGGGCCCCCCCCCCTGAAAATATTTAAATCTAGATGCTCTCAGATTGCATCTCCTGCATTTCTGGAGGCAAATATTGGTTGTCTGTAAAATTGATATATTTTTACTTCGTTTCTTAGTCTTTTGGCAAAGTGCGAGGCCCCCTTAAGCACGGGGCCCTATACTGCACTCTTTCACAGTATACTTGGTATAGTCACTAGTGACTAGTGTTGTTGTTGGTGTTGTTTTGCACGCGTATGTGAAAAAAAAATTTTACTTGGATGGGGGCCCACCTGGCCAGGGGCCCATGACAAGTGCTCGTCACCTCGTCCCTTGCCACCACGTCCCCGCTCGGGTTCAGTCGGTTGTAACGCGTATACGAGAGTTTACTCAAGAGTAATTTTTGAAAACTTTGGACTGGATGACAACCACCCAGCCCTGAAATATTTGTAGGAAAGTTGCCGCATTTACGCAGAGTCAGCACTCTAGAACGTAATTAAGCTAAGATCGTGTATGTTCAGGCATGTGTCAGACATGTGTCACGCATATATATTCGGTTTCCAGGGGAAAAAACTCACGTAGAACTTTGTCTCAGACCTGTTCGACATATGGTTGCTGGTTTTTAGTGCTGGGGTGGGGTGTAGAGTATTGGGGTGGGGTGTAGAGTGGTGGGGTGGGGTGTAACGAGTATGAGCTTGTTTAAACTCTAACAAATAGAATAGACATTCCTGTGAATTGAATGTTTGTAGCAGTTATAGAGGTTTGTGATCGGTATTTTGAAAACGGTTTGACTGAATGAGTCCCGACGTATTTTCAGCAAAGTAGTCGCATCGACACAGACACAACTCTCTACCAACGGAGATATCACTCTAAAACTGTATTAAGTTAGGAGAGTGTATGTCCAGTCATGTATTAGCGCATTAGGCCACACCCCTTTCACGGGTCATTAGGCCCAACAACGAGCCACCTGGCGTCAATAGATCTGGGCTACACATGGCGATGGTATGGACCGCTTTGCAGCTGGCCTATGGTTTGGCAACGATATGGACTTCATTAGGCCAGACCATAGGCTGCGCCACTTTCACACGTCATTCGGCTCAACAACGACCCAGCTGGCATCAATTTAAGAGAGCTAACCCAAGCGACGGTATGGACGTCCTTACCAGTGAGATGATGTGAATGTCATTAGGCCATGACCCCAGCCCTTAGGCCACGCCCCTTTCACGGGTCATTATGCATGACAACGAGCCAGCTGGCATCAATAGATCTGACCAGGGCGACGATATGGCAGGCTTTGCAGATGACCTGTGCTTTGCCGACGATATGGCCATCGATCTGATTCACCCTCTCAAAAGCGCCATTTCAGAGTTCAGTATGTTCAGTATGTGCATTTATGTCCTACCTATCTGTCGAACTGTCATGTGGGGTGCAGCTAAGGTGCTTGACTGTAAGCTAAGGGATAAATCTAACATGTGGGTCTCATGGTGGTACGTCATGTGGGTGGGCAATATGGTCCTTCTTGTGTCAACAACAACAACTCACATCGCTAAAAATGTGACTTATTTCAATGAATCTAAAACGTTGATCCAGCTTTTCACGCTCAGGTTCTCATTAATCTAATATAACCCTTGCAACTCTGATGTTAATATTCTATCTTTTGCTGAACGAATAGCAAAAAGAATGTTGTATATTTCGGATAATGGTTTGGTCATTGATGATGCTGTCTGAACACCAGTTCATTTTTTAAAACGAATTTAAAGTTTAAAATTTTAACAAAGGATTCATAAGAGTTAGCAAGATTTGAATCGTATATCAGTATTATTGTATAAATACGGATTACAATTCATTGTTTGAGTCAGGAAACTACTGTGTTACTCAATATTCATCAATTCTTATCCGTCACGTTCGTTATTATAACCTTTAGAGAATAATGCGAAGCAGCTGCAATTTTGCCTACTCGGAGAAGAACTCCGTTTACAGCTCTCCATCAAGTTTGAAATTTCAATTAAGTAGGAATAAAACTTACCAAATTAGACGGTTTAATTAAAGATAATATACAATTTCAACCCAGTCCAATAATAATCAATGAAGTTACATTAGCGAAAGTAGACTAGGATTTATGAGACCATTTTTTTGTTTGGGTTATAAGCCTAAAACAGGATTAAGCCATATATAAATAGTAGTTTGCTTTAATCCAGTTGGACAAGCCAGATATTTACCTTTGCAAACGTTAGGATGGCATCGTATTTTGAGGTGGCATTTCCAATTTGGCTAATTTCAGTCGGAACTAGGTGTTATTTATTGCGAGGGCCCACAACCATAGCGGCTAGCGCATCATTCTCTAGCCTGGGGACCATGGCCTCTCAATTTTAGGGCCCCATGCACATGCAGCGAGGACAATTGATACACTTTATAGAAAAGTCGGTTTGCCGCATAATTTACGAGAGTTTCACTGCATTTGCCTACCTATTATCATTGAAAGTTGACCGTAATAAAATGGCTTTATATAGCTATAGAAATATGTTTTTGTGCTAGTTACAGTATGTGTTTGCTATTTTTATTAATCATATTGAAATATGTTTAAAACATTTTCTTCTCATTATTGGCGCATGCCCCCCCCCCACCCCACCCCACCCCAAGGTCTGAGGGACGTAGTATTTGCTACACTTGCTGCTAGGCAGGGCATAGCTAAAACTGGATTCCTCAATTGAAGTCACAGTATGCATAGCGTCACAGAATATATAATAGTTACCTTAAAGAGCACAAATAATGCAGTTACCATAGATATATACCGAATTAGCTATCAATCGAAAAGTCACATGATCATCTGAAGAGCTGCAATTCCGAAGCTCTGGATTTTCCCATTCTATTTGATAATAGGGTTCGATTGCAGTCTTTAGAATTGTAAAATTAACTTTAACCATAGAGCCAAAAAAGGTAACGTCACTTTTATCGTTTATCTTTTATGGCCCTTCGTTCCCAGACAACAAAGATATCTGATAAAGTCATCTCGCACTGTTTTAGCCGCAATACAGTAGATGATTGGATTAAACGTACTGTTACAGGCTGTGAAAAATAGGAACAATAAATAAAGCTCATCTTGGAACATATGGTAATTCTTGTATCCTGTTCCGGCGGTAACGACGTACACATTTACAGGAACCCAGCAGATAATAAACATGATAATAACTATGGATACGGCACGGGCATCGGTGTTCATTCTTTTTTGCTGTCCTTCAAACTCCTTTTGAGACCGTGTCACTGTGAAGTGCTTTGCTAGGTGTAGCACCGTAATAGAAACACATGGAGTAATTGTGTTGGTTATTAAGTATCCTATGTTTGCAATATGCTCACTCCCTATCTGCTCACAAACAAGTTCTGTTTTTCCAGCAATTAATACCATTTTAGATCGATACATGATACTACTAAGAACACCTCCATAGGTAAAATAAACAGCCCAAACACACGTCAACATTTTTATAACAAACTTGCACGTGACTCGTACGCGAGCAGCCAATGGATACCTTAGCTGATAATAACGCAAAGCTGCAAAGAAGATCAGAATATCCCCACCTATCGTCAATCCACCGAAACCAAGAAGCATAGACAAATGGCACATCCACCATAAATGTGTGTTGGTAATCACGGGATAGACAAAGCCAGCCCAAGTAACAGATCCAAGGCACACCAAGGTGTCAGCAATGGCTAAACTGCCAATGACTGTAAATGTGGGCGATTTCCACCGTCCTGACACCATAACGTAGATAAAGAGTGTTGTGTTTAAACAGGCTCCAAAACTAAAATACACTATAGGTAGTGTATGGATGAGAAACTCAGGAATATTTTCGTTCCAAATCATGTAATGCTGAAGCTGAGTTTCATTTTCAAATGGCATAATCTCATTCTTTATTAAGGTAATGTTATATGCTGCGGTATCTTCATCCATATTATACTCTAGTACTAACACCATTTGTCCAGCATCAGTGACTATATTATTTGGTCTTATTTGGAGAGTTCTCCTAAGTTAGCTTATGGTCAAACCAGTCTATAAGAAATGTCAACTTTGGAACAGTCAGATGCGTGTTCTGTTGCACAGCTGATGGCGGCAAAGCGCCTGATTTGTTTAACTAATAAATCACGGGAATTAAAGGGATGTTAATCTCATCGCAAATGTTGTATTGTACTGATAGAGGATGGTTTATAGATTCCATATCATTCATATCCTGTCACATTCCTTTATCTCTATCACAATTAACGGCTTTGTAATATCAAATAAATGTTGAACAGCGATCTCCACCATTTTGTCTCCTCTAGCGATAGTGTATGATGTCATGTAAGTGCATTCTTTATTATGTAATAATCATCTTGTTGAATATTTTGAAATTAATTCGACTGGAAGTTGTTGCTGCCTAAGGCAGCAACAAGTTCCTTTGAAATTACTTCTAAATAGTCAACAGCTTACCTAAATTGTTGCTTGTATAACACATTGTCAAGCCATAGAAGGCGCCTTTATGACGGAGCCCATATACCGAGGCAGACACGCTAGGCTATTTCAGATTGGTTGAAAAGTAAATCCAGACAGCCATCATACCCTGTAGAAATGTATCAACATTTAGCTACAAAAGCCTGAATATCTTTCTTTGACGGGATGATAAAAAGCTTAAAATTTCATACATAGTTTGCCTATTAGATCATTTGTACGGATATCATGAGATGAGGTTAGTTATCTTTTAAGGGCCCATTTCCAGCTATTTCCTTCTTATTTATATCCAATCTCCTCCAACCATTTGCGCGTGTTGGAACCAATTTCAACCTTTGAGAGCTGAATTCCCAGAGACTGATCTTTACATTTTAGGATTTTTGTAATATACCACCCATACTCTAAATGAATTCGAATGATATCAATGCCGAATTAATACAAAAAGTCACGCCATACGCGTCTATATAAGAGACGGTCGTCAGAAGCTGTTGCTGATGACCGTTACTTTGAAAGACATGTGTGGTATACTGTTTTGCTTATTATTGGCTTTGATGTCAGTTGAATAGGTTTAGAGCATAGGTGATGTGTGAAAAGCATTTTATAAACATCTACTACAGACACAATGTACTGCAGAATAGGCCTATTGCGTACTTAGAGAATACGACATAATGGACCTTTCCGGCTTTGCCCCGCCCATCCGTAGTTAAGCTTCACCCACAAATCACTCATGGTGGGATCGATCCCCGAACGCCATGACAATCAATTTTCCAGAAAACTATACAGGTAAGCTGTTGAATATTTTGAAACTAATTTGACGATGTGCTGTTGCTGCTTATCGCCCAGTCAAATTAGTTTCAAAATATTAAACAGAATGGTTATTAAATAGTAAAGCCATACAATTCGTACAACAAAGCGTAGTCCGGCTTCAATTATGTGTTCGTGACGTACTTATCGGCGTCATTCGTGATGACATTGATTATGACGTCATCCTACGTATCACGTAGATGATTATGACGTCATATGATTGATGGATAAACTGGAAAGCTTCATTAGCAGGATATCTACAAGCACCAGGCAATCAGAGAAGGAATAAGCCTAGCCAAACAACGAATGCCATCTCCTAAACTGTGTATCTTTTGTTATTGCCCGTAACTTTTTGAGAAAACGAAAAATAAATTTAATTCGCTAACACCACTTCACCTTACCTCACGCGGTGATTTAGGAAGTCCGATTAAATACTGTTCCTAGCTGATGAGACGGTCAGACGCGTGTGTTAATATAATAATGTGAGTTTCTTACTTTTCGTCGTTGCATATGATAACGTGTTAATAATATTTCTTAAGCAGGCCACCAGCTAAGTATTTATGCACACATACAAATGTTTGAAGTATGTATAGCTTGATTACTACGATATCTGCTAATCAGAGATGCTCATTGTCCTGTAAAGGCGATTCATGTAGGAATAGACCACCTACCATAAACAAAGAAACATCAGAGGAAATTCTCTTTGTTATTTGAGATCATGTGGCTATTTCAGGAGGCTGTCAGCAAGCAGTTACTATTGATATCTCAATAGCGCGTCACATAGATTTTTCCATTCTTTAGTTCTTTGTGTGACAGTTGCTATACTTAGTATACATAGGTAGATTAATTGCGCCGAATGTTGTTGTTGTTGTTGTTGTTGTTGTTGTTGTTGTTGTTGACTTGGAACTCACAAACCCATCTCTCTCATCGATTCACCTTTCCAGAGTATCCATCCATCAACTGACATAGCATGACGTCATAATCAGCTCAGCGCGTGTATGAAGATGTCACAATCATTACGTCACAAAGGGTTCCATATAGCCCGTCATCAAATCTCAAACAGTCCGACAACTTGTATGAATTGTATGGCTTTGTAATTCTTTGCTATTTAATGAACATGCTGTTGAATATGTTGAAACTAATTTGAGTTAATTTGGCAGCAACAGTCCTTACTGACGTATTAAATCTGTCACACACAAAATAAGAACAAGAATTTGCGGACGTTGCGTAAATGCTGATATCGCATGAGCACTGGATAGATCAAATCGATTTTAATCCTTTCGTGACGAAACCAGCGAAAACCGGCCTCTGGAAACCCGGTTTTGAGTAATGTCCATTTACAGGCCATGAGAACACTATTTTTGAAAATTTACTACTGCAATGCCTGGCTCGGTAACCGAGCCAGTCATTACAGTGGTAAATTTTCAAAACAGTCTTCTCTTGGCCTGCAAATAGACATTCAATAAGCAAATATTTACATTTTTTGAACAAATTTTGTCATTAAACGGTTAATATATGTATCAAGCTAGTGATACAGGGATTAACATGATACCACAATCAACACCATATACAGTGTTGCTTTTACAGTCCATAGCGGATATAGTCTGGGTCCCAACCTGTCTGGTCTCCGAAGTGGGGTCGATGTACCAGTCTAGTAGGTGTGATGACGTAAGATGATGACCAGTCATTACATTAGAGGTGTATTCTCGAACGAAGCCACGCCTCTATTTTTAGATTGTGCTTCCGTGTTACCACATATCTTTCAAGGTAAAAGATGCATATCGTCCTCAAGCGTCTGATCACATCATTACTATTTGACTTATAGACCTAGGATCTATTTCAGATCTTACTAGTGCAGAAACTTTTGCTGATGTAGGTGAAAAGTCGGGTCTATATTATCAACCGTGATTACAGTGGTTACTAGGCCAGTACTCAGCACATGGGCCCAGTATTGGCCAGTACCGGCCCACTAACCTGCGTTATCAGGTTTTCCACTTACAGTATATCCAGACCGTTCATAGTACACTCTGAATTTCTTTACTGCTTGCGAAATAAAGCTCAGCTTTTGTTAGAGGGTGTATATCACTTTGTGTCTAAGCTGTTCTGAATTTCCTCACCAACGCTCACACCTCTCGTGTACTTATTAGTAGATAATAAGTTCAATGGAGCTTTCCAGTTTGGTGTAGCGTGTATCGGTCGGATGGGTACGAACCGTCCAAGCTAGGCTCGGTACAGAACGACCACTCCAGGTACGTTCCAAGCACACACCCTGGGTAGGATAGCGTGCGTGTATAAAGCCATATGAGAGAGGTTTCTATAAAATGATCAAGTCCGTAATAATGCGCATCGCGCATGCGCACACGTCAGAGTTTCCCTGGCAACACATGTCAGTATTGGAAGAGAGTGTATACTTATAGTGTACTGAGTTGGTAATTGTGATTTCTTCAAATCACTGCATTCTCGTCGTTCTTGGCTGGGGCATCAGGCCTCTGACGTCATGAGTAGTATAAAAGGAGCGAAAAATCAAGAATCGAGAGCACTTCGGCGAGGAACAGCCGACAGCAAGGTTGCTGGACCAGCTCAGTGCTAGACGTGGGCTAACTGCTTACTGACTGTGGTATCCTACACCGCAGGAGTGCCTATCGGAATTCAGATCTTCCGCGCCTGTCAGTGGTCAGTAACCTTATATCCGCATTCACAAGTTTTTGTAAGCCCTCGGATGGCCATCCGTGGGCAACTAAATAAAGAAGAAGGACTCCCTATCCGGAACAACTTACAGAGGAGCTACCCTGCGGATGGGCCTTTCGGCCCCTATGTAAATTCTACAGGATGTAGAGCCACGGTGATTCTTGGTGGATAACTCGCCAGACCTTCTGGACCATGCTGAAAAGTGGTATCAAACTTCCGTGCAGCAGACATGTGTTTAAGTAACCTTTAGGTCACAGTCTGGTGGGACTCTACCCGGTACACCACAAGGGCTATGCGATGTATCCCGCACGGTGCACCCAGTTATGTACATGCAACATTTAATTACCACTATAGCCCTCTTCGTTATGGGGAACTTTCAAACTACCATCGCCGGATGGACACTATAATTTACTGTGTAAATTCATGTATTAGTTATTCTGACTATCTAATGGACATCTCCCTACTGCCATTCTTCTTCACCGTCTTGAGAGTGAGCCGCATCAACATTCTGCCTGTGGAAATCTTCCCAGCAACTTCAGGATCATGCCACCTCACGCTACTCATCTGTAGCGCATCAACTACAGCGATTTAAGAACTCTTACCATACCGATGACCAATAAGTACTCAAGTAACTATACTATTGTGCTATTTATTAATTCTGTAATAGGTACTGATGACTAATAGGTACCTTCCCGGTCATGAGACCGCTTTTTATATTTTCTGTTTCATACTATACATATTATCTTTATTTCTGTGTGCTTACAACTAACAACCACTGCAAGGTACTATTACCTGATATACTGTTAGCACTGTACTAGTTAGTTGTGTATATGGCAAGTAGCCATCCTAGTTATTTTGTTTTGTTTATATAAAAACTCTAGAACGCAGTACGCTAGGCTATACTATACAGCAATATTATCTCTGCATCACTATTTCCCCCAGAATCAATTTTACACTGAGGTCAGTGATCATGCACACATTGCTCGAGCCTGACATGTGACCGACTAAACCTGGCTATTCTAGCTCGATAGGATAGGTTTAAAGTAGTTAGGGACAATCTCTCCATAAGAATCATATTGTGTACGCCTCTTTTCCGGCTGTTGCGGATATGTAACACCGTACACCGGCTAGATGATATAAATTGGCCAATTACCTAAGAGCCTCTTAGTAATGATGAGGGATTGTCTCTTTCTATGCTCCTCAAGCCGCAAGGCTTCATAATAATTTTCTGGACTCCCAATCAACATGGTGGCTGGATCAGACTCTGGGAAACTATCGGGGTTTCTGAGCGGTGAAAACTAGTGTTTGATTTCGCATACACTCCCCTTGTATCTATGGATACCAGTTGGTTTAGATACCTCTGCCCAGGTGGGAAGCACTGCAAAAAGAAATTATATTATGTAACCCCGGCCTGCAGTGCATGTCTGGGCATTCTGAAACCTCACCATAATGACAGGTAAAATGGTAGTTCTGTAACAGAT
Source organism: Chaetoderma sp. LZ-2023a (assembly GCA_034401795.1). NCBI lineage: Eukaryota > Metazoa > Mollusca > Caudofoveata > Chaetodermatida > Chaetodermatidae > Chaetoderma > Chaetoderma sp. LZ-2023a. The sequence continues at coordinate 81,631,139 of CM067362.1, read as the reverse complement.
GGGTGACGGATGAGACGCAGATCTCCATCCAACTCGATATGGTGACTGGGTGTGGTCTTAGAGCCCATCACGCCCTCACGGGAAGGTCACTAGGGATGAATATCTGCCTCTTACTCCCCGCCATGAAAATACTAATGCGCTTTCTAAATTGCTTATGTGAACTGTAAATTGTCCTGTTACATGTGGTTGTGGTGCGATACATGACCGGATCCTCATATGAATTGGGAGCTGTCGCTCCATAACATCTCCGCACGCGTTCTTTCTGAGGAAGATGCTATGTGGTGCAACCTTCGGGAAGCCGGGCATCTTCGCCAGTTAGACATATGTGTCAATAGATAGGTAGTAATCCCTGCCACTTGCGGCCAAAGCTTGAAAGCAATTCTAACAACTAAATGGTAGGTTAGAATTTAGCAGAAGACCTGCATAAATAAAAGCGGCAACTACCAATGCAGTATCTTTGGACCTACATAAGACGGTGACCTATGAATTCTTCAGAAGTCATCTGACCCATCTTCACGTAAACCAGCGTGCATCAATTATAATCTCAATAGGATTGACCCACTGCACTTAACTTTTTGTTTGAACAAAAGAGTGGCCCTTTTTGCCAGCTCTTTTCCTCCACTTCGGCATTGAAGGCATTTTCCTGTGACGGAGGCCAACATGAGGCACTTTCCTCTCGCAACAATATTATTTTGTGTGTGTTAGGGGTATAATTGGTTTATATTAAACTATTTAAGTAGCCTCGTTAGGATGCTAACTTATGGGATACCTCACTGGATTTACGAATCTGTGAAGTACCTCCGGCGAGCCCATAGAGACAAGACACCAGTTTGGTTCTATGTACTGTATTATTTTGCTCATTTACTAGCAAACGAGTACCATTGTTTGTGTAGTTATTTTTAATCATTACTATGTCCGAACTTTTAAATTAGTTTATGGACTGTCATACCAGTAACACCAACAGTTGGGATGAGACCGTGAGGTTAAATCTCAGCGGCAATGGTCGCACGGCCCCACTGGAATGTTATCTTTCCACCGGCTCCAGAAGCCGGTCTTTGTACCTTCTGGAGAGTTGCGATACAGGATCCACAACCCCGAGAACTGCAGCTAACTACCCCTCCCACGCATTCTGTACATGCGGTGCAATGGAGCGGAGCAACATGGTGGACCAGCATATACCCCCACGAGCTACAAGTGGCACCTGATGTGGGGCTCGAACAAGAAGCGAACCCACGCCAACTCTCAACACACACGCATTTCAGTCTCCTTCATCAGACAGTCAGCTCTCCCTAGATTTGGAAGTAGCATCATATGATGGAAGAATTGCACGCATGCTCACCGACTATGCTAGAAATTTCCCCAGTGCGGAACAACCAGCACCGTTTTTACACGAATATTCGCCAATCAGTGAGGGGACATTTCGCAATGCCTCACACGCGGGTACTCGATACATCACATTGTCGGATATCCATGATAGGCAGCCAACATCTATCCCGGATCACAGTCGACCATGACAAAGACCCCTACATGGGCATACTAATACTTCAGAGCCATTATGTTCACTAACGTCATCACAGGGTGACCAATGGCCGGCAACACACGCACCATGTCCCGCATATCCGCTGATACGTATGTCATCACCTTACTATCCAATGGTACCACGATACGAGCCTGGAGGTGTGGCACCTCCCTTTCAACAATATTCCAGAAGAACAACATCACGCAGCATGCACCACCCCCGTCAGTCTCCTGGACCACCTCCATACGAGAAACAGCCATCACATCAGCCGATAGAGCATCTGCGTCGTCTACATAGCATGCCTCCACCAGTCTATAGACCAACACCCGTCTATGGACCCACATCAGGGCGGTATTCAGCAGAACCTATATATCGTGCTCAACACTATCATCGGGAATCACCCTCATGAACACAGTCTCAGTGGGAATATCATCGCGAATTACCACCAACACCGCTACCAACACGCAGACCAGTATCGGCGTTCACACCATTCTCCCCAGCACCACCACCTGGATTCGCGCCTATAACTCCACATCATGGCCATGGCCGGATCATTCGCCCTCCTGAATTTAGTGGAGAGAATGATTGGGCTAATTATAAGTGTCAATTCGAAATAATTAGTCGTACAAATCGGTGGACAGATCAAGAAAATGGGAGAGTATCTGGCCCCAAAAGTGTTAGGACAAGCACTCCAAGTCCTGGCAGATTTGGGATCAGACCACACGGCAGCATACACAGAACTGGAAAGCGTGTTGTCGGAGAGATTCGGGGACACAGCCCATGGTGAAACAAGTCATCTCCAGCTCAAGAACTTGCATAGACATGCCGGGGAGACACTACTGGAATTAGCTAATCGTATTCGGTGACTAGTTACACACGCCTACCCCAGCACGAATCATGAGGGAGTTACACATCTGCATCTAGACACTTTCATCGATGCGTTAAGCAGAGAACCCGCCCTCAAGGAAAAGTTATTCCTCATCGAACATGGTAGTCTTCAATCACTAACGGCAACCGTGGTTTGGATCGAGAATTTCTTGGAGCAGGAGAAAACCAATTGCCCTCAATTACATCCAATAAATGAAGTGAACAATGCAAACCTCCTAATCACCACGGACAACCCTACTGTATCAGCATCCACCTCAGCATCCGACCCCCACACACAATCAGAACAACCCGCCAGTCACGATCATGTGCCTAAAGGAAGAGGGCGTGGCCAATCCCATCACGGAGGCCACAACAATGTCCCAGGATGCTGGAACCAGCACAATAACAACAATCATCAGACTATGCATAATAGGTTGGAAGAGATAACAAAACAGATCTCCGCACTCGCCAACTTAGTCACCACACTCAGCACCACCATCACCACACAGTCGACAACACGACCAGCAACAAATATGGTAACGCTTACACAGCCATTAAATGCATGTTTTGGATGTGGCCAGCCGGGCTACTGGAAGGAGCAATGTCCAAATCAGCCTCCGTCTACAATTCCTACTGCTGACTGACATACACCGCAGCCTGAGACCCCGTTAAACTAGAATGGGCACCGATTACAGTCACTTCGGTGTCCACTCTCACAACCCAGCTCAACTACGGCCCCCGGACAACAACGTCAGGTGGCCAACATGATAAATCACTCTTCCAAGACAGTATGCACTCACACACACCCGGCTTCATATATGTCAGTACCAACGATGTGCACTGCATCCACGGCACTGACATTTCCCTCTGCCGGATGTTGTGACCCCACAATCTCCATATCTAACAAGCCTTCTTTCCTATGTAAAACGGCAGTGGTTGGTTGTAGCACCTCCACTGAAACAACGTTTGTGCAAGCACCACGACCCACTGCCAATGCACTTAACACCCGGTGCCCCTTGGAGGTTTGCAATTCACATGTCCTGACAGCATCACCCACTACATCCAGCAGCAGTATTAACGACACAGACTGCAGTCATCATTTGGCATCATGGATCTGCAAGAAGCATCGCTCAAAGAACGGCAAACATCCACGCCATCACTGCGTCTTCTGCGCATCAAACATCCCATGATGCATTGCAAAATGTGTCTCACACAGGTAGCCCTTATCCGTAACCACACCAGTCCTGTCAAGACTGCTGTATACACGAATTCACAGTACACCGAAACAGCATCAACAACACCACCATTGCTACCCCCAGCTCTGTCATCGCCTAAGCCATCACAGCAGCAGCGACGACGGTTTGGCCCCTTCCTAACTCAGCCACCAACTGCACTCACGGAAGTGATCCAGAAACAGACAGACTATATACATAATGATACTGCACCAAAAACAATCCCGCAGGCGGTATCATTGGAAACTCTTCCACAGGCACACCGCAAAGTAATATATAAGTGTGCTTGTCTGTTTAGTGGCGTTTCCACCAGTGCCACCGTTGACACTGGAGCTTCTTAAACAAGCGCTTGTATGAGAGCATCCCACTTCATAAGAAGCCGCCCCTTAGGCCTACAAACATATTTTTGCAAACCGCTACCAGAGCCGATGTTCTTGTGTCTGGTACAGTAAACCTCGTAATACAGATAGAGGAAATGCAATTCATTCAGCGAGTTGTCATTGCCTCTATTCAAAAGGATGCCCTGCTTGGTTCTGATTTCCTCAGTGCCAGCGAAGCCGTCATATATTTCAGACAACAGGAATTAGATATACACAGCCGACGTATACCCCTTGGACCGGAATCATCACTGTATGATACTTGTGCAGTGATTTTGGCATCTACGGCCACAGTTGAGCCGGGACAGGAGAAAATCTTATGGCCCACCGCACCACAGTTAGGAAACAACATACACATAGCTATGCTGGAACCCGACCCTGAATACGTAATTGCCTCACAATGCGCCAGTCCCCGAATGATCATGGACACCACCAATAAGGATCATATACCGTTTCGTGTATTCAATGGCACAATGGACCCAATAGCCCTTTACCGGGAGTTCGTTGTGGCCATCTCGTGGATGTGATATCACTGGAGACACCCCCCTACCGCACCTACACCGGCAACAACTTCTGATGATTTACCGGAACATCTGCGTGCCATTTGCACGCCACACTTGGATTGGTGTAATCTCATGAACGTGACATACAGAAACTTTTATATAAGTATCATGAAAGTTTCTCAGCCGGAGACATGGATCTGAGAGAAACTCATCTCGTGCGACACTCCATCGACACCGGAAACAACCGCCCCATTCGACAACCCGTTCAATATCTTCACATTCACAAGGAGGCCGAGGCACATCAACATGTGAACGACCCCCTTGGTCAGTCCCATGGTACTAGCAGGCAAAGAGGATGGATCTTTGCGGTTTTGTATAGACTACCACCGCCTAAATGATCTTAGCATCAAGGACGCCTATCCATTACCTCAGATAGATCAGGCCTTAAGTTCCTTGTCCGGGGCCAAGTGGTTTTGTACCCTTGATTTAGCTAGTGGATATTGGCAGGTAGCCATGGATGAGGCTGACCTGGAGAAAATCGTGTTTGTGTGTAGAGACTGTCTTTTCCAGTTCCACAAGATGCCCTATGGATTGCGCAACGCTCCTGGAACGTTCGAGCGTCTCATTGAGCAAGTATTAACTACCCTGCAATGGGAGATCTGTCTCTGTTACATCGACAACGTAATCGTCTTTGGCTCCTCGTTTGAGCAGACTCTGTCCAACCTTGCACGGAATGCCACTCTCGCAAATCTAGGAACACGGGAATCGTTTTTGCGTTTTTTGACGCTGGAGTTTCTTCTTCAGAGCTGTCCGAGAGTGCCAGATCTTCAGCTAGTGACATTACATACCACAACTTGCGGTACCGCCCATATAACCTAAATTAAACTTTTTCAACCTTTTAGTAGGGTTCACTATCTATTTTCGTTCAGAATTTTTGGGGATTTGTAACACTATATATTTTTGGAAAGCATTTTATATGCCAATTTCAAAAATCAATGTTTGCATTTGCATAAATGTCTTCATGGCGACCATGTTGAATTTTCAAAATGGCCGCTATCTAAATCCTTCGAAATCCAATATATCTGCAACCATGTACCCTAAATTCACAATTTTGATTTCTATATCTAGGTTTTCTGGGTCAACGAATGCATTGGTAACATTTATAATAAACTTCAAGTGCCAGAAATAATGTTTTGGTTGATAATTCCCAAAATAATAAGCAATTCTCACACAACATCTGCTCGTGCTCCTCTGTACGCCATTGTATGCATGGTATTTACGCCAGATGTCATTCAATCCGTGTGCGGCTGTTCGTTATTGTTACTAATGATATATAAATGCAGCAGTTCACGCTATGATTATTCATTCTCCACAATGTCGTCTGATCCTTGCTTTAAATATTTAAATTGCTCGGCATTTTGGTGTGATCTTGGTAATTCGGGTAAAGCGCGAACAATACGTTTTGGCGAAAAGTGGTGTATCGATCTACGGCAGTTTCATCCTAACGGTTATCCCACTAAACGTGGTTTATATCTTAGCATAGCAGCGTTTAATCAGCTGTTACAGATCATACCCGATCTTGAAGACGCGGTAAAACGTGCGCGCAAAAAAGAAGGCGTACTATTTACATATTCTTTGGACAATTCTGTTCATATTTCTATCTGTGACGAATTTCCGTGTATTGACATACGCTATTTTTTCTGCTCTGACGCAGAACCACGTGCCACACGTTGCGGACTATACCTGCAAGACAACGAGTGGGAATTATTGAAACAGAACTCGAGTAATTTGCTGGCAGCATTACCTAACTTTTACGTGCCACCCAACGTGAGCGGTGACGAGTTGTTTAGCACGATACCTCAGTGCTTTTACGGTGTGAAAAAGCGAGAACATGAATAACATTCCAACAACTAGTGATTCCGCAGAGATGTCTAATCACGATACGCTTACTATGGACGCTATTTACCTCGATGAGGTTTTAAGCGATGACGAACTAAATCTCGTCGATGACGATAGCGTCAAATTGTGTCACTATTGTAAAACTATGGGGCACCCGCACCATTATTGCCCTACGGATCATGTGCAAATGATTAGTCAGAAATTATTCGCATCCATGCTGTGTGAAAAGATACATTCGTTGGTTGTGCGAGATTGTTACGGATGTCTAGTAAATCATCCGAGTCAATGTGAAACATTCATGTTTAGGGATTGATGTTGACCTTAATCTAATTGACTGTATATTGAGGCGGCATTATTAGAAATGGACGAAGACGAATATTGCGCTCGACTAGCCAGCCATTACTATATATGCGAACATTGTACTGATCTGTACCGTATGTGTATGACGGAATGGTATAGGTACATTGCGGATGTAATATATGAAAAACAGATGTTGGCGCCATAAACAATAATTAATATTAATTTATTTAGTTTTATTTAAAATTAACCGAGTGTTTTTTAAGCATTAAAACACGAGGATAATTTTTAATAAAATCAAACACGTATTTTATTTTTTTAAATAACATAATTAATTGTTTTATTTTGTCAATCGTAGCTTTGTAAAATATGATGTATTTGGTGTGTTTTTTCGTATCTTTGTAACGATATGTATTATTGATGTATGGATTAATAAAAATGTTTTAAAATCGGATTTCGTTTGTGCAGTACTAGCACCTAGCTCTCTCTCTCTATCTCTTTATCTGTCGCTAGCGACTCGCTATTCACTCCCCCCGCCTCCTTCGCATGCGTTGGTATGCCCGCTTTTCACTTGACGGAGGCACTTGATGTAGCGTGCTATAGCTATTCTTTAGAGAAGAATGGTCCAGATGAATGAATGATAGAGTGAGCTGAATAGCACATCCACGTACGCCTAAGGTATATATATATATGCGCATGAGCGTATACCTTCTTAGTCGTACGTGGACGCACATGTGACGACGCTATGGCATCAACGCTTGACTGTAATATGACGTTACGGCACCCATTTACTATGATTGTCTGCGGTCCAACACAGTGCGGTAAAACTGAGATGATAAAAGCACTAATAAGAGATCCCTATGCCATTACTCCCCCTCCACAGAGGATTGTGTACTGCTACGGTGCGTGGCAAGATGGGTATAACGATTTGGCAAAAGAAGTTTAATTTAAAGAGGGTGTGAATGTTGAACGAGACAGAAGTTGCAGAACATTGGTGGTGCTCGACGATTTGATGAATAAATGCGACGAGAATGTAGCCGACCTATTTACAAAACGTTCTCACCATGAGGAATTGTAGCGTAATATTTGTCGCACAAAATCTGTTTCACAAGTCTCGCAATCAACGTGACTTATCAGTTAACTGTCACTACATGGTATTGTTTAAGAATCCCCATGATGCGTCATCCATTCGTTCTTTATCTAATCAGATGTACCCAGGCAATACAAAGTATTTGATCGAATCATATAAGGACGCTACACGCGAACCTCACTCATATCTACTCCTAGATTTGAAACAGACGACACCTGACAATATCAGACTCCGTTCATCTGTTCATCCGAAGGAGGGGTGCTACGTTTACATACCTAAGAAAAATGCGTCACGTAAAAACAGAACGCCATTTACCTATGCTGCCATATTTGGCTAAAGTAAAGCCTTCAATCAGAAATGATGTAATCAAACAGTGTTCGAACGAATTGGTGGATGTACTATGCGAATCATGCCTAAACGTATTACGTGGGAATGTTCACCTCACTAAAATACGCTACAAGCAGCTGAGTAAATACAAAGCGAAAATGCGTACGCTGACTAGTCGCGGTGTGCCATATGCACGTAAAAGCTACAAGCAGCTGAGTAAATACAAAGCGAAAATGCGTACGCTGACTAGTCGCGGTGTGCCATATGCACGTAAAAGAAAATTGCTACAAACAGGCGGATTTTTAGGCGCCTTATTACCAGCGGTGATCGGTATGCTAGCGCCATTAATTGGTAAACTGTTCGCGTGAAAAGATGGAACATACACGTAAAATGGCGCTAGTTCCTCACGAATTGATAGGTAATTTAAATGAACAGAGTAAAATATCATTGCTACAGACAGATCCATCGATACGTAAAGCTATTAGTCTCGACAACGAGATATCCAATATATTAACCAGACACGATCTGACTGAAAATGAAAAAGCAAAATCATATTCGCAAGTATTGGATAAGTATAGGCATTACTATCAGCAAACGCAAGGACAACAACAACACTATCAACCATTACCTCTACAACCCATAACTAACTACGATGCACTTCCCGCACAAATACTTGAACGTACGATGAGGGGAATACCAAAAACGTACAAGACAAAAGCCAGTGGAGTAATTCATATTTTACGTTCGGTTCCTGAACGTTTTCACGTTAATGATTTGGGCGAAGTGACAATAGAGGGTGCGTTTTTCCCAAAAAGTAATGTACTCGACCTGCTTACAAA
>CM067362.1:81464561-81621689 GCA_034401795.1 Chaetoderma sp. LZ-2023a | reverse complement strand
CAGCTGAGTAAATACAAAGCGAAAATGCGTACGCTGACTAGTCGCGGTGTGCCATATGCACGTAAAAGAAAATTGCTACAAACAGGCGGATTTTTAGGCGCCTTATTACCAGCGGTGATCGGTATGCTAGCGCCATTAATTGGTAAACTGTTCGCGTGAAAAGATGGAACATACACGTAAAATGGCGCTAGTTCCTCACGAATTGATAGGTAATTTAAATGAACAGAGTAAAATATCATTGCTACAGACAGATCCATCGATACGTAAAGCTATTAGTCTCGACAACGAGATATCCAATATATTAACCAGACACGATCTGACTGAAAATGAAAAAGCAAAATCATATTCGCAAGTATTGGATAAGTATAGGCATTACTATCAGCAAACGCAAGGACAACAACAACACTATCAACCATTACCTCTACAACCCATAACTAACTACGATGCACTTCCCGCACAAATACTTGAACGTACGATGAGGGGAATACCAAAAACGTACAAGACAAAAGCCAGTGGAGTAATTCATATTTTACGTTCGGTTCCTGAACGTTTTCACGTTAATGATTTGGGCGAAGTGACAATAGAGGGTGCGTTTTTCCCAAAAAGTAATGTACTCGACCTGCTTACAAACGTAGTAGTGCATGGTCGTAAACCTCTTATGGCTGGTATGCGTGATCAAGGGGAGGGAAAGTTTCTTAATCTGTTACGCGACCTAAACATACCCCGCAGATTTGTAGGGCAAGAGAAAACGATGAGACAGATATATAATGGTGCAGAAAAGGATGTTAGCGCCAGTGAGTACACGTCTGCGCCCGCGAGCAAAAGAATACGTAGAAAGAGTTCTCTAGCGGACATCAGGAAGAAAAAGCGACATTCAATTCCGGTGTGGGTAAATTTAGATAAGTCATGAATGATGCTAAATTAGCGAAAGTATATTTTGATCCGAAACATTACGCGTCTTTTGGTCGGAAAGAAAAGCTATATAATGTGTTCAAAGGTAAAATACCTCGCAACTACATCGACAAATGGTTAAAACACCAAGAAGTATATACCCTACACAGACCGCGGAGAACAAAGTTTGACAGGCGAAAAATAAGAGTTTCAGCCGTTGATGAACTATGGCAGGCAGATCTATGCTCGATGGGCATGCTGGCAAAAGAGAACAACAATGTGTTATATTTTCTATGCGTAGTTGATGCCCTTTCAAAATATGCATGGGTGGAATGCCTGTTTAGTAAAACGTCGCTGGCAATCAAGAAAGGGTTAGAATCAATATTGGAGCATACTGTGCGTCGCCCACATGCTATTCAAACAGACACAGGGGGTGAGTTCGTAAACCGTGTAATGAAAAAATATTTGAAAGATAATGGAATACATTTCTACACTTCTCAAAATGAAACGCAAGCTGCAATGGTAGAGCGTTTTCAACGCACGCTGAAGGGTCAAATATACAGATACATGACGCATAAAAATACACGAAAGTATATCGATGTATTACCCAGTTTAGTCGCAGCGTACAATAACACAACGCATTCCAGTACGCGCATGGCTCCTACCGAAGTCGACCGTAGTACGGAGTTAATCGCGTGGAGAAATATATATGGAAAGAAGACGAAGAAACGTTCCAAATCTAAAAACAGCCCTACTCAAGGCGACCATGTTAGAATATCACAAGCGAAAATGCCATTTGAAAAAGCATATCGCGGGCAATGGAGTTGCGAATTGTTTAAGGTGTGTGAGGTGCTTACAGACAAATATCCATACTTATATAAATTAGAAGACTATGGAGGTGACCCGATTATTGGTACTTTTTATCGTGATGAGATACAGCAAGTGATAGAAGAAAATAATAAAGAGTATGCCATGGAAAAAATACTTAAAAGTAGAAAAAATAAAAAGGGACAACGCGAGTATCTGGTAAAGTGGCTCGATTACCCGGATAAGTTTAACACGTGGGTTAATGAACTATTGCTCGGAAGCGTTATGTAAAACTGATCCTCGTTCATTCTGAGTCGAATGATGTATGGACGTCTTTATGCGCGGACTAGGCAATATATACCCTAGACATCCACTCAAAAGCGATATCCATATTCCTGATTGCCCATTTTGTATACTCAGATTCACGATACATGTAATGATTACGATATAAATTATTATAATTTGAGCTAGGTATACTATTTCTTCTTTCGGTACTCACGAACCCAGCATTCGCCACATGCTCTGATCCTATCTTCTCTCCATATATTCATCCATTGTCAATGATGTATAGTGCTTAGTTCATTAACCCACGTGTTAAACTTATCCGGGTAATCGAGCCACTTTACCAGATACTCGCGTTGTCCCTTTTTATTTTTTCTACTTTTAAGTATTTTTTCCATGGCATACTCTTTATCATTTTCTTCTATCACTTGCTGTATCTCATCACGATAAAAAGTACCAATAATCGGGTCACCTCCATAGTCTTCTAATTTATATAAGTATGGATATTTGTCTGTAAGCACCTCACACACCTTAAACAATTCGCAACTCCATTGCCCGCGATATGCTTTTTCAAATGGCATTTTCGCTTGTGATATTCTAACATGGTCGCCTTGAGTAGGGCTGTTTTTAGATTTGGAACGTTTCTTCGTCTTCTTTCCATATATATTTCTCCACGCGATTAACTCCGTACTACGGTCGACTTCGGTAGGAGCCATGCGCGTACTGGAATGCGTTGTGTTATTGTACGCTGCGACTAAACTGGGTAATACATCGATATACTTTCGTGTATTTTATGCGTCATGTATCTGTATATTTGACCCTTCAGCGTGCGTTGAAAACGCTCTACCATTGCAGCTTTCGTTTCATTTTGAGAAGTGTAGAAATGTATTCCATTATCTTTCAAATATTTTTTCATTACACGGTTTACGAACTCACCCCCTGTGTCTGTTTGAATAGCATGTGGGCGACGCACAGTATGCTCCAATATTGATTCTAACCCTTTCTTGACTGCCAGCGACGTTTTACTAAACAGGCATTCCACCCATGCATATTTTGAAAGGGCATCAACTACGCATAGAAAATATAACACATTGTTGTTCTCTTTTGCCAGCATGCCCATCGAGCATAGATCTGCCTGCCATAGTTCATCAACGGCTGAAACTCTTATTTTTCACCTGTCAAACTTTGTTATCCGCGGTCTGTGTAGGGTATATACTTCTTGGTGTTTTAACCATTTGTCGATGTAGTTGCGAGGTATTTTACCTTTGAACACATTATATAGCTTTTCTTTCCGACCAAAAGACGCGTAATGTTTCGGATCAAAATATACTTTCGCTAATTTAGCATCATTCATGACTTATCTAAATTTACCCACACCGGAATTGAATGTCGCTTTTTCTTCCTGATGTCCGCTAGAGAACTCTTTCTACGTATTCTTTTGCTCGCGGGCGTAGACGTGTACTCACTGGCGCTAACATCCTTTTCTGCACCATTATATATCTGTCTCATCGTTTTCTCTTGCCCTACAAATCTGCGGGGTATGTTTAGGTCGCGTAACAGATTAAGAAACTTTCCCTCCCCTTGATCACGCATACCAGCCATAAGAGGTTTACGACCATGCACTACTACGTTTGTAAGCAGGTCGAGTACATTACTTTTTGGGAAAAACGCACCCTCTATTGTCACTTCGCCCAAATCATTAACGTAAAAACGTTCAGGAACCGAACGTAAAATATGAATTACTCCACTGGCTTTTGTCTTGTACGTTTTTGGTATTCCCCTCATCGTACGTTCAAGTATTTGTGCGGGAAGTGCATCGTAGTTAGTTATGGGTTGTAGAGGTAATGGTTGATAGTGTTGTTGTTGTCCTTGCGTTTGCTGATAGTAATGCCTATACTTATCCAATACTTGCGAATATGATTTTGCTTTTTCATTTTCAGTCAGATCGTGTCTGGTTAATATATTGGATATCTCGTTGTCGAGACTAATAGCTTTACGTATCGATGGATCTGTCTGTAGCAATGATATTTTACTCTGTTCATTTAAATTACCTATCAATTCGTGAGGAACTAGCGCCATTTTACGTGTATGTTCCATCTTTTCACGCGAACAGTTTACCAATTAATGGCGCTAGCATACCGATCACCGCTGGTAATAAGGCGCCTAAAAATCCGCCTGTTTGTAGCAATTTTCTTTTACGTGCATATGGCACACCGCGACTAGTCAGCGTACGCATTTTCGCTTTGTATTTACTCAGCTGCTTGTAGCTTTTACGTGCATATGGCACACCGCGACTAGTCAGCGTACGCATTTTCGCTTTGTATTTACTCAGCTGCTTGTAGCGTATTTTAGTGAGGTGAACATTCCCACGTAATACGTTTAGGCATGATTCGCATAGTACATCCACCAATTCGTTCGAACACTGTTTGATTACATCATTTCTGATTGAAGGCTTTACTTTAGCCAAATATTGCAGCATAGGTAAATGGCGTTCTGTTTTACGTGACGCCATTTTTCTTAGGTATGTAAACGTAGCACCCCTCCTTCGGATGAACAGATGAACGGAGTCTGATATTGTCAGGTGTCGTCTGTTTCAAATCTAGGAGTAGATATGAGTGAGGTTCGCGTGTAGCGTCCTTATATGATTCGATCAAATACTTTGTATTGCCTGGGTACATCTGATTAGATAAAGAACGAATGGATGACGCATCATGGGGATTCTTAAACAATACCATGTAGTGACAGTTAACTGATAAGTCACGTTGATTGCGAGACTTGTGAAACAGATTTTGTGCGACAAATATTACGCTACAATTCTCATGGTGAGAACGTTTTGTAAATAGGTCGGCTACATTCTCGTCGCATTTATTCATCAAATCGTCGAGCACCACCAATGTTCTGCAACTTCTGTCTCGTTCAACATTCACACCCTCTTTAAATTAAACTTCTTTTGCCAAATCGTTATACCCATCTTGCCACGCACCGTAGCAGTACACAATCCTCTGTGGAGGGGGAGTAATGGCATAGGGATCTCTTATTAGTGCTTTTATCATCTCAGTTTTACCGCACTGTGTTGGACCGCAGACAATCATAGTAAATGGGTGCCGTAACGTCATATTACAGTCAAGCGTTGATGCCATAGCGTCGTCACATGTGCGTCCACGTACGACTAAGAAGGTATACGCTCATGCGCATATATATATATACCTTAGGCGTACGTGGATGTGCTATTCAGCTCACTCTATCATTCATTCATCTGGACCATTCTTCTCTAAAGAATAGCTATAGCACGCTACATCAAGTGCCTCCGTCAAGTGAAAAGCGGGCATACCAACGCATGCAAAGGAGGCGGGGGAGTGAATAGCGAGTCGCTAGCGACAGATAAAGAGATAGAGAGAGAGCTAGGTGCTAGTACTGCACAAACGAAATCCGATTTTAAAACATTTTTATTAATCCATACATCAATAATACATATCGTTACAAAGATACGAAAAAACACACCAAATACATCATATTTTACAAAGCTACGATTGACAAAATAAAACAATTAATTTTGTTATTTAAAAAAATAAAATACGTGTTTGATTTTATTAAAAATTATCCTCGTGTTTTAATGCTTAAAAAACACTCGGTTAATTTTAAATAAAACTAAATAAATTAATATTAATTATAGTTATGGCGCCAACATCTGTTTTTCATATATTACATCCGCAATGTACCTATACCATTCCGTCATACACATACGGTACAGATCAGTACAATGTTCGCATATATAGTAATGGCTGGCTAGTCGAGCGCAATATTCGTCTTCGTCCATTTCTAATAATGCCGCCTCATTATACAGTCAATTAGATTAAGGTCAACATCAATCCCTAAACATGAATGTTCACGTTGACTCGGATGATTTACTAGACATCCGTAACAATCTCGCACAACCAACGAATGTATCTTTTCACACAGCATGGATGCGAATAATTTCTGACTAATCATTTGCACATGATCCGTAGGGCAATAATGGTGCGGGTGCCCCATAGTTTTACAATAGTGACACAATTTGACGCTATCGTCATCGACGAGATTTAGTTCGTCATCGCTTAAAACCTCATCAAGATAAATAGCGTCCATAGTAAGCGTATCGTGATTCGACATCTCTGCGGAATCACTAGTGGTTGGAATGTTATTCATGTTCTCGCTTTTTCACACCGTAAAAGCACTGAGGTATCGTGCTAAACAACTCGTCACCGCTCACGTTGGGTGGCACGTAAAAGTTAGGTAATGCTGCCAGCAAATTACTCGAGTTCTGTTTCAATAATTCCCACTCGTTGTCTTGCAGGTATAGTCCGCAACGTGTGGCACGTGGTTCTGCGTCAGAGCAGAAAAAATAGCGTATGTCAATACACGGAAATTCGTCACAGATAGAAATATGAACAGAATTGTCCAAAGAATATGTAAATAGTACGCCTTCTTTTTTGTGCGCACGTTTTACCGCGTCTTCAAGATCGGGTATGATCTGTAACAGCTGATTAAACGCTGCTATGCTAAGATATAAACCACGTTTAGTGGGATAACCGTTAGGATGAAACTGCCGTAGATCGATACACCACTTTTCGCCAAAATGTATTGTTCGCGCTTTACCCGAATTACCAAGATCACACCAAAACGCCGAGCAATTTAAATATTTAAAGCAAGGATCAGACGACATTGTGGAGAATGAATAATCATAGCGTGAACTGCTGCATTTATATATCATTAGTAACAATAACGAACAGCCGCACACGGATTGAATGACATCTGGCGTAAATACCATGCATACAATGGCGTACAGAGGAGCACGAGCAGATGTTGTGTGAGAATTGCTTATTATTTTGGGAATTATCAACCAAAACATTATTTCTGGCACTTGAAGTTTATTATAAATGTTACCAATGCATTCGTTGACCCAGAAAACCTAGATATAGACATCAAAATTGTGAATTTAGGGTACATGGTTGCAGATATATTGGATTTCGAAGGATTTAGATGGCGGCCATTTTGAAAATTCAACATGGTCGCCATGAAGACATTTATGCAAATGCAAACATTGATTTTTGAAATTGGCATATAATATGCTTTCCAAAAATATATAGTGTTACAAATCCCCAAAAATTCTGAACGAAAATACATAGTGAACCCTACTAAAAGGTTGAAAAAGTTTAATTTAGGTTATATGGGCGGTACCGCAAGTTGTGGTATGTAATGTCACTAGCTGAAGATCTGGCACTCTCGGACAGCTCTGAAGAAGAAACTCCAGCGTCAAAAAACGCAAAAACGATTCCCGTGTTCCTAGATTTGCGAGAGTGGCATTCCGTGCAAGGTTGGACAGAGTCTGCTCAAACGAGGAGCCAAAGACGATTACGTTGTCGATGTAACAGAGACAGATCTCCCATTGCAGGGTAGTTAATACTTGCTCAATGAGACGCTCGAACGTTCCAGGAGCGTTGCGCAATCCATAGGGCATCTTGTGGAACTGGAAAAGACAGTCTCTACACACAAACACGATTTTCTCCAGGTCAGCCTCATCCATGGCTACCTGCCAATATCCACTAGCTAAATCAAGGGTACAAAACCACTTGGCCCCGGACAAGGAACTTAAGGCCTGATCTATCTGAGGTAATGGATAGGCGTCCTTGATGCTAAGATCATTTAGGCGGTGGTAGTCTATACAAAACCGCAAAGATCCATCCTCTTTGCCTGCTAGTACCATGGGACTGACCAAGGGGGTCGTTCACATGTTGATGTGCCTCGGCCTCCTTGTGAATGTGAAGATGTTGAACGGGTTGTCGAATGGGGCGGTTGTTTCCGGTGTCGATGGAGTGTCGCACGAGATGAGTTTCTCTCAGATCCATGTCTCCGGCTGAGAAACTTTCATGATACTTATATAAAAGTTTCTGTATGTCACGTTCATGAGATTACACCAATCCAAGTGTGGCGTGCAAATGGCACGCAGATGTTCCGGTAAATCATCAGAAGTTGTTGCCGGTGTAGGTGCGGTAGGGGGGGTGTCTCCAGTGATATCACATCCACGAGATGGCCACAACGAACTCCCGGTAAAGGGCTATTGGGTCCATTGTGCCATTGAATACACGAAACGGTATATGATCCTTATTGGTGGTGTCCATGATCATTCGGGGACTGGCGCATTGTGAGGCAATTACGTATTCAGGGTCGGGTTCCAGCATAGCTATGTGTATGTTGTTTCCTAACTGTGGTGCGGTGGGCCATAAGATTTTCTCCTGTCCCGGCTCAACTGTGGCCGTAGATGCCAAAATCACTGCACAAGTATCATACAGTGATGATTCCGGTCCAAGGGGTATACGTCGGCTGTGTATATCTAATTCCTGTTGTCTGAAATATATGACGGCTTCGCTGGCACTGAGGAAATCAGAACCAAGCAGGGCATCCTTTTGAATAGAGGCAATGACAACTCGCTGAATGAATTGCATTTCCTCTATCTGTATTACGAGGTTTACTGTACCAGACACAAGAACATCGGCTCTGGTAGCGGTTTGCAAAAATATGTTTGTAGGCCTAAGGGGCGGCTTCTTATGAAGTGGGATGCTCTCATACAAGCGCTTGTTTAAGAAGCTCCAGTGTCAACGGTGGCACTGGTGGAAACGCCACTAAACAGACAAGCACACTTATATATTACTTTGCGGTGTGCCTGTGGAAGAGTTTCCAATGATACCGCCTGCGGGATTGTTTTTGGTGCAGTATCATTATGTATATAGTCTGTCTGTTTCTGGATCACTTCCGTGAGTGCAGTTGGTGGCTGAGTTAGGAAGGGGCCAAACCGTCGTCGCTGCTGCTGTGATGGCTTAGGCGATGACAGAGCTGGGGGTAGCAATGGTGGTGTTGTTGATGCTGTTTCGGTGTACTGTGAATTCGTGTATACAGCAGTCTTGACAGGACTGGTGTGGTCACGGATAAGGGCTACCTGTGTGAGACACATTTTGCAATGCATCATGGGATGTTTGATGCGCAGAAGACGCAGTGATGGCGTGGATGTTTGCCGTTCTTTGAGCGATGCTTCTTGCAGATCCATGATGCCAAATGATGACTGCAGTCTGTGTCGTTAATACTGCTGCTGGATGTAGTGGGTGATGCTGTCAGGACATGTGGATTGCAAACCTCCAAGGGGCACCGGGTGTTAAGTGCATTGGCAGTGGGTCGTGGTGCTTGCACAAACGTTGTTTCAGTGGAGGTGCTACAACCAACCACTGCCGTTTTACATAGGAAAGAAGGCTTGTTAGATATGGAGATTGTGGGGTCACAACATCCGGCAGAGGGAAATGTCAGTGCCGTGGATGCAGTGCACATCGTTGGTACTGACATATATGAAGCCGGGTGTGTGTGAGTGCATACTGTCTTGGAAGAGTGATTTATCATGTTGGCCACCTGACGTTGTTGTCCGGGGGCCGTAGTTGAGCTGGGTTGTGAGAGTGGACACCGAAGTGACTGTAATCGGTGCCCATTCTAGTTTAACGGGGTCTCAGGCTGCGGTGTATGTCAGTCAGCAGTAGGAATTGTAGACGGAGGCTGATTTGGACATTGCTCCTTCCAGTAGCCCGGCTGGCCACATCCAAAACATGCATTTAATGGCTGTGTAAGCGTTACCATATTTGTTGCTGGTCGTGTTGTCGACTGTGTGGTGATGGTGGTGCTGAGTGTGGTGACTAAGTTGGCGAGTGCGGAGATCTGTTTTGTTATCTCTTCCAACCTATTATGCATAGTCTGATGATTGTTGTTATTGTGCTGGTTCCAGCATCCTGGGACATGGGATTGGCCACGCCCTCTTCCTTTAGGCACATGATCGTGACTGGCGGGTTGTTCTGATTGTGTGTGGGGGTCGGATGCTGAGGTGGATGCTGATACAGTAGGGTTGTCCATGGTGATTAGGAGGTTTGCATTGTTCACTTCATTTATTGGATGTAATTGAGGGCAATTGGTTTTCTCCTGCTCCAAGAAATTCTCGATCCAAACCACGGTTGCCGTTAGTGATTGAAGACTACCATGTTCGATGAGGAATAACTTTTCCTTGAGGGCGGGTTCTCTGCTTAACGCATCGATGAAAGTGTCTAGATGCAGATGTGTAACTCCCTCATGATTCGTGCTGGGGTAGGCGTGTGTAACTAGTCACCGAATACGATTAGCTAATTCCAGTAGTGTCTCCCCGGCATGTCTATGCAAGTTCTTGAGCTGGAGATGACTTGTTTCACCATGGGCTGTGTCCCCGAATCTCTCCGACAACACGCTTTCCAGTTCTGTGTATGCTGCCGTGTGGTCTGATCCCAAATCTGCCAGGACTTGGAGTGCTTGTCCTAACACTTTTGGGGCCAGATACTCTCCCATTTTCTTGATCTGTCCACCGATTTGTACGACTAATTATTTCGAATTGACACTTATAATTAGCCCAATCATTCTCTCCACTAAATTCAGGAGGGCGAATGATCCGGCCATGGCCATGATGTGGAGTTATAGGCGCGAATCCAGGTGGTGGTGCTGGGGAGAATGGTGTGAACGCCGATACTGGTCTGCGTGTTGGTAGCGGTGTTGGTGGTAATTCGCGATGATATTCCCACTGAGACTGTGTTCATGAGGGTGATTCCCGATGATAGTGTTGAGCACGATATGTAGGTTCTGCTGAATACCGCCCTGATGTGGGTCCATAGACGGGTGTTGGTCTATAGACTGGTGGAGGCATGCTATGTAGACGACGCAGATGCTCTATCGGCTGATGTGATGGCTGTTTCTCGTATGGAGGTGGTCCAGGAGACTGACGGGGGTGGTGCATGCTGCGTGATGTTGTTCTTCTGGAATATTGTTGAAAGGGAGGTGCCACACCTCCAGGCTCGTATCGTGGTACCATTGGATAGTAAGGTGATGACATACGTATCAGCGGATATGCGGGACATGGTGCGTGTGTTGCCGGCCATTGGTCACCCTGTGATGACGTTAGTGAACATAATGGCTCTGAAGTATTAATATGCCCACGTAGGGGTCTTTGTCATGGTCGACTGTGATCCGGGATAGATGTTGGCTGCCTATCATGGATATCCGACAATGTGATGTATCGAGTACCCGCGTGTGAGGCATTGCGAAATGTCCCCTCACTGATTGGCGAATATTCGTGTAAAAACGGTGCTGGTTGTTCCGCACTGGGGAAATTTCTAGCATAGTCGGTGAGCATGCATGCAATTCTTCCATCATATGATGCTACTTCCAAATCTAGGGAGTGCTGACTGTCTGATGAAGGAGACTGAAATGCGTGTGTGTTGAGAGTTGGCGTGGGTTCGCTTCTTGTTCGAGCCCCACATCAGGTGCCACTTGTAGCTCGTGGGGGTATATGCTGGTCCACCATGTTGCTCCGCTCCATTGCACCGCATGTACAGAATGCGTGGGAGGGGTAGTTAGCTGCAGTTCTCGGGGTTGTGGATCCTGTATCGCAACTCTCCAGAAGGTACAAAGACCGGCTTCTGGAGCCGGTGGAAAGATAACATTCCAGTGGGGCCGTGCGACCATTGCCGCTGAGATTTAACCTCACGGTCTCATCCCAACTGTTGGTGTTACTGGTATGACAGTCCATAAACTAATTTAAAAGTTCGGACATAGTAATGATTAAAAATAACTACACAAACAATGGTACTCGTTTGCTAGTAAATGAGCAAAATAATACAGTACATAGAACCAAACTGGTGTCTTGTCTCTATGGGCTCGCCGGAGGTACTTCACAGATTCGTAAATCCAGTGAGGTATCCCATAAGTTAGCATCCTAACGAGGCTACTTAAATAGTTTAATATAAACCAATTATACCCCTAACACACACAAAATAATATTGTTGCGAGAGGAAAGTGCCTCATGTTGGCCTCCGTCACAGGAAAATGCCTTCAATGCCGAAGTGGAGGAAAAGAGCTGGCAAAAAGGGCCACTCTTTTGTTCAAACAAAAAGTTAAGTGCAGTGGGTCAATCCTATTGAGATTATAATTGATGCACGCTGGTTTACGTGAAGATGGGTCAGATGACTTCTGAAGAATTCATAGGTCACCGTCTTATGTAGGTCCAAAGATACTGCATTGGTAGTTGCCGCTTTTATTTATGCAGGTCTTCTGCTAAATTCTAACCTACCATTTAGTTGTTAGAATTGCTTCCAAGCTTTGGCCGCAAGTGGCAGGGATTACTACCTATCTATTGACACATATGTCTAACTGGCGAAGATGCCCGGCTTCCCGAAGGTTGCACCACATAGCATCTTCCTCAGAAAGAACGCGTGCGGAGATGTTATGGAGCGACAGCTCCCGATTCATATGATGATCCGGTCATGTATCGCACCACAACCACATGTAACAGGACAATTTACAGTTCACATAAGCAATTTAGAAAGCGCAATAGTATTTTCATGGCGGGGAGTAAGAGGCAGATATTCATCCCTAGTGACCTTCCCGTGAGGGCGTGATGGGCTCTAAGACCACACCCAGTCACCATATCGAGTTGGATGGAGATCTGCGTCTCATCCGTCACCCATCTGTTACAGAACTAACATTTTACCTGTCATTATGGTGAGGTTTCAGAATGCCCAGACATGCACTGCAGGCCAAGGTTACATAATATAATTTCTTTTTGCAGTGCTTCCCACCTTGGCAGAGGTATCTAAACCAACTGGTATCCATAGATACAAGGGGAGTGTATGTGAAATCAAACACTAGTTTTCACCGCTTGGAAACCCCGATAGTTTCCCAGAGTCTGATCCAGCCAACATGTTGATTGGGAGTCCAGAGAATTATTATGAAGCCTTGCGGCTTGAGGAGCATAGAAAGAGACAATCCCTCATCATTACTAAGAGGCTCTTAGGTAATTGGCTAATTTATATCATCTAGCCGGTGTGCGGTGTTACATATCCGCAACAGCCGGAAAAGAGGCGTACACAATATGATTCTTATGGAGAGATTGTCCCTAACTACTTTAAACCTATCCTATCGAGCTAGAATAGCCAGGTTTAGTCGGTCACATGTCAGGCTCGAGCAATGTGTGCATGATCAGTGACCTCAGTGTAAAATTGATGCTGGGGGAAATAGTGATGCAGAGATAATATTGCTGTAAAGTATAGCCTAGCGTACTGCGTTCTAGAGTTTTTATATAAACAAAACAAAATAACTAGGATGGCTACTTGCCATATACACAACTAACTAGTACAGTGCTAACAGTATATCAGGTAATAGCACCTTGCAGTGGTTGTTAGTTGTAAGCACACAGAAATAAAGATAATATGTATAGTATGAAACAGAAAATATAAAATGCGGTCTCATGACCGGGAAGGTACCTATTAGTCATCAGTACCTATTACAGAATTAATAAATAGCACAATAGTATAGTTACTTGAGTACTTATTGGTCATCGGTATGGTAAGAGTTCTTAAATCGCTGTAGTTGATGCGCTACAGATGAGTAGCATGAGGTGGCATGATCCTGAAGTTGCTGGGAAGATTTCCACAGGCAGAATGTTGATGCGGCTCACTCTCAAGACGGTGAAGAAGAATGGCAGTAGGGAGATGTCCATTAGATAGTCAGAATAACTAATACATGAATTTACACAGTAAATTATAGTGTCCATCCGGCGATGGTAGTTTGAAAGTTCCCCATAACGAAGAGGGCTATAGTGGTAGTTAAATGTTGCATGTACATAACTGGGTGCACCATGCGGGATACATCGCATAGCCCTTATGGTGTACCGGGTAGAGTCCCACCAGACTGTGACCTAAAGGTTACTTAAACACATGTCTGCTGCACGGAAGTTTGATACCACTTTTCAGCATGGTCCAGAAGGTCTGGCGAGTTATCCACCAAGAATCACCGTGGCTCTACATCCTGTAGAATTTACATAGGGGCCAAAAGGCCCATCCGCAGGGAAGCTCCTCTGTAAGTTGTTCCGGATAGGGAGTCCTTCTTCTTTATTTAGTTGCCCACGGATGGCCATCCGGGGGCTTACAAAAACTTGTGAATGTGGATATAAGGTTACTGACCACTGACAGGCGCAGGAGATCTGAATTCCGATAGGCACTCCTGCGGTGTAGGATACCACAGTCAGTAAGCAGTTAGCCCACGTCTAGCACTGAGCTGGTCCAGCAACCTTGCTGTCGGCTGTTCCTCGCCGAAGTGCTCTCGATTCCTGATTTTTCGCTCCTTTTATACTACTAATGACGTCAGAGGCCTGATGCCCCAGCCAAGAACGACGAGAATGCAGTGATTTGAAGAAATCACAATTACCAACTCAGTACACTATAAGTATACACTCTCTTCCAATACTGACATGTGTTGCCAGGGAAACTCTGACGCGTGCGCATGCGCGATACGCATTATTACGGACTTGATCATTTTATAGAAACCTCTCTCATATGGCTTTATACACGCACGCTATCCTACCCAGGGTGTGTGCTTGGAACGTACCTGGAGTGGTCGTTCTGTACCGAGCCTAGCTTGGACGGTTCGTACCCATCCGACCGATCCACGCTACACCAAACTGGAAAGCTCCATTGAACTTATTATCTACTAATAAGTACACGAGAGGTGTGAGCGTTGGTGAGGAAATTCAGAACAGCTTAGACACAAAGTGATATACACCCTCTAACAAAAGCTGAGCTTTATTTCGCAAGCAGTAAAGAAATTCAGGGTGTACTATGAACGGTCTGGATATACTGTAAGTGGAAAACCTGATAACGCAGGTTAGAGGGCCGGTACTGGCCAATACTGGGCCCATGTGCTGAGTACTGGCCTAGTAACCACTGTAATCACGGTTGATAATATAGACCCGACTTTTCACCTACATCAGCAAAAGTTTCTGCACTAGTGAGATCTGAAATAGATCCTAGGTCTATAAGTCAAATAGTAATGATGTGATCAGACGCTTGAGGACGATATGCATCTTTTACCTTGAAAGATATGTTGTAACACGGAAGCACAATCTAAAAATAGAGGCGTGGCTTCGTTCGAGAATACACCTCTAATGTAATGACTGGTCATCATCTTACGTCATCACACCTACTAAACTAGTACATCGACCCCACTTCGGAGACCAGACAGGTTGGGACCCAGACTATATCCGCTATGGATTGCAAAAGCAACACTGTATATGGTGTTGATTGTGGTATCATGTTAATCCCTGTATCACTAGCTTGATACATACATTAACTGTTTAATGACAAAATTTGTTCAAAAAATGTAAATATTTGCTTATTGAATGTCTATTTGCAGGCCAAGAGAAGACTGTTTTGAAAATTTACCACTGTAATGACTGGCTCGGTTACCGAGCCAGGCATTGCAGTAGTAGATTTTCAAAAATAGTCTTCTCATGGCCTGTAAATGGACATTACTCAAAACCGGGTTTCCAGAGGCCGGTTTTCGCTGGTTTCCTCACGAAAGGATTAAAATCGATTTGATCTATCCAGTGCTCATGCGATATCAGCATTTACGCAACGTCCGCAAATTCTTGTTCTTATTTTGTGTGACAGATTTAATACGTCAGTAAGAACTGTTGCTGCCAAATTAACTCAAATTAGTTTCAACATATTCAACAGCATGTTCATTAAATAGCAAAGAATTACAAAGCCATACAATTCATACAAGTTGTCGGACTGTTTGAGATTTGATGACGGGCTATATGGAACCCTTTGTGACGTAATGATTGTGACATCTTCATACACGCGCTGAGCTGATTATGACGTCATGCTATGTCAGTTGATGGATGGATACTCTGGAAAGGTGAATCGATGAGAGAGATGGGTTTGTGAGTTCCAAGTCAACAACAACAACAACAACAACATTCGGCGCAATTAATCTACCTATGTATTCTAAGTATAGCAACTGTCACACAAAGAACTAAAGAATGGAAAAATCTATGTGACGCGCTATTGAGATATCAATAGTAACTGCTTGCTGACAGCCTCCTGAAATAGCCACATGATCTCAAATAACAAAGAGAATTTCCTCTGATGTTTCTTTGTTTATGGTATGTGGTCTATTCCTACATGAATCGCCTTTACAGGACAATGAGCACCTCTGATTAGCAGATATCGTAGTAATCAAGCTATACATACTTCAAACATTTGTATGTGTGCATAAATACTTAGCTGGTGGCCTGCTTAAGAAATATTATTAACACGTTATCATATGCAACGACGAAAAGTAAGAAACTCACATTATTATATTAACACACGCGTCTGACCGTCTCATCAGCAAGGAACAGTATTTAATCGGACTTCCTAAATTACCGCGTGAGGTAAGGTGAAGTGGTGTTAGCGAATTAAATTTATTTTTCGTTTTCTCAAAAAGTTATGGGCAATAACAAAAGATACACAGTTTAGGAGATGGCATTCGTTGTTTGGCTAGGCTTATTCCTTCTCTGACTGCCTGGTGCTTAGAGATATGAAGCTTTCCAGTTTATCCATCCATCATATGACGTCATAATCATCTACGTGATACGTAGGATGACGTCATAATCAATGCCATCACGAATGACGCCGATAAGTACGTCACGAACACATAATTGAAGCCGGACTACGCTTTGTTGTACGAATTGTATGGCTTTACTATTTAATAACCATTCTGTTTAATATTTTGAAACTAATTTGACTGGGCGATAAGCAGCAACAGCACACCGTCAAATTGGTTTCAAAATATTCAACAGCTTACCTGTAGCCGTTGACTATTTTGGAAGTAATTTCAAAGGAACTTGTTGCTGCCTTAGGCAGCAACAACTTCCAGTCGAATTAGTTTCAAAATATTCAACAAGATGATAATTACATAACAAAGAATGCACTTACATGACATCATACACTATCGCTAGAGGAGACAAAATGGTGGAGATCGCTGTTCAACATTTATTTGATATTACAAAGCCGTTAATTGTGATAGAGATAAAGGAATGTGACAGGATATGAATGATATGGAATCTATAAACCATACTCTATCAGTACAATGCAACATTTGCGATGAGATTAACATCCCTTTATCCCCGTGATTTATTAGTTAAACAAATTAGGCGCTTTGCCGCCATCAGCTGTGCAACAGAACACGCATCTGACTGTTCCAAAGTTGACATTTCTTATAGACTGGTTTGACCATAAGCTAACTTAGGAGAACTCTCCAAATAAGACCAAATAATATAGTCACTGATGCTGGACAAATGGTGTTAGTACTAGAGTATAATATGGATGAAGATACCGCAGCATATAACATTACCTTAATAAAGGATGAGATTGTGCCATTTGAAAATGAAACTCAGCTTCAGCATTACATGATTTGGAACGAAAATATTCCTGAGTTTCTCATCCATACACTACCTATAGTGTATTTTAGTTTTGGAGCCTGTTTAAACACAACACTCTTTATCTACGTTATGGTGTCAGGACGGTGGAAATCGCCCACATTTACAGTCATTGGCAATTTAGCCATTGCTGACACCTTGGTGTGCCTTGGATCCGTTATTTGGGCTGGCTTTATCTATCCCGTGATTACCAACACAAATTTATGGTGGATGTGCCATTTGTCTATGCTTCTTGGTTCCGGTGGATTGACGATAGGTGGGGATATTCTGATCTTCTTTGCAGCTTTGCGTTATTATCAGCTAAGGTATCCATTGGCTGCTCGCGTACGAGTCACGTGCAAGTTTGTTATAAAAATGCTGACGTGTGTTTGGGCTGTTTATTTTACCTATGGAGGTGTTCTTAGTAGTATCATGTATCGATCTAAAATGGTATTAATTGCTGGAAAAACAGAACTTGTTTGTGAGCAGATAGGGAGTGAGCATATTGCAAACATAGGATACTTAATAACCAACACAATTACTCCATGTGTTTCTATTACGGTGCTACACCTAGCAAAGCACTTCACAGTGACACGGTCTCAAAAGGAGTTTGAAGGACAGCAAAAAAGAATGAACACCGATGCCCGTGCCGTATCCATAGTTATTATCATGTTTATTATCTGCTGGGTTCCTGTAAATGTGTACGTCGTTACCGCGGGAACAGGATACAAGAATTACCATATGTTCCAAGATGAGCTTTATTTACTATTCCTATTTTTCACAGCCTGTAACAGTACGTTTAATCCAATCATCTACTGTATTGCGGCTAAAACAGTGAGAGATGACTTTATCAGATATCTGTGTTGTCTGGCAACGAAGGGCCATAAAAGATAAACGATAAAAGTGACGTCACCTTTTTTGGCTCTATGGTTAAAGTTAATTTTACAATTCTAAAGACTGCAATCGAACCCTATTATCAAATAGAATGGGAAAATCCAGAGCTTCGGAATTGCAGCTCTTCAGATGATCATGTGACTTTTCGATTGATAACTAATTCGGTATATATCTATGGTAACTGCATTGTTTGTGCTCTTTAAGGTAACTACTATATATTCTGTGACGCTATGCATACTGTGACTTCAATTGAGGAATCCAGTTTTAGCTATGCCCTGCCTAGCAGCAAGTGTAGCAAATACTACGTCCCTCAGACCTTGGGGTGGGGTGGGGTGGGGGGGGGGGGCATGCGCCAATAATGAGAAGAAAATGTTTTAAACATATTTCAATATGATTAATAAAAATAGCAAACACATACTGTAACTAGCACAAAAACATATTTCTATAGCTATATAAAGCCATTTTATTACAGCCAAATTTCGATGATAATAGGTAGGCAAATGCAGTGAAACTCTCGTAAATTATGCGGCAAACCGACTTTTCTATAAAGTGTATGCAATTGTCCTCGCTGCATGTGCATGGGGCCCTAAAGTTGAGAGGCCATGGTCCCCAGGCTAGAGAATGATGCGCTAGCCGCTATGGTTGTGGGCCCTCGCAATAAATAACACCTAGTTCCGACTGAAATTAGCCAAATTGGAAATGCCACCCCAAAATACGATGCCATCCTAACGTTTGCAAAGGTAAATATCTGGCTTGTCCAACTGGATTAAAGCAAACTACTATTTATATATGGCTTAATCCTGTTTTAGGCTTATAACCCAAACAAAAAAACGGTCTCATAAATCCTAGTCTACTTTCGCTATAATGTAACTTCATTGATTATTATTGGACTGGGTTGAAATTGTATATTATTTTTAATTAACCCGTCTAATTTGGTAAGTTTTATTCCTACTTAATTGAAATTTCAAACTTGATGGAGAGCTGTAAACGGGGTTCTTCTCCGAGTAGGCAAAATTGCAGCTGCTTCGCATTATTCTCTAAAGGTTATAATAACGAAAGTGATGGATAAGAATTGATGAATATTGAGTAACACAGTAGTTTCCTGACTCAAACAATGAATTGTAATCCGTATTTATACAATAATACTGATATACGATTCAAATCTTGCTAACTCTTATGAATCCTTTGTTAAAATTTTAAACTTTAAATTCGTTTTAAAAAATGGACTGGTGTTCAGACAGCATCATCAGTCACCAAACCTTTATCCGAAATATACAACATTCTTTTTGCTATTCGTTCAGCAAAAGATAGAATATTAACATCAGAGTTGCAAGGGTTATATTAGATTAATGAGAACCTGAGCGTGAAAAGCTGGATCAACGTTTTAGATTCATTGAAATAAGTCACATTTTTAGCGATGTGAGTTGTTGTTGACACAAGAAGGACCATATTGCCCACCCACATGACGTACCACCATGAGACCCACATGTTAGATATATCCCTTAGCTTACAGTCAAGCACCTTAGCTGCACCCCACATGACAGTTCGACAGATAGGTAGGACATAAATGCACATACTGAACTCTGAAATGGCGCTTTTGAGAGGGTGAATCAGATCGATGGCCATATCGTCGGCAAAGCACAGGTCATCTGCAAAGCCTGCCATATCGTCGCCCTGGTCAGATCTATTGATGCCAGCTGGCTCGTTGTCATGCATAATGACCCGTGAAAGGGGCGTGACCTAAGGGCTGGGGTCATGGCCTAATGACATTCACATCATCTCACTGGTAAGGACGTCCATACCGTCGCTTGGGTTAGCTCTCTTAAATTGATGCCAGCTGGGTCGTTGTTGAGCCGAATGACGTGTGAAAGTGGCGCAGCCTATGGTCTGGCCTAATGAAGTCCATATCGTTGCCAAAGCATAGGCCAGCTGCAAAGCGGTCCATACCATCGCCATGTGTAGCCCAGATCTATTGACGCCAGGTGGCTCGTTGTTGGGCCTAATGACCCGTGAAAGGGGTGTGGCCTAATGCGCTAATACATGACTGGACATACACTCTCCTAACTTAATACAGTTTTAGAGTGATATCTCCGTTGGTAGAGAGTTGTGTCTGTGTCGATGCGACTACTTTGCTGAAAATACGTCGGGACTCATTCAGTCAAACCGTTTTCAAAATACCGATCACAAACCTCTATAACTGCTACAAACATTCAATTCACAGGAATGTCTATTCTATTCGTTAGAGTTTAAACAAGCTCATACTCGTTACACCCCACCCCACCACTCTACACCCCACCCCAATACTCTACACCCCACCCCAGCACTCTAAAAACCAGCAACCATATGTCGAACAGGTCTGAGACAAAGTTCTACGTGAGTTTTTTCCCCTGGAAACCGAATATATATGCGTGACACATGTCTGACACATGCCTGAACCTACACGATCTTAGCTTAATTACGTTCTAGAGTGCTGACTCTGCGTAAATGCGGCAACTTTCCTACAAATATTTCAGGGCTGGGTGGTTGTCATCCAGTCCAAAGTTTTCAAAAAATACTCTTGAGTAAACTCTCGTATACCCGTTACAACCGACTGAACCCGAGCGGGGACGTGGTGGCAAGGGACGAGGTGACGAGCACTTGTCATGGGCCCCTGGCCAGGTGGGCCCCCATCCAAGTAAAAAAGGTTTTTTTCACATACGTGTGCAAAACAACACCAACAACAACACTAGTCACTAGTGACTATACCAAGTATACTGTGAAAGAGTCCAGTATAGGGCCCCGTGCTTAAGGGGGCCTCGCACTTTTCCAAAAGACTAAGAAACGAAGTAAAAATATATCAATTTTACAGACAACCAATATTTGCCTCCAGAAATGCAGGAGATGCAATCTGAGAGCATCTAGATTTAAATATTTTCAGGGGGAGGGCCACAGGAGACCCCCCCCCCCCCCCGCCCGCCTCGTCACACAATTTTAGAAGCCACCACGTCCCTGAACCCGAAATAACGCGATCATAATAATAATAACTCATAATTCTATGACCACGTCTGCTAAATGTTCTACCATGTGAGTTTCATGTATCGCCCTGTCCTCGGGTCTGTTCATTCGACTCTCGTATCCAAGAACGTGCCAGCAGGTAGCAGTATATGTAGGGTTAAACTAAACAGGGTGAACCCATCAAGAAATATCTGTGTCACATCGAGCCTTGTGCCGGGCTCGATGCCGATCTTCATCCCATCAGGGGCGGTTCATAGCTCCTTCACTTTACCACCAGCTAGAAGCTGCAGCTCTAGCACAATGGATGTTGTCTGCGAACTTGTAGGCTGGACATGCTCGAGTACTTTTACAGAGCTCTTCGACTTAGAGGCGTGTGACACACCCTCTATCCGCAGGAAGCCATCATGAATATTGATGGATTCCTCTGGTCCATCAAATGGGCGGTGTAGTAGGAGCTTTCCTCCAGTGACCCCAACCCTATGACTCAGCGCAACTAATTTTATGCCACCTTGTCCTATATAGGTAAGGAAGGATGACCCACGGCTCTAGAGCTTCCGGACCATGCTATCCTTTTTCACCATAGTGGAGAGTGGGGTGACTTCAAGGTCAATTACTGCCGGGGTTCTATAGATCAGCAACCATGGTTCCCACTCACCTTCGTGGCCAGGGCGATACCACACTTCATTCTTCCCGAACATGATCTGCAGACACTTTGCCTAGGTCAACAGTATACCATTGTGTGCCATGGGTGGGGGATTGCCTGTAGCGAGTGGGACCACTTGGAAGCTGATATCAGTAACCAGGGGTCAACGTCTGTCACCGGCGCAATCGGCAGCTCAATCATGGGTTCAAGAATGTATCGCTTCTTCAGGAAATCATAGCGAACGTATCACTATCCATTTTGTGACCCAGACACTTGGAGAAATCTTTTAGGCCATTTAATAGTTATAAACCATCTCCACCGATGGAATGGAGTGAGAATGTCTTCGAGTTTGCTCCATAGTGTAGGATGAACGACTTGCCATCAATTTCCTTAACATTGGCAGCATCAACATCCACGAGATCAGCTAGACCGGTGGAATGAGCAAATATGGACTCCATTATATATATATATATATATATATATATATATATATATATATATATATATATATATATATATATATATGAGATTTAAACGGAGCATATAGCCATACCGATTGTATGATTGCTACTCCACAATGGGGAGAATGTGATCAGATCATCTCTACTTGGTAGACGTGTGGCCCCAAGTATTGAATAGAATGAGTTCCCTTCAAGGCAGATCAGCATTCCACTGCCTATGCACATTGGGCAGAACCTACCACAGCTCACTAACTGAAGTAGGGTTAGACGTGATAGGATATCTGCCAGGAGCCTACAGCACACTGTGGAAAGCGATCAGCCCCACTATGTTCACCCATGCGAATCACGTGTTTGACTGCTCTACCATTAATCTATATGCCAGCATGGATGGTCTGTCGGATGCTCAATTAGAGCTTGCTTCTGTTTCTCATTGGCATGTCTACATGCCATTTCTATGATGCAAGCTAAACAGATAGAGAACTGCCAACTCCCCGAGGCCCTAGTTAACAAGAAGCCGAGCGACTGCGGTGGGTGAGCTTGTATGATCAGGTCACCAGAGCAGCACGGAGACGAAGGGACCACAACACTGCTTAAGAATATAAGAGCCCAATCCAGCAGAAGGGGGTGGGTGGGGGGGGGGGGTTAAAGTAGAGCCAAACTTGTATCATTGCTTGGATGACGATTATGATGAGTCT
This sequence comes from Chaetoderma sp. LZ-2023a, assembly GCA_034401795.1. NCBI lineage: Eukaryota > Metazoa > Mollusca > Caudofoveata > Chaetodermatida > Chaetodermatidae > Chaetoderma > Chaetoderma sp. LZ-2023a. The sequence continues at coordinate 81,598,691 of CM067362.1, read as the reverse complement.
GTAGAAATCATACAATAGGTAGAGGAGAGGTGCAGGAGTGTAAATCCAAGAAAGCCAACCAATGGCGGGATGTCCTATCAGCGGAACAATGTAAAGTTCCAGATGGCATGACTGCGCAAGTTACTGGCCCCTGACATTAAGCTGGATGATGAGTATTTGAGAGAGGTGTGTCTCCACACAAAAAAACTGGTACAGTTCGCCAGACTCTCCAAGATGAATCCTACGATGACTCACGGGCAGATCTTACAGGTATCGGGACCAGTTTAAGACCCATGTATACCATGGCAAAGTCAGTGTGGCAAAAGCAACCTGAACTATATCCCGCCTTGGCAGCTGAGGAGGGTGACACAGTCCATGCAGTCCAACTCAGGCTGATCGACACTGTCAAACAGAATCTCGTCCATGAGGCGGAAAGATATAGCGGAATGTGCAGGTGATATAAAACAACCCACAACAGTCTCGCATGCACAACCACAAAAACGAGATGGTGCGATTGGGATGCATCCGGGATCTCTATGATGTCAAATAGTATGCTGCGTTCACAACAGTTTTAAGATGATTACTATAGATGGCCTTGCCGGTGAACCTCACGACGATTGTCCAGAACCAACCGCCCCTCTTGGGTATACTCTGGAATGTCCGTCTACATGGTCTGCTGGATGATGTCCCAAATCTAACCCTGATTTCCATCACGGTCGATGGGTGGTCCCGCGTCAGCTTCTCCATCAATCCACGACCACTGACCATTCTCACAGTCACCATCAAGGATGTGAAGAAATCTCACACCGGGATGGTAGGCCCGAATCTGTCGTTCTGAAAAAACAGCTGAACTTTTCCATCTGAGCCACCATGGATGTCTCAGATTCCTTGTGTACCATACGGTAAGACGAATCTTCCACGAGCTGGGTGCAAGCTTGCCTGATATGAATGATCTCCACCCACAGCTCAACAGCTACAGCCTCTCAGCAGCCAGCTGATTACAGCGAGAGTTCAACGCCAACTCGCGATAATCAGTGGCACGGTGGTGATAATAATGGTCTGGGCATTATGTATGGTGACACGAGATGAGACTACTCAGGCCTCCCTTATCAAATACCCCAGAAAAATTGGCCGTCGGAAGACAGCGACGTTCTAATTCGACTCAGACTATGAGCCTGAGACACTGGTGCAGAATATGCACATCACTCTCATCAGGCAAGACAACGCGTAGAAGTACTTCATCCCACACACAACCTTGAGGCTCACACCAGCAGGGATCATTCGAATCAATCTGTTATTGGAAGTGCTGTGCTGCTGCCTCCTTACTGCCCAGACTAAGCTGCGTCGCTCTATAGATGAGCTGAGAGGAAAGGAGGTGCCAGCCTTGTTCGGCAGTCTCGTCGAGGATATGATCATCATTGCAGACCCTAGCAGCCTCATTGCAAAGTTCCAGCAGGCCGTACAAAAGGCCCGCTGGCAGCTGAACTTTGCCATATCTCCATACCTACGGCTTATTCCGAGCAACATGATCATGAATATCGAGGACCTGGTGTCTATAACAACATGATAGTCGAGGGAAATTCCCCCATGTGTCCATTTTGGGTTTAACACCGACATCAACTCACCCGCACATGTTATCCTGACACCCGTGACACACAGGTCCCCACAAGCTCCTCCATTGGCTATACAAGCCAGTGCTACCATCGCCCCAGCTCCATCCACATATCGAGAGAAAAAGCAGTGACCAGTGCTGGCACCCACCACTCCGCCTGTCACCAATAGAATCGGCCTGGTTATTGCTGTGCTCGTCACTAGTCTTCTCCGCCACCAGTAGATCATCTAGAAGATCATCCTGACTCTGCGGTGTGGGAGTCGTGGCAACCGAGATAACCTTAACTAGCTTAGTCTACCCAACTGCCTCTATACACAACGCCAGCATACACAGCCAAGGATTGGATGGTTCGACGGTACAGCCGTTTTCCAACTGAGAGTCAGGGGATGCCATGGATGTCTATAGTAACTGAAAGACATCCGAGAGATACTCACGATCCTTGTAGAATCCCTTAGCACACAGGAGCTGTTCGACGATGCTGCCACCCATGCTGATGTATAGCACAATGCCCGTTACCAAATCCTTGGTAGAGCTTCACAGCTGTCAGCTCCTCTGTTAATTCAGCACTAGAGAGCTCGCTCAACTCATCTGGTGGCTTCTTCTTGTAGCCATTCAATTCGGTGTAGAAGACACCATACTACTTAGTACATAGTAATAGCTGGTCCATGGTTTCAACCACAATGTACTATAGGGCTAATGGATATTCCTGAGTACCAATCTAATCAGCTAAAAGATGCAGACTGGATAGATCTGCGTTGCTATCTCGAGGTAGAACGTACCTGTTTAACTGCATTTAACTGCGTTGTATACTCACCTACTCGCTAGGAGATTTCACTTTGTAGTTGCGAATGTGTACAGATTTGTGCTCTGGATACAATATCGTATCGTTTCCTAGTTCTTAACCGAGTGGACATATGTACTAATTCCCTTGGGTAAGTATTAGAATATCACATTTTGGTGCGTTAGTGCTTTATGCATATTTATGGTGTGTTCACGCATTACTCGTATTACCATTAAACATGTCCGCTTCATTCGCTTTAAGGTCATGTGATGTTAGATTTTGTCAATGCCTGTTTCCTCCGAACTAATAATGTCATTGGTATGTACCATGACAAAAGGCTTCGCCCATGGTGGAATATGTGGTTGAATCTGTCTGTATCGATGGAAATCTGTTACTGATCCATCATCCACAAGGGTGTCCTACTTTTTCGCATACGCACCCACACACAACCACGCACCTGATGCACCAACACACGCACATACTGCGCATACCCTCACGGAATATTTTGATAATTTGTTGCTGAATATTTTGATAATTTGAGTGGTAGCTGAATGTTTTGATAATTGGTTGCTGAATATTATGATAATCAGTTGCTCAATATTTTGATTGGTTGCTGAATAAATTGATTGGTTGCTGAATATTTTGAAAAACGATTTGACTGTGTAAATTTTAATTTCTTATTAGGCGATGTTAGGTAAGAGAGAGGTGGTCTGATAATGGAGGTCGAAGGAGGAGGGAGGAATGCTATCTCAGCCACCCTCTGCTCGGCATTGTTCTCGGCGCATGAGCGCGCCTTTATTCGCCTGGTGGTCCTTTAAGAAAATGCAGCTGGTCGCTCGTAGAGGTGTCGCGAGGGATGAGGAGGATGGCTGACGTATGCTAGCGTATTCGCCGAGGCAACGTCTTGCGCGATATCTCTGTACGAATATTTTGAAAATAATTGATTGTAAGCCACTGTTGGTTTAGTCACCATTAACCTCCTCCTTGGTTTAAGTCATTTAAAAAATGGCAGTCATTTAATTATTAAATTTTCAAAATTGTTATGGAAATGGTCATCGTTGACGATCGATATTGTATAATATTATATAGATAGTTTTATCTACCATATTTATGTCTTTAAAGCGTCAATCATTTAATCATTAAATTTTTTTTTATTTGAACAAACCCCCAGTCATTTAATTTTTTTTAAAAACGGGTTATAGTGATCTACGTTGTAAATATATATATATAATTTTATCTTACGTATTTAAGGCGATTCGTTAAAGGGGAAGTCATTTAATTATTAAAATTTAAAAAATATGAGCAAAATGTGTTCCCCAGGCATTAAATTATCAAAAATCAGACACGTACACAGTAATTTTTTCCTATGCTATTATATAGATAGTGTAATCTATCATATTTATGTCTTTAAAATGGCAGTCATTTAATTATAAAATTTTCAAAAATATGAACAAAATGCGTTCCTAGTCAATGGCAGTGCATTAATCGACCACGAACAATAGCGTACAGGTGCCCATTTAGAACAGTAACATCCATCGATCACTTTTGAAGGATCAGAATGTGTGCTTGCGTATGCATGTGTGATTAGGGTTGTTGTGTGTAAAAACTTTATTACATTATTTTATTTTTTTGAAGTTTGTACTGCTGGCCATTTTAGTCAAATGTACATTAACATTTACATTTATGCCACATCGCTCTACTACAAAAAATATATATAGATAAGGAATATCACGTGAGATGAAATATGACTGCCTAAGGCTACCTAACTACTCTGCAGTTACACATCCAACCACTTTGCGATGTTTAAACTGGAATGAGAAAATGGATTGAATCTGTACCATTTATAGGAATATATGTACTGCGACCGCAAATCCGCAACACATGGCCCGCATGCGGCCGCACATGTACGCATGCATTTTGGCGTGCATGCGTGTTCAGGCATGTGCATATACTTGCTGCCATATGCAACACGCATCCGCATATCCGCAACACGCGGCCCGCATGCGGCCGCACATGTACGCATGCATTTTGGCATGTATGCGTGTTCAGGCATGTGCATATACTTGTTGCCATCCGCAACATGTGCATATACTTGTTGCCATCCGCAACATGCGCCCACAAATCCGCAACACATTTTAGCCGAATGTACATTAACATTTATATTTATACTACATCGCTCTACTACAAAAAAATGTAAGGAATATCACGGGAGATGACTATCGTCCTATCAAAAACAGTCGCGTACTGGCCTCCATATAATGACACATACATGCAGGCGAAAATCTTGGATATGTTCATGGGCTAGATGCGATGGATCAGTTTGTTACGCATGTATATATCATGGGAGACTACAGGGACATGGTGGCAAAGGACAAGGTAACGAGCACTCGTCATGGGGCCCCCACCCAACAAGTCAAAAAAAGGTTTGCGCCCTGGAAAAGTCACTTTTGGTAGAAGACTAAGAAACGAAGTAAAAATATATCAATTTTACAGACAACCAAAGACCAATATTTGCCTCCAGAAATGCAGGAGATGCAATCTGAGAGCATCTAGATTAAAAAAATTTCCGGGAGAGGGCCCCCGGACCACCCGCCTCGTCACACAATTTTAGAAGCCACCACGTCCCTGGGAGACTATACCTTGGACTTATTAAAACAAAACTGCTTCTATACACATAATTTGCTAAATCTGCTCAGAACATTCAGTTTCTATCCAGTAATCACAAAACCATCAAGAATCACTGAATGCACGGCTTCCATCATCGATAATATCGTCACAAATAGTACTGCAGACGATAAGACTCGCCTAGGCATTTTGTAACTGATATTTCAGACCACTTACCTATCTATTACATGGAAAAGGTTAAAGCTAGACAAAAATCTTTTGAAAAAGAAAAAACAACCTGTAGGGAGGATCTCGGGTAATAAAGGCTGCCGGTAAAAAAGGCTGCCACTGTGTCAAAAAAGGCTGCTGGTGTATAGCCTTTAAAAGCCGCCAGGGTCTGAATTATGCATTATGCATAACCTTGCTGTTTATATTAGATGGACATTTGGTGGATGTATTATTCGTGATTGTTTGTTTATTACAATTAAGCACGCTATGAATTATTAATGTTGTGCACGTGCGTGAAATAGTATATACATGAGTGTTAGGGGACATGTATCGAATTATTAAAATTTCTACTAATTATGTATTTGTTTTTCTTTTTTAGGTATGTCCGGTTACGAAGAAGCAACTAGGTCAAATTAATTTAATTTATTAATTAGTATCAAAATATTCTGGAAACTCATGTCGGTTATAACAAGAAAACTGCATGAATGAAGCACGATCTTCAAAATGAAATATTTAGCATGTTTCGGTCTTATTATGCCTCATCAGCACGGCTCACATTTCTAGATGATAACTGCTAAATTGACGACGACGACGACGATGACGATTATGATAGTAGTAGTAGTAGTAGTAGTAGTAGTAGTAGTAGTAGTAGTAGTAGTAGTAGTAGTAGTAGTAGTAGTAGCGGCGCTGATGGTAGACATGCATGATGATGATAATGATGATGATGATGGTAGTGGTGGTGGTGATGATTTCATTTATTATAATAATAGCAGATGTAAGAGACCTCTTGGTATGGGAGGCAATTATAATTTTCTTTTTTAGAAATATGCGGTGTGTCGTTATGTGAGTGTTGCTAGGCTGCTTAAGTTGTACATTTTGCTTCTGTTGTTGAATGACTGGGCCTGCATAACTACTGGCCTGATTTCTGATTAATCAGATGATGGTGGATGATGACGATGACGATAATTACGACGATGTTGGTGATGATGATCTCATATCAGCCAAAAACGGCTTCTGCGTTGGTCTCATTTGCTGACATGGAAAAGACTATTTTTGACAATTTACAACTGGACAATCATTCCAGTGTTGAATTTTCGAAAATAGTCTTCTCTTGGTCTGCCAATGGACATTTTTTATGAGAAAAGTGAAAGCATCTTGAGAGTTAACCCTGATAATGCCGTTTACTGGGCTGATGCCGGGAATATACTTTCTCGAACAGTACAGCTCAGAAATAAGTTATTTATAAAGTTTGAACACAATGTAAGAAATGTTTGTAGAGTAGTTCCGCTCGTAGTATGTAGAAGGAAGCATCCTTCCGGGATACAAGTTTGTTCAAAGAAAGATGTTCGGCCATTTTGGAATTTTATCCTTATTGAATTCGATTCAAACATTGACTAATTTTCGCGCGTAAACTATTTGTAAATTTCATAGTATCATATTTTCAATTTTCCATTAATTTCTCAAGAAGTTTATATGCAGTATAATTGGCTAAAATAGTCCAACATTTATTTACATTTGTATTAAAGAGCATATTACTATTCTTATTATAAAAAACAACATAATATCAAAACTTTATGACATTTTAAAGACATATTCCCGTGCTTAGCCACAGCCGTCATCAAATAGTTGAATAGTTCGCATCTACATCCGGTTCGCTTCTGCTCCATCTGAAAAATAGTATATATTAGGTCTATAGTATAGTCTATTATAGATCGATAATAGTAGGTTTATAGTAGAGTATAGTCTAGTATAGATCGATAATAGTAGGTTTATAGCATGGTATAGTATAGTCTAGTATAGATCGATAATAGTAGGTTTATAGCATGGTATATTATAGTCTAGTATAGATGGATAATAGTAGGTTTATAGCATGGTATAGTTTAGTCTAGTATAGATGGATAATAGTAGGTTTATAGCATGGTATAGTATAGTCTAGTATAGATGGATAATAGTAGGTTTATAGCATGGTATAGTATAGTCTAGTATAGATGGATAATAGTAGGTTTATAGCATGGTATATTATAGTCTAGTATAGATCGATAATAGTAGGTTTATAGCATGGTATAGTATAGTCTAGTATAGATCGATAATAGTAGGTTTATAGCATGGTATAGTTTAGTCTAGTATAGATGGATAATAGTAGGTTTATAGCATGGTATAGTTTAGTCTAGTATAGATGGATAATAGTAGGTTTATAGCATGGTATAGTATAGTCTAGTATAGATGGATAATAGTAGGTTTATAGCATGGTATATTATAGTCTAGTATAGATGGATAATAGTAGGTTTATAGCATGGTATAGTTTAGTCTAGTATAGATGGATAATAGTAGGTTTATAGCATGGTATAGTATAGTCTAGTATAGATGGATAATAGTAGGTTTATAGCATGGTATAGTATAGTCTAGTATAGATGGATAATAGTAGGTTTATAGTATAATATAGTAGCCAGCCTTTAAAGGCAAATATACACCGGCGGCCTTTTTTGACACAGTGGCATCCTTTTTTACCGGCAGCCTTTATTTCCATACACCATAGGGAGTTCTGTACTGAAAATAAGGAAAATTTCAAAAACTAAATTTCTCTGGTTGAATGGAATAGAATAACTTGATTTACAGCGATCTCCGCCCTTCACCAAGTCCCCCCCGGCCATTTCCGGCTGGTAAAAAATGTACGGTAATGGCATTGGTAGTGGGCGAGCATGGCCAGTCTAATGGGCGGAGATGGCTAGTAAATTGGCCGGAGATGGCTAGTGTCCAGTCCAGTAATAATGGGGGCTTTTAGTCGCTATTGTTCTTTTCGTTGGAATGTGGTTTTAACCAATCAAAACGCTCCATTTATAGTCGCTATTGTTTGGAGAACAATGGCGAATGTATTCACACAAATTTGTGTGCATACATTCGCCATTGTTCTCCAAATTCTTGAGAACAATGACGCACAGCCGCACACGTATTTTAGAATCTGCAACACTGTGGAATGTTCTATTATTTTGAATTAGTTAACCCTTAAAAGTTGTGTATTTTACGTTTTAACGTAGTGGCGGCGCTAACCTCCGTGGTTATCTACCATGGTAGATAATGTAAATATAATAAGAGAGTAATTGTAAAAGAATAGCGTTTAAGAGGTGGTCCGATAACGGAGGTCGTATGAGGTTGAGGATGTATGAGGAATTACGGTATTGATGTTTGAAAATAATTTGACTGTTTCGTCGCTAACGTTATTAGTAAACTGTAGAATATTTAGAGACTGTCTGTAAGCTGTTAGTAAGCAACAACTACCAGACAGATTAGCAACAAAATATTAAAAATAATCTCGTATTAATGGTATGTACGGTTGGAATGGTAACCAAGACTAGGTGGTGATGGATTGTATCATGGGTTAAAAAGAAGTTAACCCTAATACCGATGAATATATAGTTCATTTTCTATCGATACCGTACTGTTGAATATCTTGAAATTAATTTGACGACGCTAACGTTATTAGTAAAACTATTTTTTTGTTGAATATTTTGATTGACTTTTAACCATCATTACGCGCAAATTGTTTTTTAAATACTTTGCAATAACGTCAATCGTTTTAGATGTTGCACGATGGTTAAAATGTGGTCACTATATCTCTGAGGGTACCGTTTATAGAATTGTATGTAGAGCGTACTTATGCTAAAAAGATTATTTGTTCCGTATGATTTAACCATACGTTTTGAATAGCCGTGAGATCAAGCTTGAATCGAGATACAAACATACCATGTGTTAATAATGAAAGAACGTGTTAGTACCTCAAGTCTCGTACTATGCGGGTTTTTAGAAATATTCAAAATTACTATTGAATTATCACCTAATCGCTAGGAGATTTTACTTTGTAGTCGCGAATGCGTCCAGCTTTGTGCTCTGGATACAATATCGTATCGTTTCCTAGTTCTTAGCCGAGTGGACATATGTATTAATTCCCTTGGGTAATTATTAGAATATCACGTTTTGTGTGCGAGTGCTTTATGCATATTTATGGTGTGTTCATGCATTACTCATATTAACATTAAACATGGCCGCTTCATTCGCTTTAAGGTCATGCGATGTTAGATTTTGTCAATGCCTGTTTCCTCGTGAACTAACACTGTCGTTGGTATGTACCACGACGAAAGGCTTCACCCATGGTGGAATATGTGGTTGAATGCGTCTGTATCGTTGTAAATCTGTTACTGATCCATCATCCACAAGGGTGTACTACCTTTTTTTCGCATACATACCCACACGCACACACCTGATGCACCAACACACGCACGTACTGCGCATACCCTCACGCGTGTTATGATACGCGCGTGTTATGATACGCGCGTGACGACGCGCGTGTGGTTCTACGCATATGACCCTTGTCACCCGTGTTCCCTTTTTCCCTGTCCCCTATGAGCAGTACGTCGTGCGTGCGTGTGTGCGTCTTTTTTATGTACCCGGTTGTGTGTGGGTGTATGTAACATAATTTTGGTTTATTGGCGGCCCCTTAAAAAAGAGGCCTATTTTTCTTTTCTTTTTATTTTGCTAGCGTAAATATTTTTATCTCAATTAATGCAATTGATAACTTCTGTCTTGTTTGCACCACATACACATACAACAATCATTACGAAGTAGGTACTTCGTATGCAACCATTTGTTGTAATTGCGTTCGTTCGGATCGCTAGATATTCTCTCCAGCGGTTACGGATTTCACGCAATGACATTGCAAATGGTTGCCGTACTGCAACCTCTTTATATTGGTTCCATCGGATGCAACCGCAATTGATAGGTGTAGAACCTATCATTCTCCATCGATCGCATAATTGAGATTCCATTTTACGTGTTTTGACAAATTCAAAAAGCTGTATGCCTTACTAGTCGCACGCATTTTGCTTTTATAGCTAAAATATGAGCTGTCAGTAAAACTATCTTTCCAATCTGAACACACCCTTATTTCGGCCACGTGTTTTTTCTCCACCGCTTAACATCATCGGTTTACAAAACATTACTATCGCACCGTGTTTGAATGACATTCCAGTTATAGAAAACCGGAATTGATACGCAGCGTTCAATTACAGAGCACGTCATATGGTTTCATCTGTATCCAAATATGTCCGTATTTTGTCATTGTCGCGATGTGAATACGATTAATTATGGATCTTTGGATCATTGTGGTACGCCTCGCGTGCCTAGTGTACTATTACATATTTTTATCATAATAGCGGGGGATGGGTGAGGGGTGAGAAGGGAACACGAAGAAATAATAACATATTTTTACAAAATGTATTTTTTTATTGACACGTGCATTTTTCTTATGATAAATATTAGCGACATTTATTCACGATAATTAAAAAGTAAACGCAGTACATAAATAATTATACATTAAATATGATCATTTTTTTCTTCATAATCCTGTGTGTCAGACGTTTCACTATCGCGTCATTTTTGTCTCTGTTTCTTAGGGCCCATAATATGCATTTCATTTGTACACCTCTCGAACGATGGTATAATAAATATACGCAATAATATCCACAAGTTGTTGTCACGGATGGTTGAACACGTACATTGTTGTAATAATAAACATGCGCGCGGTCCATTTTGTACATTTGATATCATTCTTCCGTCAGAAGGGCGTCTTCCATATGGATCAAAGTATTCAGCATTTCCATTTCTACTGTAATAAACCGCCACCCAATGTTGTCCGGATTTACTACTGGGATGCGTGTTTATTACTAATGAGGCCGGGAGGTATTTAATATGTGCGGGTACATTGTCAATTGGAAAAACACTGAGAAAGTGTTCACGCATTTTATTGTCGCCGAATAATAGATCCTCTATTTCAAATGTATTCAACATATTTGTTAATAATCTGTTAATACGTTAAAGTCTGATCCAATTTCTATCGTATTATCAAATTCAGCATAGCAAATTACATTGGTTGTAGCGGCAAGTGCTTGAGCAAAATGGAAGACCACTCTTAGCGAACCAGTGCATGTAGGGTAGCGATGCTCTGAATCAGCTAGATCTGGCGTAAAATCCCATGTGAACAATGTGGTTCCATGTCTGAACTGAGTCTTATTTATCAGGTAGCCACGGTCTTTGAATAACGCCCCAGTACCACTGAATAGTGAGAAATAAGCGTCTGAGTAAATGTCGTCGCTAAACGAAGGACGTATTGGCGATGTTGTAACCACTTCTCCATTTTTATAACATGTTGCATAGGTAGTGTTATTGTTATCAAACTTGAACAGATTTTTATGCAACACACCATTATAGGCATCATTAGGTACAAAAGCGAATAATACTCTAGTAGGTAGCTGACCAATAAATATATTATCTCTATCGATGCTCATAACACCGCTAGGTGCTGTAAAAGTCTTACACACTAACCTGCGAATAGGATATTTCGCGCTTGTCTGTCTCAGAGTAACGGCGTGCGCCACTAGCAGATCTGATGATGGGATAACTTTGCATACAAGTAAGTTAGCCGACATTATTTTCAATTTAGGACTCACTCCTTCCACGGCCATAATGGCGAACGCATCTTTACTCCTCTGTAGGCATACTCTTAAATCAACGGAACCGAGCAGGAATCGGTCCTGCAGAAACATATCGCTGTGTATGCGGCCTATTAATTGCACTGTTTTACTCTGCTCTATCATTCTTCTACTTGCTTGAAAACCTAAGTTAGTATCGGCGATAATATCAAATTCGCCTGCATCATCTATTTTCCATCCAGCAAGTTGTAGATGCGAGGATGCGGCATCGCTGCCATAATTTAGTAACGTCTCGATGTACGAGCGGAAAGCATAATTTTCGTTCGAGTCGCTGACACGCTTTCCATTCAAAAAAACATCCACTTGTGAGAACATCGTATGCAAAAGATTATTCGCAGGAGCTATCAGGTCATTCGCCTCAAATGTCTTTTCATCACCATTTCGATCTAGCTTTACTAGCTTAACTTTAATCGAAAGATAAGATTGCGTAAGATCTAAATATCTATCGGCAGACCCACTGATGTAAAACTCGATCGGTCCACTATCTGATGAACTAGATACAGGCTGAAACAGTTCCCATTTTGCAGACTCCAATGTCGTCACTATGGGACGCGTCTGAAAAATGTCTAATTCGCTCTTCGAGCACTCGCAGATCTGATTACGTTCCATGTTGTTTGTTAATTAAAGATATCAGCTTGTTTTCTCTGACGTCTATTGCGACCCTTCCTCTTCGGTATCGCACGCATTGACTGAGCATTACGTGTATTATTCCTCTTTTTACGTTTAGGTTGAGGTGGTCTTAAACCACCTCGCACCGCTGTTACAGCTTCCGGTATCAAAGACCTGGCAACACCACCTGCTCTCGATTTTAATGCCGTTTTAACATTTTTTCCAGCCATTACGTCCTCAGCTAGTCCGATTCCAGCACTAAGAGCTTGTTTACCTACAGATTTAGCCACATTTTTTGCAAAAGGTATTGCTGAACATAATAGACCACCTAAGATATTACCGAGTCCATGTCCTGATTGGTATCGCGCGCCTACAAAAACTGGAATATGTCCATGACCCGCTTGACTCGCATAGTAATGAGCCAACGCTGGTGCGTTCGTTCTTCCTCTAATCGGCCCTCTTAATGTCCCTCTCATTATCGTTGTCATCATCGTCTGAAATGCAAACAGAGTACACTCGGCGATGCTCCGTCCTTGAATGGGACATTGGCGCCAGTTCTATCCATTATAAGTATTCCAATAGTATCGATGTAGTTCTTTGACACAGTACGGTATTGAATATCAGGAAACGTCCACTGACATATATCTTTTCCTCCATCTGTACTAGAAACGGGTATCACTCTGAGTAGCGGTGCGGAAGTATCGCCTACCATGCTGTGTGAGACTACGTCGCAGTATATATACGCGGTCGTAAGACCACCCTCACGATTTGAACGAGATGATTCTTTAAAGTCTATAGGGCGTATATGTATTTTTCCTCCTTCGAATCCGATCAAATTTGCTACATCTCTACCTAAACGTATAGCGTAATTATCTTTAACCGTGAGAGAAACTAGATTCTCGCGATGCAAGTAAAAATTGAAAAATATTTTTTTGTGGTTAAATCTTGTCTTGCTCTCTATCTGGCCATTTAAATAGTCTACCATATTTTTTACGGCATAGTACCCTTTCGGTACATTGATAAATGGAGCTTCTGTTTGCACATAATAATAATTTTCGCTTCTACGTAAACGTTTTTTACCGTTATTATTTGTTTTATCATATCGCGCATATTCAGTTCTTTCCAGACAATAAGATATCAGAGTTTCGAACACGTCTGCAAACTCCATTAACATTAGATGGCGATTGGGAAGTGGGCCTCGAGTGTGTTATATCCGAGGAGTTGGCTTACTATTGCGGAGGAAAGTTTTGTACAAATATACACATTTACTAAGAAGAAGATAAAGAAGAAGAAGAAAAAAGATAGCGTTGCGTAAGAAGAAATTAGCAAAGATGTCGCCAGTACGTCAGAAATAGAAAAGACCGGCTTTTCCACTAGTTTTAAAAGATGGTTTCGGCAATACACGTACTCGGGGAAAACGGTTACGAAATGCTCGGGGAAAAGATGCGCGATATGATAAAACAAATAATAACGGTAAAAAACGTTTACGTAGAAGCGAAAATTATTATTATGTGCAAACAGAAGCTCCATTTATCAATGTACCGAAAGGGTACTATGCCGTAAAAAATATGGTAGACTATTTAAATGGCCAGATAGAGAGCAAGACAAGATTTAACCACAAAAAAATATTTTTCAATTTTTACTTGCATCGCGAGAATCTAGTTTCTCTCACGGTTAAAGATAATTACGCTATACGTTTAGGTAGAGATGTAGCAAATTTGATCGGATTCGAAGGAGGAAAAATACATATACGCCCTATAGACTTTAAAGAATCATCTCGTTCAAATCGTGAGGGTGGTCTTACGACTGCGTATATATACTGCGACGTAGTCTCACACAGCATGGTAGGCGATACTTCCGCACCGCTACTCAGAGTGATACCCGTTTCTAGTACAGATGGAGGAAAAGATATATGTCAGTGGACGTTTCCTGATATTCAATACCGTACTGTGTCAAAGAACTACATCGATACTATTGGAATACTTATAATGGATAGAACTGGCGCCAATGTCCCATTCAAGGACGGAGCATCGCCGAGTGTACTCTGTTTGCATTTCAGACGATGATGACAACGATAATGAGAGGGACATTAAGAGGGCCGATTAGAGGAAGAACGAAAGCACCAGCGTTGGCTCATTACTATGCGAGTCAAGCGGGTCATGGACATATTCCAGTTTTTGTAGGCGCGCGATACCAATCAGGACATGGACTCGGTAATATCTTAGGTGGTCTATTATGTTCAGCAATACCTTTCGCAAAAAATGTGGCTAAATCTGTAGGTAAACAAGCTCTTAGTGCTGGAATCGGACTAGCTGAGGACGTAATGGCTGGAAAAAATGTTAAAACGGCATTAAAATCGAGAGCAGGTGGTGTTGCCAGGTCTTTGATACCGGAAGCTGTAACAGCGGTGCGAGGTGGTTTAAGACCACCTCAACCTAAACGTAAAAAGAGGAATAATACACGTAATGCTCAGTCAATGCGTGCGATACCGAAGAGGAAGGGTCGCAATAGACGTCAGAGAAAACAAGCTGATATCTTTAATTAACAAACAACATGGAACTTAATCAGATCTGCGAGTGCTCGAAGAGCGAATTAGACATTTTTCAGACGCGTCCCATAGTGACGACATTGGAGTCTGCAAAATGGGAACTGTTTCAGCCTGTATCTAGTTCATCAGATAGTGGACCGATCGAGTTTTACGTCAGTGGGTCTGCCGATAGATATTTAGATCTTACGCAATCTTATCTTTCGATTAAAGTTAAGCTAGTAAAGCTAGATCGAAATGGTGATGAAAAGACATTCGAGGCAAATGACCTGATAGCTCCTGCGAATAATCTTTTGCATATGATGTTCTCACAAGTGGATGTTTTTTTGAATGGAAAGCGTGTCAGCGACTCGAACGAAAATTATGCTTTCCGCTCGTACATCGAGACGTTACTAAATTATGGCAGCGATGGCGCATCATCGCATCTACAACTTGCTGGATGGAAAATAGATGATGCAGGCGAATTTGATATTATCGCCGATACTAACTTAGGTTTTCAAGCAAGTAGAAGAATGATAGAGCAGAGTAAAACAGTGCAATTAATAGGCCGCATACACAGCGATATGTTTCTGCAGGACCGATTCCTGCTCGGTTCCGTTGATTTAAGAGTATGCCTACAGAGGAGTAAAGATGCGTTCGCCATTATGGCCGTGGAAGGAGTGAGTCCTAAATTGAAAATAATGTCGGCTAACTTACTTGTACGCAAAGTTATCCCATCATCAGATCTGCTAGTGGCGCACGCCGTTACTCTGAGACAGACAAGCGCGAAATATCCTATTCGCAGGTTAGTGTGTAAGACTTTTACAGCACCTAGCGGTGTTATGAGCATCGATAGAGATAATATATTTATTGGTCAGCTACCTACTAGAGTATTATTCGCTTTTGTACCTAATGATGCCTATAATGGTGTGTTGCATAAAAATCTGTTCAAGTTTGATAACAATAACACTACCTATGCAACATGTTATAAAAATGGAGAAGTGGTTACAACATCGCCAATACGTCCTTCGTTTAGCGACGACATTTACTCAGACGCTTATTTCTCACTATTCAGTGGTACTGGGGCGTTATTCAAAGACCGTGGCTACCTGATAAATAAGACTCAGTTCAGACATGGAACCACATTGTTCACATGGGATTTTACGCCAGATCTAGCTGATTCAGAGCATCGCTACCCTACATGCACTGGTTCGCTAAGAGTGGTCTTCCATTTTGCTCAAGCACTTGCCGCTACAACCAATGTAATTTGCTATGCTGAATTTGATAATACGATAGAAATTGGATCAGACTTTAACGTATTAACAGATTATTAACAAATATGTTGAATACATTTGAAATAGAGGATCTATTATTCGGCGACAATAAAATGCGTGAACACTTTCTCAGTGTTTTCCAATTGACAATGTACCCGCACATATTAAATACCTCCCGGCCTCATTAGTAATAAACACGCATCCCAGTAGTAAATCCGGACAACATTGGGTGGCGGTTTATTACAGTAGAAATGGAAATGCTGAATACTTTGATCCATATGGAAGACGCCCTTCTGACGGAAGAATGATATCAAATGTACAAAATGGACCGCGCGCATGTTTATTATTACAACAATGTACGTGTTCAACCATCCGTGACGACAACTTGTGGATATTATTGCGTATATTTATTATACCATCGTTCGAGAGGTGTACAAATGAAATGCATATTATGGGCCCTAAGAAACAGAGACAAAAATGACGCGATAGTGAAACGTCTGACACACAGGATTATGAAGAAAAAAATGATCATATTTAATGTATAATTATTTATGTACTACGTTTACTTTTTAATTATCGTGAATAAATGTCGCTAATATTTATCATAAGAAAAATGCACGTGTCAATAAAAAAATACATTTTGTAAAAATATGTTATTATTTCTTCGTGTTCCCTTCTCACCCCTCACCCATCCCCCGCTACTATGATAAAAATATGTAATAGTACACTAGGCACGCGAGGCGTACCACAATGATCCAAAGATCCATAATTAATCGTATTCACATCGCGACAATGACAAAATACGGACATATTTGAATACAGATGAAACCATATGACGTGCTCTGTAATTGAACGCTGCGTATCAATTCCAGTTTTCTATAACTGGAATGTCATTCAAACACGGTGCGATAGTAATGCTTTGTAAACCGATGATGTTAAGCGGTGGAGAAAAAACACGTGGCCGAAATAAGGGTGTGTTCAGATTGGAAAGATAGTTTTACTGACAGCTCATATTTTAGCTATAAAAGCAAAATGCGTGCGACTAGTAAGGCATACAGCTTTTTGAATTTGTCAAAACACGTCAAATGGAATCTCAATTATGCGATCGATGGAGAATGATAGGTTCTACACCTATCAATTGCGGTTGCATCCGATGGAACCAATATAAAGAGGTTGCAGTACGGCAACCATTTGCAATGTCATTGCGTGAAATCCGTAACCGCTGGAGAGAATATCTAGCGATCCGAACGAACGCAATTACAACAAATGGTTGCATACGAAGTACCTACTTCGTAATGATTGTTGTATGTGTATGTGGTGCAAACAAGACAGAAGTTATCAATTGCATTAATTGAGATAAAAATATTTACGCTAGCAAAATAAAAAGAAAAGAAAAATAGGCCTCTTTTTTAAGGGGCTGCCAATAAACCAAAATTATGTTACATACACCCACACACAACCGGGTACATAAAAAAGACGCACACACGCACGCACGACGTACTGCTCATAGGGGACAGGGGAAAAGGGAACACGGGTGACAAGGGTCATATGCGTAGAACCACACACGCGTCGTCACGCGCGTATCATAACACGCGCGTATCATAACACGCGTGAGGGTATGCGCAGTACGTGCGTGGGTTGGTGCATCAGGTGTGTGCGTGTGGGTATGTATGCGAAAAAAAAGGTAGGACACCCTTGTGGATGATGGATCAGTAACAGATTTACAACGATACAGACGCATTCAACCACATATTCCACCATGGGTGAAGCCTTTCGTCGTGGTACATACCAACGACAGTGTTAGTTCACGAGGAAACAGGCATTGACAAAATCTAACATCGCATGACCTTAAAGCGAATGAAGCGGCCATGTTTAATGTTAATATGAGTAATGCGTGAACACACCATAAATATGCATAAAGCACTCGCACACAAAACGTGATATTCTAATAATTACCCAAGGGAATTAATACATATGTCCACTCGGCTAAGAACTAGGAAACGATACGATATTGTATCCAGAGCACAAAGCTGGACGCATTCGCGACTACAAAGTAAAATCTCCTAGCGATTAGGTGATAATTCAATAGTAATTTTGAATATTTCTAAAAACCCGCATAGTACGAGACTTGAGGTACTAACACGTTCTTTCATTATTAACACATGGTCTGTTTGTATCTCGATTCAAGCTTGATCTCACGGCTATTCAAAACGTATGGTTAAATCATACGCAACAAATAATCTTTTTAGCATAAGTACGCTCTACATACAATTCTATAAACGGTACCCTCAGAGATATAGTGACCACATTTTAACCATCGTGCAACATCTAAAACGATTGACGTTATTGCAAAGTATTTAAAAAACAATTTGCGCGTAATGATGGTTAAAAGTCAATCAAAATATTCAACAAAAAATAGTTTTACTAATAACGTTAGCGTCGTCAAATTAATTTCAAGATATTCAACAGTACGGTATCGATAGAAAATGAACTATATATTCATCGGTATTAGGGTTAACTTCTTTTTAACCCATGATACAATCCATCACCACCAAGTCTTGGTTACCATTCCAACCGTACATACCATTAATACGAGATTATTTTTAATATTTTGTTGCTAATCTGTCTGGTAGTTGTTGCTTACTAACAGCTTACAGACAGTCTCTAAATATTCTACAGTTTACTAATAACGTTAGCGACGAAACAGTCAAATTATTTTCAAACATCAATACCGTAATTCCTCATACATCCTCAACCTCATACGACCTCCGTTATCGGACCACCTCTTAAACGCTATTCTTTTACATTACTCTCTTATTATTTTTACATTATCTACCATGGTAGATAACCACGGAGGGGGGAGCGCCGCCACTACGTTAAAACGTAAAATACACAACTTTTAAGGGTTAACTAATTCAAAATAAAAGAACATTCCACAGTGTTGCAGATTCTAAAATACGTGTGCGGCTGTGCGTCATTGTTCTCAAGAATTTGGAGAACAATGGCGAATGTATGCACACAAATTTGTGTGAATACATTCGCCATTGTTCTCCAAACAATAGCGACTATAAATGGAGCGTTTTGATTGGTTAAAACCACATTCCAACGAAAAGAACAATAGCGACTAAAAGCCCCCATTATTACTGGACTGGACACTAGCCATCTCCGGCCAATTTACTAGCCATCTCCGCCCATTAGACTGGCCATGCTCGCCCACTACCAATGCCATTACCGTACATTTTTTACCGGCCGGAAATGGCCGGGGGGGGGGGACTTGGTGAAGGGCGGAGATCGCTGTAAATCAAGTTATTCTATTCCAATCAACCAGAGAAATTTAGTTTTTGAAATTTTCCTTATTTTCAGTACAGAACTCCCTATGGTGTATGGAAATAAAGGCTGCCGGTAAAAAAGGATGCCACTGTGTCAAAAAAGGCCGCCGGTGTATATTTGCCTTTAAAGGCTGGCTACTATATTATACTATAAACCTACTATTATCCATCTATACTAGACTATACTATACCATGCTATAAACCTACTATTATCCATCTATACTAGACTATACTATACCATGCTATAAACCTACTATTATCCATCTATACTAGACTATACTATACCATGCTATAAACCTACTATTATCCATCTATACTAGACTATACTATACCATGCTATAAACCTACTATTATCCATCTATACTAGACTAAACTATACCATGCTATAAACCTACTATTATCCATCTATACTAGACTATAATATACCATGCTATAAACCTACTATTATCGATCTATACTAGACTATACTATACCATGCTATAAACCTACTATTATCGATCTATACTAGACTATACTCTACTATAAACCTACTATTATCGATCTATAATAGACTATACTATAGACCTAATATATACTATTTTTCAGATGGAGCAGAAGCGAACCGGATGTAGATGCGAACTATTCAACTATTTGATGACGGCTGTGGCTAAGCACGGGAATATGTCTTTAAAATGTCATAAAGTTTTGATATTATGTTGTTTTTTATAATAAGAATAGTAATATGCTCTTTAATACAAATGTAAATAAATGTTGGACTATTTTAGCCAATTATACTGCATATAAACTTCTTGAGAAAATAATGGAAAATTGAAAATATGATACTATGAAATTTACAAATAGTTTACGCGCGAAAATTAGTCAATGTTTGAATCGAATTCAATAAGGATAAAATTCCAAAATGGCCGAACATCTTTCTTTGAACAAACTTGTATCCCGGAAGGATGCTTCCTTCTACATACTACGAGCGGAACTACTCTACAAACATTTCTTACATTGTGTTCAAACTTTATAAATAACTTATTTCTGAGCTGTACTGTTCGAGAAAGTATATTCCCGGCATCAGCCCAGTAAACGGCATTATCAGGGTTAACTCTCAAGATGCTTTCACTTTTCTCATAAAAAATGTCCATTGGCAGACCAAGAGAAGACTATTTTCGAAAATTCAACACTGGAATGATTGTCCAGTTGTAAATTGTCAAAAATAGTCTTTTCCATGTCAGCAAATGAGACCAACGCAGAAGCCGTTTTTGGCTGATATGAGATCATCATCACCAACATCGTCGTAATTATCGTCATCGTCATCATCCACCATCATCTGATTAATCAGAAATCAGGCCTGTAGTTATGCAGGCCCAGTCATTCAACAACAGAAGCAAAATGTACAACTTAAGCAGCCTAGCAACACTCACATAACGACACACCGCATATTTCTAAAAAAGAAAATTATAATTGCCTCCCATACCAAGAGGTCTCTTACATCTGCTATTATTATAATAAATGAAATCATCACCACCACCACTACCATCATCATCATCATTATCATCATCATGCATGTCTACCATCAGCGCCGCTACTACTACTACTACCGCTACTACTACTACTACTACTACTACTACTACTACTACTACTACTACTACTACTACTACTACTACTATCATAATCGTCATCGTCGTCGTCGTCGTCGTCAATTTAGCAGTTATCATCTAGAAATGTGAGCCGTGCTGATGAGGCATAATAAGACCGAAACATGCTAAATATTTCATTTTGAAGATCGTGCTTCATTCATGCAGTTTTCTTGTTATAACCGACATGAGTTTCCAGAATATTTTGATACTAATTAATAAATTAAATTAATTTGACCTAGTTGCTTCTTCGTAACCGGACATACCTAAAAAAGAAAAACAAATACATAATTAGTAGAAATTTTAATAATTCGATACATGTCCCCTAACACTCATGTATATACTATTTCACGCACGTGCACAACATTAATAATTCATAGCGTGCTTAATTGTAATAAACAAACAATCACGAATAATACATCCACCAAATGTCCATCTAATATAAACAGCAAGGTTATGCATAATGCATAATTCAGACCCTGGCGGTTTTTAAAGGCTATACACCAGCAGCCTTTTTTGACACAGTGGCAGCCTTTTTTTACCGGCAGCCTTTATTACCCGAGATCCTCCCTACAGGTTGTTTTTTCTTTTTCAAAAGATTTTTGTCTAGCTTTAACCTTTTCCATGTAATAGATAGGTAAGTGGTCTGAAATATCAGTTACAAAATGCCTAGGTGAGTCTTATCGTCTGCAGTACTATTTGTGACGATATTATCGATGATGGAAGCCGTGCATTCAGTGATTCTTGATGGTTTTGTGATTACTGGATAGAAACTGAATGTTCTGAGCAGATTTAGCAAATTATGTGTATAGAAGCAGTTTTGTTTTAATAAGTCCAAGGTATAGTCTCCCAGGGACGTGGTGGCTTCTAAAATTGTGTGACGAGGCGGGTGGTCCGGGGGCCCTCTCCCGGAAATTTTTTTAATCTAGATGCTCTCAGATTGCATCTCCTGCATTTCTGGAGGCAAATATTGGTCTTTGGTTGTCTGTAAAATTGATATATTTTTACTTCGTTTCTTAGTCTTCTACCAAAAGTGACTTTTCCAGGGCGCAAACCTTTTTTTGACTTGTTGGGTGGGGGCCCCATGACGAGTGCTCGTTACCTTGTCCTTTGCCACCATGTCCCTGTAGTCTCCCATGATATATACTGTTTTATTCTCATTTTTTACGATTTGCAGAATTCAAGATTCAAGATTCAAAATTATTTATTTTCATATAACACATAGATTTTACATTTACACCACAGGCAGTCCACCAAAGGCTGAGCCTATACAGCAGTGGACCCCTTACATTTAACATATAATAAACATATAATTCAGTGATAGTTGGATCATGGGTGAAGATAATATAATATTTACATGTATACATTTAAGACAATAGACAATTAACACACGTACGCACGCACACATGGGAATGGGGGAAACACATGTATATCTTGTTTACAATATTATTATTATTATTATTATTATTATTATGATTATTGTCATATATAACAATACGGCCTAATTTGTATCAAAATTTCTTGGTGCAGCATTATTATTATTATTATTATTATTATTATTATTATTATTTTTATTATTATTATTATTATTGTCATATGTAACAAAATGCGGCCTAATTTGTATCAACATTTCTTGGTGCATTATTATTATTATTATTATTATTATTATTATTATTATAATACACAACTGCATCATCCACATCAACAATTACGGATGCATTATTATTATTATTATATTATTATTATTATTATTATTATTATTATTATTATTATTGCAGATGTGTATTTTACATTCTAGTTGTTAATCCTGGCAACTGGGTACATACTTGTTTCCAAAAAATGTTCATTATTACTTCCAAGAAGCCTATACACAACGCCAATTCAATGAAAATAGTTTCTCATACAGGCTACATAGCCGAACAGGTATAAGAGGACTATTTAACGGTGTAACTATGTAATTATAACTCTAATCGGAGCTCCTATTAGATTTTGGAATTTCGTCTAGGGAAAAAGAAGAAAATTTAGTTTGTCAAAATGTCAACAGTTTTTATTATTTTCTCTTACTAGCACACAGAAGACATATTTCACACACTGTCACTTCATTTTGTATGTATTTCTCTCTACCTTTTTGTTATTAGAGGTAGCGAACTTACTTAGAATAAATAAATTATCCTGTTAGAACCAGTTTTCGTTAATATTCGTCATCATCATCAATTTCTCAGGAATTAAAGCTGTCATGACGTCACAGAAAATAGCAGCTACTGTGCCAAACAAATATATGAATGTATACCCTTAAATCCAGCCAGGTGAGCTACCGGCAACCACCATATTGTTTGCCTTTCGTCTCCTCTAGCCATTTCCAGCACAGCCAGCGTCGCTTACTGTAAAGGTTGCCCCCAAATCCTGAAATGGAAGCAGTCAAGCGCTGATCTTATAAGTGAAAAGCACACTGACTGGAATTTTTATTAGTCATTCATTTCACGAAACTGATATGGATTCGACAACTGAAGACGTAAGAATGATAAAGATGTTTGTGCACGCACTCAAACTTATAAGTGACTAATACCTATTCAAAAACTAATAAAATACAGGTCCTATTTCTTCAAAATAATATACATATACGTACCTTCTTGTCGGTCTCCATTTGCACAGACTACGTCATTGCATGACTACGTCATTGGCCGGGATTCCTTTTTGTAGGGGAGTTTGGGGTAATTTTATACTGCTGCTATTATTCTAGTTAGTCAATAAATGGATGAATGAATCTATCAATGAAGGAAGAAAGGAAGGAATGGACACTATTTTCTTTATACCAACGAAACGATACCACAAACCACAGCCACCATCATCATCACCATCACCACCACTATCACAAATAATGCCACCACCACTCCACCTCACTACTGCAACTAACAACGCCAACACCACGAACACCACCACCACCACCACACCACTGCAACCGTGAAGCCATGGTGGGGCTGGTGATGGCGGTGGAGCTGGCTTCATGTTGTTGACGTTGTTAGTGACAGTGGTGTGATGGTCTTGGTGGTCGTGTTACTATTTGTGGTGGTGGTGGTGGTAGCTGTCATTTTTAGCATCGTTTAGGTGGTGTTCCATAAAAAAGGTAGTGCACCTTCCTCTGATTGATTGACTGATTAATTGATTTTTTTAGGATGGAGTCAAAAGGTAGAAAATTGAGGTTACGGGGACACTTAGTGCATACAGGAATAAATATTTTCGTCAATACCTCTGCAATGTAAGATGGTTGAATCATGAAATCGGTAACATAAATTCATACTGGCTTTGTCTAGAATCATAATTTCGTAGCAGGTCAAAGGTTCAAATAGCTAGGTCATAGGGCACTAAGTGCATCCTGAAATGGACATTTTTAGCCATATATCGGAAACGGAAGTAGGTAGCATCACCAAATTTGGCCCATCCTTTCATCTTATAGGTGGCAAGAAGTTCTTTTCAAGGATTCACCTTCATACTAAATTACTTTGGCCACATGTCTTTGAGCACCAGCAATACTTGTGATTTTCTTTGAACTTTCTCTTTGGGCACCAGTAATACTTGTGATTTTTTTAAACTTTAACATACTTTCACTTGATTGCTATCTACCTCACAATCATAAGTGTATTTACTACTACATGCATTATCACCAATGGGTTGCTTAAAAATGATAGGGTAGAAGAACACACATAAAGCTACTAAGACAAGGAACAACAATCTCAATTCAAGCAATATTATATGTAAAGCTACTGGTTCAGGCAAATACACTATCTCAGATTGGTCTCTAAGCTATATAACTCGTTTCACTATCTAGATACAAGACCATCTGAGCATTTAACAACCAATGAAACGATGTGCTATCACCATTCCAGCGATCGTCAAATACGGCATTTCAGCTTTGTCAATTGATGATTTAGCCATTTTCAGGGTTTCCACGCAGGTATGGAAGTCTGGAAAAAGTATGGAAATTTAAGAAAACCATTTCCAGGGCTGGAAAAGCTATGGAAAATTTGACATTTCGTGGTACCGCTATGGAAAAGGTATGGAAAATTAAAATATCAGGATTTGTAATTTTTTTCGGCAGCCATTTTGTCAACGAACATTTCCTTGTTCCTGGTTTCGCAAGTCTGGATTGGGTACCGGTAACCGCCAAGCTCCAATACATTGCGATTACCGGGAACATTTCGCACGTGAGCAATACGTGTCTGTTTTTTACCCAAATGTCCACTATTAAAATGTCTTTAAATGGCTATGGAAAATTTTTAATTTGGTCTGGAAAAAGTATGGAAAAGGTATGGAAAAATATTCTCCCCAAGGTGTGGGAACCCTGCATTTTGCACGTCTTCCCGAAAAACGGAAGAGGGAAATTCAACGCATGTCACGTGACGTTAATACCAGCGCTTGTATTTCCTCATTTACTTTCGGTTTCGTTTTAGCTATTCTTAACGACTGATATGCCTGCTGCAAAATTATGTAATCGAGTGTATTTAACAGTCACAACTAGAAAGAAAATCCTCAAAAACATTTCAATAATTTTCTATTCATAGAAATAACAATTGATTCGTGAATTGGTCCACATATAATACTTATCGCGCAGATAAGCCGATGTCACGAAAACTGATAACTCTTGACAAATTGAAATTCTGCACACGCGATTCTTACAAACGTTTAGCGATTTCTTTTGTTCCTGGGATTTAACAAAATAATGAAGAGACAACTAAAAAAGAGGCTGTCAGAATAGATTTAACTTTGTTAGCATTGTAGCATTAAGGGCAGCAGCTGTCGTGATATGCGTAGTGATAATAACTCGGTGTAAATCAAGAGTCAATCCTCCAGCAGCGAAGCGTCTGAAGACAGTTATCCAGACACTAATTGATCTATGCGTAATAGGCCAGGTAGCTCAAACAAATAAAAACTAGATTGAGCGGTTCAGTTTTTAACTTTAATTAACACCGCCAGCCGACAACCCACAACCCCACCTCAACCCCGAGGGAGGGGGTCAAATGTAAATGTCCCTTTGCACTACACAATCATATGGGTAACTCAGTTGGTCGAATTTCGTCCAACAGTGTCAGAGGAGTTGCGTCATTACAACCAATTTCATAACCTTTTGACCCCATTACCACCACTTGGGGATGGGGCCAAACGTAAATGTGCTCATCCACTCCACATTGATATATGATAAACTCACATACTAAATCTGTTTGAATTCCGTTCAATGGTTTCGGAAGAGTTGCATTATAATCAATTTTGTGACATTTTGACCCACACTCCACCCACCCCTGGGACGGGGCTAAATACAAATGGGCTCATGTACTCCACATTGACATTACAACTAATTTCATAACCTTTTGACCCCCATTACCACCACTTGGGGATGGGGGCCAAATGTAAATGTGCTCACCCACTCCACATTGATATGGGAAACTCACATACTAAATCTGTTTGAATTCCGTTCAATGGTTTCGGAAGAGTTGCATTACAATCAATTTTGTGACATTTTGACCCACACCCCACCCACCCCTGGGATGGGGCCAAATACAAATGGGCTCATGTACTCCACATTGATATGGGTAACTCGCATATCAAATTTTGTTGAATTCTGTCCAACGGTTTCGGAGGAGATGCATTACAATCAATTACTGCAGATAAAAATTTGACCTTCTGACCCGCCCCCGGGGGGCGGAGCCAAATGTAAATGGCCTCTTGGACTCCGCAATCATATGGGTAACTCACATATCTTATTTGGTTGAGTTCCTTCTAACGGTTTCAGAGGAGTTGCGTTGCAAGTGATTTGACCTTTTGATCCCGGCCCCTGGGAGCGGAGCTAAATCTAAATATTGTCTTAGAAAACGAAATCCTATGAGTAACCCACATACTGGTGACCAAATTTGGTTGAATTCCTTCCAATGGTTTCGGAGGAGGTTCATTACGTGTACAATTAATTGTGTGACCTTTTGACACCCCCCCACCCCATTCCCCACCAATCCCTGGAGCCGGAGCCAAATGTAAATGGGCTCTTGTACTTCAGATTGATATGGGTAATGCACATACCAAATTTGGTTGTATTCTGTCGCACAATTTCGGATGAGATGCATTACAATTACGCAGGTTAAAAATTCACCTTTTGACTCCAACTCCTGTGGGCAGAGCCAAATGTAAATGGCCTCATGCACTCCGCAATCATATTGGTAAGTCACATATCAAATTTGGTTGATTTCCGTGTAACCGTTTCAAAGGTGTTGCGTTACAAGTGATATGACCTTTTGACACCTGCCCTGCCCCCGGAGGTGGGGGTGGGGGGTTGTACGGAGCCAAATCTAAATATTGTCTTGCAAAGCAGAATCACATGGATAGCCCACATAACAAATTTGGTTTAATTCCACCCAACGTTTAGCGAGAAGATAGCATGATGGATGGAGGGACAGGACGGAGGCGATTACAATATCCCGACGTTTTATTAAAACGTGGGGATAATAACTACCCTATCCTCTGAAGCCTTTATTTTGAAATTACAAAGGCAAAATATGCCCGCAGTGCCAGCATCGCCTACCTGGAACATAGATGCATTTGTCAGACAAACAGACAAGCTAATGGAGCCCATTGATATATTGTCGAAAATTATAATGTTCGCCAATAATAAAACCAATTGTGGCTTCAAAATCCATCATATATTTCAATATGTCCGCCAACATGCTGAATTCTGATCTTTTTTTATAGTACTTACTAACCTTCCTTGGACAAACTTGAATGACCATTAGTTCCTAATTAAACTTCCAAATTTCATCCTGATCCATTACGCCATTCAGGAGAAGTCATTTCCAGGAAAATTAGGTCATTCATGATGGCTGCCGAAACATTTGACCAAATTCATGAGTTTCAATCGCCCCAGTAGTTTTAGATTTTTAATGAAATTTCTAAGAATCAACCAAAATCCAAAATGGCCACCGGCTACATTGGTCAATCTGCTTAGTTTGAACAAACTTGGATCCCGATGGCCCCAGGATGCTTTCTACCAAGTTTGGTTAAATTTGGTCTGGCGGTTCTCGAGAACTTTTATATTTCTCATTGATTTAGTATAGATTTTCGTGGAGGGAAAATGCAAGATGGCTGGCAAACAGTTAAATTCCAATATCAGGAATATGGCCACCAACATGCCGAAATCTGCTTGGTTGATGGTGGCCAGGTTTTAATGCACTGCCTTAGTCTCTAGTCATACTTTCCAGATTTCAGCCCGATCCTTTCAGCGATTCAGGAGAAGTAATCTTCACGAAAATTAGGTGATCCAAGATGGCAGCGAAGCATTTGGCTCATCAAGCTTTAACACTTTGTTCAGCTGGTGCCCTAGATGTTGTTTTTTGAATTTCGAATCAATCTCCCAAGCGGCTTTGGGGAGGCGATTTTTATCCCTTTAATTACCAAATTTGGTCAAGAAAATCTGAATATTTGCTTGTTGAATATCCATTTGCAGGCCAAGATAAGACTATTTTTGGAAATTTACCACTGGTATGACTGGCCTGGTTATCGATCCAATCATGCCAGTGATAAATTTTCAAAAAGTCTTCCTTGGCCTGTGAATGGACATTCCTCAAGACTATTGCATAGGCCAGCTTTGGCATGAAAGGGTTAAAGACGGTTCTAAAAATCGGCCAAAATCCAAGATGGCTGCTCGTCATATTTGTAGATGGGCTTCGTTTGAACAACCTTGTATCCCTATGGTCCAAGGATGGTCCCTATCAAATTTGGTTAAACTCGGCCAACTGTTTCATGAGAAGAGATTAAAAATTTTATATTTATATTCAAGATAGCCACTGGTCGCAAGCGGCCATATTGGATTTCGAGTGATCGTAGATTTCGATAGGTTTCTTCCTCAGCCGTAATCCAGATATCCTATGAACTTTAAAGTGGTCTGAAGAACAATAGCGAAGGTATCATCAGTAAACCCATTTTCAAGATGCTGCTGATGGCTGGTGGGCATATTGGATTTTGGATCAGCGCCGATTTCGATCGGTTTCTTCTACAGATCAAGCCCAGTCATCGTTTGAAGTTTTAAAGCGATCCAACAAACAATAGCACAGTTATCGTCCGGAAACCAATTTTCAAGATGACCAACCCACCCGACCCCCACCCCAAGGGCGGATCACAGTCGATTTCAAAAGTTTTATTGCACAGACATAAACAAGTCATCATTTTAGGGTTTAATGCAATCCAAACAAGAACTCCGCAAGCGGCGCATAATACCCCACCATGATGACAACCCAATGAATGAGAGCTATCAGAAATAATTTATTCTTCCTCAGACCCAAACCAGTCATCCTTATTAAGTGTCAAATAGATCCGTTAAACGGTCAAAGAGGTGTCGTCCGGAAACTAATTTTCAAGATGGCCGCCACTAACTGGCGGCCATCTTGGATTTCAGATCATCGTCTATTTCGAAAGGGTTCTTCCCAAGACCTAGTCCAACCACCCTATAAAATTTCAATGCGATCCGACAAACGGTAACAGAGTTATCATCTGGAAACCAATTTTCAAGATGGCCACCATTGGCTGGCGGCCATCTTGGATTTTGGATCATCGTCTACTTCGATACGTTTCTTCCCAAGACCTAGTCCAACCACCCTATGAAATTTCAATGCGATCCGACAAACAGTAACAGAGTTATCATCTGGAAACCAATTTTCAAGATGGCCGCCATTGGCTGGCAGCCATGTTAGATTTCGGATCATCGTCGATTTCGATAGGTTGCTTCCCAAGACCTAGTCCAACCACCCTAGGAAGTTTCAATGTGATCCGCCAAAGGGTAACAGAGTTATTGTCCGGAAACCCATTTTCAAGATGACCATTGATGGCTTGCAGCCATATTGGATTTTGGATCGACGTCGATTTCGATAACTTTTTTCATCAGACTTAATCCAGTCATCATCACCCACCAACCCACACACACATCTCTCTGAGACACATCGCAAAATTTGATTCCCCTCTAGATGCTATATTCTGGCTACATCACTGTTCCTGTCTCTGGAGTCGCCAAACCCTCTGACATGTCTGAGAGCCATTTTTAAATGGTATGGACACAGGCTCTAGAAAAGGGAAAACATCAGCTATTTTAAGCTACTGGTTTTGGTAATTTTTTGGAAATTTGAAGCTTTAGGAGTCTTACAGGTCAAATGTAAACAATAACTGAAATATCAAATACAATGATGGCCTCTAAAGATTTGCTTTAAATGTACACTGATTGTACATATCATAAATGGGGCTGGAAATTCCTAAACGAAGTTCGGAAAGTCAGAAAAAGTATGAAATTATTATTCTTGAAAGCATTATGAAATATGAAAGAATAGAATTCAACTGGGCAGTATATGTGCACCCCACCAACTCCAATACCTGGATTTGGTGTAGGCCTAGATATTGAGCGATGAGAATTCCATAACATTTTGTTGTGTACCCACTTGTCATATCTTGCTGAATGACAAAAGATAGGTTGCTGCTTCTCTGCTGACATTCAATTGATGCCAATAATGTAAATTATATGTACTTAGTCTACGCTTGCTGATTTGATGTCTAACACGTCTAATGTATATTATTTATTATTTCAGGTAATCACTGATTTACCAACACTTAATCCTATATTCACAACTCCAGTTAACCAAATTTCCTTAACATCAGTCCACATCGATGATGATGATGATCAACAGAATGTGACCTGTGGGTGCACAACAGTGATAATGAGCTTTCCAATACCAGTACATATGACTTCCTGTTGTAAAGCTATCCATGTTGATCTAAGTGATAAGCAGCTCTAGTGTGATTTCAATTCCTTATTATTTGGTCTAAAATACCTGCCGCCTCTTCCATAACATCAACAGCGCTGATATGACAAATAAGACTGATGATAATAACCCTCAGGATAGATACCGGATAAGCAAGGTGATACATATTATTCATCTAATGACAGCTTTAAAGAGAGTTTAGAAGAGGACAGCAAAGTGGTCAGTGAGCCAAACTATATGGGTAGAAACTTTCCAGACAGACAGTTCCTTGTTTAATCATGTCTATTGCAATCATTTTCATTTTGTCCGATTACCAAGTGGTTCGGTTTGCTACATTTCCACACATGTGATAGACGTGATTCTGATTGTGAAAGGAGTACATGTATGACATGGCGTAATTTGTTATCAACAGATTTCTACATTTGTAAAGACGATCACCATCAACTGCTTTTCATGTGCATGAATCTTCATATCAAATATACATTTCTTTAACAGAAATTCTACTGCCATGGTGTACTTAGATGTGTATTGCTAAAACTGGGCTCAAAGGAGTAACATGCTCACCTGGACCATTTAGTGACTTCTTGTACTCTGATATATTGCATGGATAAACAGACAAACAGACAGCACCAACCGCAATACTTACACCCGCCTTCGGTAGCATAAATAATAAGATTTAAGTTTTTAATGAATTCGCCACAGCTACAGAGAGTTATGGCACAGAAACTGATTTTTGAAGATGGTTTCATATTAGCCATTTGGAACAATTGTTTTAGATAACTCACATTTTACATGCAGATTTCAATAGTTTTACGATCAATGTTGCAGAAACTGATTTACAACATGACTGCCTAGTAGGCTATTACATGTAGCTATTTTACGTGTATTGTAAATCCAAGCTAATTACTCATGCCACCAACTGCCAGTGTGAGTATTGCTGGTGGAGCTGCCTGTTCGGTTGTCTATTTTTCCAAGGCATATTCCCTGAATCCTTTGATATAGAATAACCAAATTTGGCACATGAATTCATATTGTAAATGGCTAGAAAGAATTTTAGTTTGAGGTCAAACAGTCAAACATAAAGGTCATGGGCGTCAGTTAGTGCATACCGGAATACACATTTTCCTCGATCATGTCGATAACTCTGCAATGCAAGAAGATAGAATCACCATATCTGTATATACATATATCCATTCATATATTGTGGCTGGATAGAAGCAAAACTTAGCTTTAGGTCAAAAGTTCAAATGTCAAGGCACATGGTTATTTAAAGCATATATTGGAAAACACATTTTCGTCGATAATTCTGCAATGCAAGAAGATAGAATCACCAAATCCATAATATAAAAGGTTCAAATATTGAGGTCATATGGTCAGTTAGTGCATTGTCAAAACCGAGTGCAACTTTGGCATGAGTCGGCATCTCCATTGAGTGCATTCTAGTTTTATTTTACATAACATTGAACCACAATCAAAAGTTACTAATGACAGATAGTCTCTTACAATTGGTAAATTTCCATAATTAATGCTATTTTGGTTCAGAAGATGGCGATTCATCAAAACAAGTAGGTGTTACATGTAGATGTCTTGAGGAAACAACAACTTCTAATGCAAAGGACAGATGTGGTCTTTATATTGCTGATGCAAACGACAGATGTGGTCTATACAGTTAGCTTTGACTAAAGTATTCGTACTAGAACTATTATTGTTGGGATAGATGATAATACTAAACTAGTGAAAACCTGATACTTTATCTGGCTGATGTACCTTTATTTACATTTAAAATATATAAACAGTAACGATAATTGACAATAAGTTGTAGTCACCGAAGACAGATTGTCTCTTACTCCACTTACATTTGAATTATGAAATAATCTTACCGTCTTATGCAGGTGATATTGACATTTAACTTCAGGATATGATAAGATAAGGATTAAAACGTAGTCAATAGATTAAAAGATCTTGTTGAGATTATCACAGCTTAAGCTTTTTATGTAAAATATAGTCTATTTAAAAACTATCACAGTTCTGACTTTCTTATAGAACAGTTCTGGTAATGGTATCACAGTTTGCAATGGTCCCTGAACTATAGTTGATTTGCGGATCCAATTAACAGTCAGATAAAATGTCAGAGTAGCGCTTATTAAAACATGGCAAAAAGTCAGTTTGACACTTAGATATAGAATTCACAGTTCATAATATAGGTCTGGTAATTTGCTCACAGTGAGCGGATCTCAATGAAATTGTCACTAGTGACTGATTAACTGACTTGGCCAGCTTACT
Source organism: Chaetoderma sp. LZ-2023a (assembly GCA_034401795.1). Lineage (NCBI taxonomy): Eukaryota > Metazoa > Mollusca > Caudofoveata > Chaetodermatida > Chaetodermatidae > Chaetoderma > Chaetoderma sp. LZ-2023a. Next base: position 81,565,522 of record CM067362.1, on the reverse strand, counting down.
GAGTGAGGGAGTGAGTGACTACCTGACTCAATAAGTGACAGACCTTGTGAGTGAGCGACTGACAAACTTAACGGAATGAAAACTGTGTGGTTGAATGAATGACTGCCTCACTGTGTGATTCTGTGAGTGGTTAACAGACTCTCTTGAGTTACGGACTTAATGATTGCATGAGTGACTTAGGACCGCCTTATTTATCCCCACATGTTTATAAAAAAATAGCTGGAATATTGCAATCCTTTTGTTCCGGTAAGTTGCAAAGAGTTTTAGCAATCAAGCTATCGCCTCTGAAAACATTTGTTGAAATTCAACCAAATTTGATATGATTGCAGATTGCAAGGCTACATTTATAGTTGTTTCCACCCCCTGTGGACTAGGTGGAGGTCAAAAGGTTAAATATCTTGCTAATTCTGTCTAATGTGAAACCATTTTGTGGAATTCAATTAGATTTGTTATGTGAGTTACCCGTATCATTCAGGATTACGAGATAATATTTCCATTTTTCTCCATCTTGTTGGGATCATACAAATTTTGTCTTACGAGACCATTTGGTGAAATTCACCCAAATATTTTGTCAGTTACCCAATATGATTGTGGATTGTCAGATAGTATTTACATTGGGATCTGTCAACGTGTCCAAAATGTCAAATATCATTTAAAATTCTATCTTTTATACCGTCTTCTCCGAATCTGTTTGGTGGAATCTTTTATGTTGCAAAATGACATTGATATTGGGCTCTTTCCCCTATGGGCTGGTGGAAGGTTTGTGGAGCATTGTCACAAAGTTAATATTTGGGAAAGTGCGCGCGATTTGCCATGGTGCTTCATCAACTGCTTTCTAGTTAATCATTAATTTTTTCTGTCTCCTGCAGCAAAGAGTTACGACTGTTCCACCTCTTCGAGAATGTGGTTGACTGGGTGCTGTGGCCTGTACATGTAGAACTGGACCAGCAGTATGCACTGACATGCAGTTATGGTGCTTCTCTGTGAGGACTCCCAATGGCACGATACTTGAAAATGCGCAGAAACTATGTTAGCACAGTATGGCAATTATAGCAAATTAACTATTTAATGATCAAGTCGCCCAAGCCGGCTTCTGTAGTGGTTGATAGATGTTCATTTTCAAGCAAAAAGATGATTTTTAAAATTTTACTACAGGCTTGATAACCGAGCCATATGAGTCAATGGACCCTTCCAGTTTTAGCAATGCCCCGTTCCTCTCTAGCTAAGCGCCACCGACACATCGCTCATGTTGGGATCGATCGATTCCTGAACGCCCTGACTCAATTTCCAGAAAACTATACATGTAAGCTGTCGAATATTTTGAAACTAATTTGACAACAGCGCCCAGTCAGTTAGTTTTAAAATATTAAGCAGCATGTTTATTAAATAGTAAAGACATATAATACATACGACAAGGCATATTTCACATCAAGAGTATACTTACCACCCTGATACTCGGTGATATTTCCCAAATATCGACCTAGCTTCAATAAGACTCAGAATTAAAAAGAAACCACCCCCACTGGGCAGGTTACTCAACTGACAGTCCAGCGAATATGAGGCCCAAACTCGTGCATGTGCGGCGGGGTGGACTGTCTCTTCCTCTTCTTAAATTATTGACCTGCCATTGCAACACGCTTTCTAGTTTTGCTTTTGCTTTTGAATCTTTTTGAAGCTAAGTTGTTCTGCAACTTGATTTTGACTTGTTCTAATATGTCTGATGCTGCCAAGTTGCCGGAGAATGCTCCCGGTCCTAGCCATCAGATGTACTTTAGTAAATTTATTGATAAAAAATTTGCGTGTTGACTCGGACGGTATATCTGGGAGTCGCGCTAACTCGTGGATGCGTCTATATTAGGCTAGCTCTTTTTTGGGGGAGGCCTATATATTAGCTAACGCATGTTGTGCTTTGTATTGTCAGACACATTTAGCTGATTTCTGACAGTATCCTTTATTTGAACAATAATTTGTACTTGGTTTTCTGGGTCCATATAATTTATTATGAGTTTGCAGAGGGAATTATTACCATAAGAAGTAATTTTTCCACATTCTCTCGCGTAGCCATGATGCAAGCCATACCAGCCCTTGAAGGTCCGTATAGCTTCCCTGGCTTTCCAGGAGTATCTCCAGCTCCAGCTGTTACTCCACCAGCGAATGTTGTTGAGGACGACGAAGGCCCTAGGCGTGTCAAACATTCGCAGGTGGCCAAGGAGGAGGGTTGACTGGATGCTTGCCAATGGCTGGTGAACATCAAGCCAGAACTCCAGGTGGATCCACCAGCTTCCCAGTGGGACCAGCGCCTGTGGTTGGGAGGGAAATCGGTGACGCGCATGATGCCATCTCTACCGTATGCGGAGCATATCGTGGATATGTTCGCTGCGGCAGAGACGTCCATTCAGCCAAAAGGACGCCTTGCGAAGGCCCCTCGCGAGGTGGCACGGCGCTGCCGTATCAGTTCTGATCTGTATCCGAAGTATGATGACCGTGCAGCTTCGGGCAAAGACACACGGCCAGGGTCCTGGTCTGACACGGGACGCAACGCAAATTCCGCACTGCGGGACATGGAGGAAAGTACGAGAGGAGCCATCTCGCCCCTCTTGCACGTTTCCAAGGTGCTACAGGGGGTAGTAGCAGCATCTGTGGCCCGCCAAGCTTCTCTTACAGTCCAGAGAGCCATCCAGGACGGCATTGACCTGGCTCTGGACTGTATGACGAGATCCGTAACCAGGAGTTTATGGACAAGGTGCACATTTGCCCTTGACAATTTGTTTCCCTCGCAGGCCCTGTACACTCGGCCTCTTGGGACGCCTATGGCAGGTCCAGGGTTGTTTGGAGGTGAAGGATGCCTGCACCTCCAACAAACCGTAAACTTGGTGAATAACCAGAGGGCGCTGTGAGAGCAGTTTGAAGTGCTCCGCAGGGAGCGTGTTCGAGCAGCGCCCCCCCCCCCCCCTGCCTTTCGCCCTCAGCAGGCTAGAGGTGCTGGTGGCCCTGTCAGAGGCCAAACACGTACGCAGCGTTGGCCACAGAAACGCCAGCTAGTGGGGAGCACAGGTTCCTCCAGCAAAACCCGCCAAGCAACCCGCGTACTGGGGTGCGTGTGGCGCTGGTAGAGGAGTGCGGGTTCTGGTCATGGGAACCGAACCTGATGGGCTGGCACCCACAAGGGCCACACCAGGGCTGCTATGACAGCCACCAGCGACAAGGCAACTCCTGCACTATTCGGGTCTACCTCAATCCTTAGGTGCACCCATTGGAGACCATCTGGCCTGCCACATACAAGAGTGGGAGCGGATTACTCAAGACTGCTCAGTCTTGTGATGGCTTTCAATCGGTTACCATCCAGACTGGATATCAAGTCAGTCATCGCGCCTGTTTCTGGTTCCGATCTGGACTCAAAATCCACGAGATCCAGATCAGCGGTTGTGTATAGAGGAAGAAATTCAATCCATCATACTAAAACATGCAATTCAACCCGCACAGAAATGTCCGGGTTGTTATTCAACCATGTTCCTACTGACAAAAAGCACTGGAGGGTGGAGATCAATTCTCAACCTCAAACCTCTCAACAGGTTTATCATCACACCAAGTTTCAAAATGTAAACTGTAAGAACGGTGTTAACATTATTGAGGAAGGGAATGCGGACAGCATCAATAGATCTAAAAGATGCTTATTTTCACATTCCCTTTGCGAGGAGCTTTCGTCGGTTCCTGAGATTTGCATTTCATGGCCGCCAATGGGAATTCATGGTTCTCCCATTTGGTATATTGACGGCTCCTCGGGTCTTCACTCGAGTGGTCCAAGCTATGGCGTAATACCTCCGCCGGAGACACATAGCAGTCCACATGTACATAGATGACTGGCTGTTAAATGCACACAATCAGGAAAGTTTATCCGCAAATCTGGAGATAGTTTTGAAAACTCTTACAGATCTATGCTGGATAATAAACTTTCAAAAATCAGAGTTGACACCATCCCAGAAGGTTGTTTACCCGGGCATGTTCTTCGATCTAGGGATAGGGTATGTTTACCCATCTCAGGAGAGAGTAGAAGTACTCATCTCAGTCATACAGTCAGTGTTCAACAGTCGTCATGTCCTGGCACGAGTCTACATGAGAATGCTGGGGTTGATGGTTTCTTTGGAACCAGTAATTCCACAGGCAGCCTTACGCCAGTGGCCTATCCAGTTATTTCTCATGACACAGTGGACCCAGAGTACGGGATTCCTGGACTCAAAGGTGTCAGTGTTGGAACCTCTTATTCACCACCTTCAATGGTGGATGAAGAGAGAATCTTTTGGCGGGGGTGACATTGTCACCTCCTTACCCTCAGTTAACCATGTACATAGATGCATCAATGAAGTGATGGGGAGCTTGACTGGAAGAAGACAAAGTATCAGGGCTTTGGAATCTGGATCAGTCAAAAGAACATATCAATCTGCTAGAAATGCGAGCAGTAGTCTTAGCCATGGAACACTTCCTAGAGAAGGCCGAGGGCAAGATTGTTCTGGTTCGATCAGACAATACAACAGTAGTGACTTACATAAACAACCAGGGCGGAACGAAGTCGCCCAGTCTCTGTATGATGACATGGAACCTGCTTTGCTGGTGCCTAGATCATGGGATTTCCCTGAAAGCAGTTCATATTCCGGGAAGGCTAAATCTATTAGCAGACTCATTGAGCCGAAGAATGAGCATTCTTCCCACGGAATGGTAAGTAAATCAATGTGTGGCGGACCGTCTGTTCAACCACTGGGGCAAGCCCAACATAGATTTATTCGCAACGAACAAGAATGCGAAGATGACGACGTACATCTCTCTGATTCCAGATCCGAGCGCTATTGCAATAGATGCATTAGCTATCAGCTGGGAGGGAATGTATGCTTACGCATTCCCGCCAGCAATCCTGATTCCAAAAGTTCTCCAGAAATTCAGGCAGCTGGAATGCCAAGTGCTTCTGATCGGCCCAAATTGGCCAAGCCGATCATGGTATACGGATCTGCTGGACCTTCTGGTCTACAATCCTGTCCTCTTCCTCTGATGGACAATTGACTGCGTGGATGTTGTCAAGGAATCAGCAGTTAAGGAGGGCTTTTCTGAGCTTGAGCCATGTTCATGGCAAAAGCCAGAGGCATAAAATTATAAAATCAACAGATTTGCTGAATGGTGCTCAAAAAGATGTATTAATTCAATGGATGCATCTATTCAGATAGTAGCCGATTTGCTCTGTCACCTTTTTGATGCCTATCGCCTCAAGCCTAACTCTATTGCTGGCTACAAGTCAGCTTTAATGTCAGTTATCCCTTGCTTGGCTAATATGGGAAGTGATGAAGTATGTAATCTTAATACTTTAATCAAAGGCATGGGCAATCTAAGATCAAGGAATCCTCCAGTGATTCCATCTTGGAGTTTATCGTTAGTACTTCAATTATTAGTGGATAAACCCTTTGAACCACTAAGCTCCATTTCCATGAAAATGTTGATGCTTAAAACAGTTTTTCTGATTGCTGCAGCTTCAGCCAGACGAAGAAGTGAAATACATGCTTTGTCAGCAGAGCCAGACCGTTTTTTTGGGGGGAGGGGGATTTAGGCCTCTACCTAGAGTTAACTTTATGATGAAAAACCAGTCTTTAAAATATCCTGGTCAGCCTATAGTTTTACCCGCTTTGACTAGGTTTGATCCTAATTCAAAGGAATGGTTATAAACAATGTACACAAGAATGGTAGATGGACCCTAGTGCTTTATGGCTATCTTACATTGAACCCCATGGGAGAGCTTCTAAAGATACCATTTCTAGATGGATTGTGGGATGCATCCAGCATTGCCACAAAGCTGCCACGGGAAAATAATTTCACATGGCCAAGGCTCACAGTGTCCGTGGCGTAGTGACATCCACGGCTCTGTTTAACGGAGTGCCGGTGGATGACCTTATGTCAGTAGCACAATGGCACTGTGAGTCTAGTTTTACAAATCATTACGTACGTGACATGTCAAATCCACTTGCCTTATCGATTTTACATAAATGTTAAATCTGTATATATTTGTAAATATTGTATACACCTGTGCAAAAGTTAAGCACCACCCTATTTTTACGCACATGCGAGGGTATATTCATGTGCTATGAAGAAAGCAATAGCATAAACATTTATGTACCCATCCATCTTAGTGCAAGAGGTAATAATGCAACTAGAGTTATGCTGATTATGATGGTGGGGAAACACTGTATGTTTTTGTTTGAACTTGAAAACGAGGCCTGAATATGGTTACGTTGACACAACTGACAACTATTGCCCTACAGTTGACACACGTGGCTAGATTGTCATTAATGGTATCTGAAAACGAAGTTTAACATCTGTGCACGAGTTTGAGACTGTCATTATTAATACCGGGTATATCCACCTTGTGCCTGGATGACGGCCTGGACACGACGTCTCATGCTGGTCACCAACCGACTGATACGCCATTGTGGTATTCGTTGCCATTCAAGATGGAGTGCATCTGTTAATTCCTGTAGGTTCTGCACAGGAGGTTCCCTCCTTCTCACCATGTTTCCCAGAATGTCCCAGATATGCTCAATAGGGTTCATGTCAGGGCTCCTTGCTGGCCATGGTAGGGTTTCGATGGCATTCTGGCAGAGGTATTCATGCACAGCTCTAGCACGATGTGGTCGGGCGTTGTCATCCATGAATATAGGGTGGGTTCCAGGTGCATGATTTACAAAATGAGGGACATCCATGAATATAGGGTGGGTTCCAGGTGCATGATTTACAAAATGAGGGACCACAACTCTATCCAGTATGGAATCTTGATATCTTTGTCCATTTAGTGTTCCAGGTACAGTCAACAGATCCAGCTTACAATCAAATGAGATGCACCCCCATATCATAACGGAACCTCCACCAAATGGAACTGCTTCCATGATGTTACGTTGGTCGTACGCCGTGCGTCTGGACCTCCATACACGAGTTCGACCATCTGTGGCATGAAGCAGGAACCGACTTTCATCGGACCAGTGTACCCGTCTCCAGGATCTCATGTTCCAGTGTCTTCTTTCGTTGCACCACCTCAGACGCTCCTCTTTGTGGTGTGCAGTGAGGAGAGGACGTCTGACAGGTCTCCTAGCTTTCATGCCAGCAGCATACAGTCTCCTTTTGACGGTAGACATTGACACTCTATTGCGCGTTTCCCATTGCTGGCTGAGCACTCTGCTGTTGGTGAATGGAGATCTAACAAGGCGTACTAGGGCTCGATCATCACGGGCAGTAGTCTTCTTCGGTCTTCCAGATCTAGGCCTGTCGTTCACCTCGTTAGTTTGCCCATGTTTTGCAATCAAACGACTGATTACAGTATGGTTAATGTTCAGCTGTCTGCCAACCTCTCTGCATGACATACCAGTGGTATGCATGCCTATGATTTGCCATTTCACACGATCACTTAACCTTCGTCTTGCCATAGCGGTTCACAATCAAGAGCTAATTCTCTCTGTACAAATAAACCACGGTCATGAAAACAAAATTCCTAATCTTGTCGCCTAAATCTGTATGTAATGTTCTACACCTCAAACTGGACTTTTACATAACTGAACACGTGTGCTGTTTCCCGCCACGCACGGACATCAAGCGGCGTGAAGTCATGCATGCATGTGCATTTCGTACTTGGAATTATGTCAGCTAACGCGGGGACAAAAAGTATGGCAGAATAGTTGTACCATCATGTTTCTACGTTCTATTGTTTTTGCTGGTGCTTAACTTTTGCACAGGTGTATATATAAGGCCGTTGACTCACACTCAGTGCAATTTAGTGGGGGGAATCCCCGCTTTTCCGTACTGTACCTATCATCGCCAGCGGTGATTAAAGGGAATCGCGTCAAAATAGGTTAGTCCTATACTTGGTGATGGTTATTTTTTGTCACGATTTTTCTTACTTAGTAATATGGTGATGGTTTGTGTTCTTTGTGGTTCCATCTGAGAGTATACGAAATGAAGCTTTCGTCCGATGTCTTATAGTACTTTAGCACGAGTACATAGAGAGCGTATAGGACATTGAGGTCATCGCTCCCTCTTTAAAAGAGGGGTGGGTGAGCGGATGTGAAACGGTCATTACTCTCAACATCGGTCGTGTTATCCGATGTCCAAATCATTTCCTGATTGTGTTTACATACGCAATTTCAGATGTTTGTTGTGCTCTAAAAGCAAAAGCTTGCTCTTCCAGGGATGAGCCGGTCTTCTGACCTTCGCCTCCCTCCCGCCGAATTCTCTTATGAATTCTGGCTATGTCATGAACAATCAGGGTGGTAAGTATACTCTTGATGTGAAATAAACGAAATCACGGATTTCTTTTTTCACGAGAGAGTTGATACTTACCACCCTAATACGATCCCGGCCTCTCCGCCCCACAGAGGCTCGGTCTATCGGCGTTTTATGTTGCAATTAGGTCAGCCAATATTTTGGAATAGAATGAGTCAGCCCCGCGCATGTGCAAGTTTGGGCTGCACATCCGCTAGTCTGTCAGTTGTGTAACCTGCCCAGTGGGGGCGGTTTCTTTTTAATTCTGAGCATTATTGAAGCTAGGTCGATATTTAGGAAATATCATGAAGTATCAGGGTGGTAAGTATCAACTCTCTCATGAAAAAAGAAATCCGTGATTTCGTTTATTCAGCGATTAAAATGGCTTCCATTTTCTGATTTAACATATATTTGCACTGCAACAATGGTATACAAGTCTCTAAATGACCAGACACCACAGTATCCAAGAGATATGTTTAAATATACATCAGAGGTACATAGCCGGTCACTCAAATCTGTAACAAATTCTAACCTATATATGCCCATGTCTAAAACTGAGATTTATAAAAATGGCTTTGCTTGTACGGGCACAAAAAATTTGGAACAGCCTACCTATTAATGTATGTGAAGCAACCTCACTAGGAGCTTTCAAATTCGAGCTTCGGGCCCATGTAGCCAGATAATATATTATTTAATTTACTGTATTGTAGTCCATCTTTTATCATAGACTACTGTATAAACTTTTGGATTTGTTTTGTCTACTAACTCACACCCAAATGTATCTGGATTATTATTATTTTATTTTCAAAGCGGGTACGGGTGGGCGGGGAGGATTATGCTTTTTACATTTGGTTTATGCTTAATAGCTTCCATTATAATTGATGGATTTATTTCAAATTTGTTATGTCAACTCCTGATGACATGCGCTCGGTGGGTGGGTGGGTGGGTGGGGGAGCATGTAATGTACATCGTCTAGTTGTTGTATATATCTGTATCATACTCTTGTATAGATAGTTTATATATCTGATTGTAAATATTCAAACTGTAAATATTTGAGGGTCTCAGGGAAGAACAGTTATTTGTACTGATCGAGTTTACTGTACCCTCTATAAATAAAGATATTATTATTATTATTATTATTATTATTATAATAATAATAATAATGAACCACACCTGTTTGGTATCAGTGTGTGAATGATGTTGTGAGTATGTGGAACGTATTGCTAATGTATAACTGTGTTAATATCCTCAGGTTTGGTCACACAGGAACACACCACAAATTGTCTGTATCAGTCTAGCTGCAGTGTTGGTCATTTTGGTCATCTATGCCTCTCTCTACGACCCATGTGATTCTGGACAGATTCTTCAAACACTGGTCAGTTGGTGTACATTTGATGTCACTAGACTTGTGTGACAAAAAGGCACACAGCAAATACATATTTATAGGGTTCATGTACAAGTATGAAAGTCTGGAAAGATTTGGAATTTTATGAAAACCATTTCCAGGCATTGAAATGTCTGGAAAATTTGGCATTTACTGCTAATGGTTTGGAAAAAGTAGGGAAAATTGAAAAATCACCAGGTGTGATTCTCATTTGCCAAAATTATAAGTAATATTTAAAATATTGACACTCACTTAGTAATTGCAATTGTTTTCTCTGTAGCATTTGACAATTTTGCATTGAACAGTTATTGGACACTTCATAAAACCGATTTCAAAATCGATAAATTAGGTCTGCAAATGGTATGGAATTTCATTTTACAGGTGTATGAAGCCTGTATTTAGACATTGAAGTCTATGTGTTACATTTCCATTCCTCTGCTCATTTAATTTTTTAATCTTTTGGGAGTCCAAACCAGGGCAAAAGTATTTGTATTTGAATTAATTTAAATACATTTTTCAGGTATTTGAAAGTATTTGTATTTGAAAAGTACAAAAACGACTTCTTCCCCAGAACCACTGAAGCGATCAGGCCAAAATTTGTGATATACAATTAGCAAATAAGGCCGATTAATGTTTGTTCAAGAGAAGTTGATTCGTCAAAAAACATGGCCGCAGTGGACCAATCAAAATATAGTGTGTTTGGCAGCCATATTGGATTTTTTTATTTGATGGATTTTGAGGCCGAAATTCGTTTTATATAGGTTTTTGGGTATTCTGATCTCAAATTTGCAATTTTCGAAACTGTCGGATAAATGGTTTGGCAGCCATCTTGGATCATTTTCCTGCCAAAAGCTCCCATACTAAAGCAATGGGAAATTTAAAATGTCTTCTCGAGAACTGCCTGGCCAATTTCAATTATGTTTGGCAGGAAGCATCCTTATGGCATAGAGATTTAATTTTGTTCAAACGAAGCCGATCGGCCATTTTGGCCGGTGGCCATCTGATTTCGGCCGATTTTTAGAAATGTCTTGAAAAATCTCGTTCTCCAAAACGGCTGAGTCAAAACTTATGAAACCCCCATCTGAGCAAAGGCCAAAATTTGGGGGATATGATTAGGGAATAAGGGCCATTAAAGTTTGCTCAAGGGAAGTTGTTCCGTCAAAAAACATGGCCGCCGTCGGCCAATCAAGATGTAGCGTGTTTGGCGGACATATTGGATTTTTTTATTTGATGGATTTTGAGGCCAAAATTGGTTCTATATATGTTTTTGGATATTCTGAGCTCAAATTTGCAATATTCGAAACTGTCGGATAAACGGCTTAGTGTGTTTGGCAGACATATTGGATTTTTTATTTGATTGATTTTGAGGCCAAAATTGGTTATATATATGTTTTTGGGTATTCTGAGCCCAAATTTGCAATTTTCGAAACTGTCGGATAAACGGTTTGGTGGCCATCTTGGATAATTTTCTCGTCAAAAGCTCCCATGCTAATGCAATGGAAAATTAAAAATATCTTCTTGAGAACTGCCAGGCCGATTTCACTTATATTTGGCAGGAAGCATCCTTAGGGAATAAGGATCCAAGTTTGTTCAAATGAACCCGATCGGCCAATTTGCCCAGCTGCCATTTTGGACTTCGGCCGCTTTCAGGAAATGTCTTTAAAAATCTCCGAAACCACTTGGGGAATATTCATCTAGGCCAAGAGGTAAGCCAAGTTTGTTCAAGAGGACTTGATTGACAAAACGGTTCGGCGACCATCTTGGATGATCTGGTTTTCACAAAAATAACTCCTCCAGAACTGCTGAAGGGAGCGGGCCGAAATTTGGGCCATTAAAATTTGTTCAAGGGAAGTTGATCCATCAAAAAAACATGGGCACCGTGGGGCAATCAAAATGTAGTGTGTTTGCCGGCCACATTGTACGGCTAAACCACCCACCAACAATTTTGACAAAAATTGATGGTGCTGCAGGTGAGCGACACAGGCCCCTTGGGCCTCTTGTTAAGTGAATGATGAGTTCCTGACTTTGGCAGTGATCTGGATAAAAAGACCCTCAAATTCTGGATCTATGCATATCTCAGAAATTGCGGCTCCCCTGAGTCTCAAACTTTAACCATTTAACACTCATATCCGCCAAATATGGTTTCTGCAGAGGGCTTGAGAAATGTCCATTTGCGGACCAATAGAAGACTATCTTTGAAAATTTACTGCTGGAATGACTGGCTCGATAACCGAGCCAGTCATTCCAGTGGTAAATTTTCAAAAATAGTCTTCTTGATCTGCAAATGGCCATTTTCTATGAAAAAATTGAAATTTTCTTGAACATATTTGAGGGTTAAAGGGTTAGCACAAGAGTGAGTAACCATATACCAGGATTCTACTATTATGATCGTGATTCAGAAAATCTAGAATACATGAAAAAGTGTTTATAATGAAACATAAACGGGAGGGCAGAGGGCAGATAATCTCTGATTTATACAATTCTCTGTATGTTTTCTCAGTGTGAGCGATATGACGAGCATCTCATAAGTGGATCACTCTGCTATAGTCTCTGTAAGGACCACTCACTCAAACTCGGAAAATGTGTTTCATCTGCAGCCACACAAACGGTACGATAGTGTCATTGACCCCAGAACATTTCTTACTAGCTAACATGTTTCAGTTTTTGTTTGGCAAACATATTAACTTATTTATGAGCTGAACTGTAGACTGGCAGATCAATATTTTACACGCTTGTTGAATTGACCACGGTACAAAACTTTGTTACTACATATGTTAGTGCTTCCTGATGTTCCTTCTTTTGAAATCATGGTAATCCAGGTATTTCTATTCTAAAGCAAAAATACAGGTAAGCTATGACATCATCATCACCTAATATTAGTTTCCAAATATTCATAATTTGTAGTGTATGTATTGTAAAGTATTTGTCGTATTTGTTCAGTGTTAATCTTTAACACTAGTATCAGCCAAAAATGGCTTCAGCGGTGGTCTTGAGAAATGTCAATTTGCAGACCAAGAGAAGATTATTTTTGAAAATTTACCACTGGAAGGACTGGCTCGATAACCAAGCTATTCGCTTTGAGAAAATTGAAATTTTCTTGAAATTTTCTTGAACAAAAGGAAGGGTTAAATGTTTAATATGCGTTTCAATGTAGTTCATAGATTTCCAATGGAAGCCTGGAAAGAGAATGGAGTTATAAGAAACCCATTTCAAGGCCTTGAAAAGTAGGGAAAATTCAACTTAAAATATTGATATGTGTCAAATAATATCGATAATATTCAAAATTTTGATTCTCGGCTACTAAATCCGATGTTTTGATGCAGAATTTGGCAGGATTGAAATGGACACTGATTGAAACCATCTTAAAGTCTGTTTAGAAGATCTCGATAAATTAAGTTTAGAATAAATATGGAATTTCATTCTGCAGAATGTGTCTGAGTCCTGACTGCGAGTTAAATGACACTTGTGACCTGGCGTGATCATATGCAAGGATTGTATTTATTATTATTTTCTAATTTCTTTTCTAGGTGTTCCACTCTAGCCCTTTCATATTCGTCGTCCCAGGAGACCTAACCTATTTGCCATCCAAAACTACCCAATCACACTCTCATGAATTCCCACCAGAGGGAATGAGAATCGAGCAATTCGAGTCAGCTGTCAGAGGCTTACTCACCAACCAGCTTGGAAATGGCTATCATATCCGGCTTCTTCAAAGGATTTTAAACTTTGCGGATTTAAATAATAATCAGCAAGTATGACTTTGTAGATTGATTGTATTTCTAACTAACTTGTGTATTCAATCTGTACCCTGTTATGGTGGCGTCAGCGAAAACCAGCCTCTCCAGTGTTTTTGAAAAATGTTCAATTTTAGATCAAGAGATTATTTTTGAAAACTTATCAGTAGAATGCCTACCTCGATAATCAATCCAGTAGTAGTAAATTTTCAAAAATCTTGCCCACCAAATTGAAATTCAGTAACCAAATATTTTACCATTACCCATTTAGCACTCATATCATCCAAAAACGGCTTCTGCAGTGGTCTTGAGAAATGTTCATTTGCAGACCAAGAGAACACATTTTTTTTTGTAAATTTACCACTGGAATGACTGGTTCGATAATCGAGCCAGTCATTCCAATGGTCAATTTTCAAAAACAGTCTTCTCTTGGTCTACAAATTGACATTTTATATGAGAAAATTTAAAATCTTTTAAAAATAAATTTGAATGTTAAAGGTGTCTGATTCCTGAAATAAATGTATGGACCACAGACATCTCACATTCCGGTTTCCTAAATCTCAATCTTTTTCCTTTGATCACTGGTGTACAATGTTTGATCATGAAAACAATTTCTGTTAAAACTGAGCTTTTGCCTATATGTAGTTCATGGATTTTGTCTGTAATAATGGTGATGTATGTATATTTTTCGGAGACCTGCTGAATACCAATCTGACACATTTCAATCCAATATGTAGATCGGGCTCGTGGCCATCATGCATTTCTTGGCATCTTTGCATTTTAGATTATAAATTTTCATTCTTTCCCGAATGTACAGGTTTTAAAAAAAAATTATCACATTTGGAACATAAATTTGCATGTTTTTATACAGAAATATTTGTATTTTGCGCTGGCAACGTCACTCTGGTCAGTTCTTGTGGAGTCATGTGACAGCATGGACTGGTAGACTGCTGGTATACGGTAGCCCTCGTCTCTGTTCATGGTTGGTTGATGCTTGTAGATTTCTATGGCCTCTTTAACCTTCCGTTTGAATAAGTTGGTCTCAATGTTGATGACCGAGGCACTGCTGGCGTCAACACCTTAAGATCACAACTAGTAAGACCCAAAGATAAACTGACCACAGATGAACGCTCTGGAGTCATCTACAAGATCGAATGTGAGCAATGTGAGGGGACATACATAGGCGAAACCAAAAGGCCTCTCAGCACCAGAGTCAAAGAACATCTTAAAACCAATTCCAACTCAGCTGTGGCAGAGCATAGGCCACGTCATCCCCCGCCAGCAGTGCCTCGGTCATCAACATTGAGACCAACTTATTCAAACGGAAGGTTAGAAATCTACAAGCATCAACCAACCATGAACAGAGACGAGGGCTACCATATACCAGCAGTCTACCAGTCCATGCTGTCACGTGACTCTACAAGAACTGACCAGAGTGACGTTGCCAACGACCGTCAGTTAGTGCTGAAGAAGTGACCGAGATGGTCACGAAAGCTACACTCAAACAATTTCTACATCCCGGAGAGGTAACTAATTTTTCCTTATTATGATGTAAGAAATGTTTTGTTGAATATTTTGAATCAGCATTTCCAAAAGAAACATGAAAAATACCGCATTCTTTCGCGCAAAATACAAATATTTCTGTATAAAAACATGCAAATTTATGTTCCAAATGTGATAAATTTTTGTTTAAACCTGTACATTCGGGAAAGAATGAAAATTTATAATCTAAAATGCAAAGATGCCAAGAAATGCATGATGCCCACGAGCCCGATCTACATATTGGATTGAAACGGTTCAAAATCTGGATAACCGCACAGCCCTAGCCTAGGGTTGCAAATACAGAATTTTGATTGGTCATTTTTTCTGGCGGCCATCTTGGATTTTCTGAACATTTTGGGGAATTAGTTAAAAGGCTACTCCTCATTAACCGCTTGGCCGATTTCAACCAAACTCAGCTGGAAGAATTGTAGGCCAGTATACTTCATTCAGACCTTGTATACAAAATTTTGACTGCTTGATTTTGATGGTGGCTATTTTGGATTTTCCGAAAATGGGAATTCGTATAAAACGCTATTCCTCATTAATGGCTTGGACAATTTCAACCAAATTTTGCTGGAAGAATCCTATTGTCGTAGCCTCTAGAAAGTCTATTCAGAATTTCGATAGGTCAATTTTTTGGCAGCAATCTCAGATCTCTGATTTTCTGAGTTTTCCTGAACCATTTAAAAACGCTACTCCTTCAATCAATAGCTTGATTTCAACAAAGCTTGGGTGGAATGGTTCTATGACGGTAGGCTTTAACATATTAGACGAGTCTTGATTGGTCAATTTTTTGGTGGCCATCTTGGATTTTCCGAAAATCATCCATGTCTATTTAAATTATAATAGTTTAAATGCCAATGGTCCAGGTGAGTGCCACAGGCGCTTGGGCCTCTTGTTATTTAGACTCGATAGCGAAAATGTTTCCCCACCCGATGAGGTCCTATTTCTGTGTCATTTTCCATCCTGAAAATGTTGTTTTGACTTGGAAATTTGAGCAGAAAAAAGAAATCAGAGCTATGTTCTCATATATAGGACGCACATGCTTTTTAAGCTTTTGAAAATCAATAAAAATGTGTCTAATACTTGAATACAAATGGTAATTGTTTCAGGTCAATTCCAAGGCATTATTTTAGTAATTTGCTCATATCCCTAGTTAATTATGCTTGTAGAAATGATGAAGCAGACATTTCTCTAGTATGTATGTACATGTATGCTTACTTGCAGATCTCCCTTACAGAGGCACGCTCCACATGGCTACTTCTTCAAAACCATGAATTCCTCATGACATTTCTATTTCAAGATGAAGACCACATTGCTAGTGTTAATGGAACCTGCGGAAGCCTGTTCGCAAAGACATCTGTACCAAATTCTCAACTTTATAGCAAAAATAACGGTTTTATAAGTGCAATATTCTCAACGTCCTACCTATGGGGTGCACCTGATTGGCTGTACCGAGTGAAGATTGTTGTCATGCTCCTAGATGTCATATTCTCTGTTTATGAAGAAAATGGCACGTTTTATTTTCTCTGTGATATGACTGCTCAAAATATCGGCTATACACATAACTATGACCTTAAAGTGATTGACCTCTCACATGTTTACCCCGATCTCTGGTTAGAGCATGTGCTACATAACGTAACATGCACGAACGATTCACACTGCATGTTTACAGACCATTGTACCACAATGTGTGACTACGACACCCAAATGTGTAGCGGTATGACCTTGTATCCTAATCTCCGTATTGTATGTAATATAATGAATGAGTATTTAGTCCCGAGCGCTAATGGTCCGGTGTTGTCCGTCTTGCAATATTTTATAGCTAAGTGCCTTTCACTAAACAATAGACAAGCTAATATCCACGAGGAGCACTCGCTGCTATTTCATGATATACATACATATTTATTTAGTTTTATCAAAAACAGATCAGGGAAAAAATATGATTTCCATTGATTTACTGCATTTCTTAACCTTTTCACCGATGAATGCCCCCATCTCTCATTTTCATGGCCACCATACAGGAAACTGTTGAATATTTTGAAATTAATATGACTGGAAGCCGTTGTTGCCTTAGGCAGCAACGGTTTCCAGTCAAATTAATTTCAAAATATTCAACGGAATAAGTTTTCTGTTGAAAAATAATTAACCTTTTTAGTGATTTGTCGGTGAAAGGGTTAAAAATAAATGTTTTTTTAAATTGTAGTTTTATTTTCATATTAGACATGGTACTTACAATTTGCCTCAAAGACATTGACAATGGGCCACCTACAGCGAATGACATAATGCAATATAACTAACATAATGCAGTCTTGCATGGGACAAAACATAAGACAATCTCAGCATTATATTGTCCTAGGGGGACCGTTTGTGTCAAAGATTAGTTCTTATCCCAGTAAAAGTCAAGCAAGTAAAGAATGGCCTCTGTAGAGGTCTTGAGAAACGTACAATTGCAGGGGCTGTATTCACGAAAGGGTGTAACTTACGCAGGGCATAACTACCTTGGAGAATATGATGTCATAATATTAAATGACATATGAACATATATGACGTCATAATGACTCCACGGTAGTTATCCCAGGCGTAAGTTACGCCCTTTCGTGAATACGGCCCCAGGCCTAGAAAAGAATATTTTTGACAATATACCACTGGAATGACTGGCTCATAGTAATGATCATTTTCGGCTGGCTCTAGTGTTTCGAGAGTAAATATCTTTATTAGAGCCCTGTAATTCTGAGGACCTGATTATTGTAGCATTCACACGTAGGTTTTCTTGCATTTTGAGATTCCTTCATTGTTTTGTCCAGGTTCCTCATTCATCACCAAGTGTCTGCCATCCATCTTCAGTCTATCTTTCACCAGCAGCTACCACACTCTGGATCAAAGTGTCTTATTTCCTGAAGAACATACATGCCCATTTCTTCCACTGACATGTAGAAGCAGAACTCAATGGACCTTTCCAGAGTAATGATGTCATATGATGTCATAATCAGCTAAGTGGCGTGATCATAATCATTACGTCTTAAATGATTCTATATGGCCCGTCTTTAACTCTTAATAGTCCGACACGCTGTGCGAATTGTATGTCTCTACTGTTTAATAAACATACTGTTGAATATTTTGAAACTAATTTGACGGGACGCTGTTGCTGCCATAGGACACTGTTTAGCCCATTGTCAATGTTTAGTTTCTAAATATTCAATGGCTTACCTGTATAGTTTTCTGGAAATTGGTAGTTGGGGAGTTCAGAGATTGATCGATCCCAACACGAGCGAGGGGCGAGTGGGGCTTAACTAAAGATCGCTGGGGAATAGCTAAAACTAGAAAGGTCCATTCTCGGTCGAGGGCACTGCTTGGTATTTTGTTGGTAATCATGGTGGTGATGGTAGCCTCAATGTTAAATTTTGTATTTAAAAGCTAATCACTTTGGTTTCTAACTTCAGGCTTTTGTTTTCTCAACGTTTCGATTTTGCGCTTGCAAAACGTTTCTATGCTGTTAGGAATCTTAGAATATTTTGACATTAAGTCACAACGATCAAGGTTACTGACCTCTGATACTTTTCAGCAGTAATGGAAGCGGGAGAGACCTCGGTACAATAAACATGCTTTTTTCAATGGAAAATTTGTGTGTAATTGATATAATTTCTAGCCTTATATTTCAGGCTTGGTTAACCATATTGGGCATTAAACTTGGATACATGGATGGCTATGCTAGTAGGAATCAGCATGATGACATTGATGTCACAAGGTCAAAGGTTAATGTCACTGACCTCTGATGATTTTCAACAATGAAGACAGGTGAAACATTTAATGGAGGATTTTCGTTTATCCATCAATCATATGACATCATAATCAACTACATGACGTGGCTGACCTCATAATCAATTATGTCATGAATGATGTAGCTAAGTTCGTCATGAATGCTTACTTGATGACAGACTAAGTGTTGTTGTACGAATTGTATGTCTTTACTATTTAATAAACATTCTGATTTAAAGACAATTCTGTTGAATATTTTGGAAGTAATTTGACTGGGTGCTGTTGCTGTCATAGGCAGCAACAGCACCCAGTCAAATTAATTTCAAAATATTCAACATTACCTGTATGCTTTTCTGTAAATTAAATCAGGGAGTTCAGGGATCGATTGATCCCAACATGAGCAAAGCATGGGTGGAGCTTAGCTAGAGATGGGCGGTGCATAGCTGAAACTGGATTCCTCCATTCCTCAGAATTCATACTGTAGCTATGGATTTTACCACTAAATTACCAGTAATGGTGAAACTAGTTCAATTTGATGACATTATGGCATCAACATTAATACCACATACAATGTGTAGACTCAAGAAATAACCCTTTATATATATATATATATATATATATATATATATATATATATATATATATTGTTGTTGTTTTGTACTAAATGATACTACACATACACACAGTTATAGTCTACTCCCTTATATGCTCGTAAATATATGCTCAAAACCCTCATTTATATTCACATCCGACACTTGAGCGAATAGAGGGATATGATTTGAAACTGAATTAAATGACGTCATAATCAATTACGTCACGTGTAGACTGACATCACAATTAAAATGAGTATTAATGATGCATTTGGCTCCCCTCATGACGCTGGAATAGTCTGCCAACTTTACAAATTGTATGTTTTTTAAGGATATGTTGCTGTCATAGGCAGTCAAATTAGCCAAACTACCCTGTATAGTTACTTGAAATTGGGATTGTTGTAATTCAGAGGTCAATGTATATAAATCAATCCCAACACATGAGCAATGTGGGTGGAGCTTAGCTAGAAGTGGGCAGGGCATAGCTAGAAATGTATCCCTCTGTTATGATGGCATAATTTTCCAGTCTTATGGATGGACAGAATGTAGTGGTGGAAACTTGGACTGCCTTAAAGATCTGGAAGACTGTGTTCTTAACCCTTTCATAACATATCCCCGGAAAGTTAAATTCTGATTTTGAATATTTTGAAATTAATTTGTCTGGAAGCCATTGCATGTTCCAGTCAAATTAATTTCAAAATGTTCAACAGTTTTCATGCATAGTTGCTTTGAAAATGAAATATGGGGAATTCATCGTTGAGGGGGTTAACCCTTTAATGGTCAAGCCAGCCAAAAAATGCCCTCTGCAGTGGTTTTGAGGAATGTCCATTTGCAGACCAAGAGAAGACTATTTTTAAAAATTTATCACATGAATGATTGGGTAAGTTGTTGTGATAATTTTTCAGCAAATGGACATTGACTAAACAAATCTCTTGCTTTTCTTGAACAATTCTGACAATTAACCCTTAGCATTGTGTTGTCAATTCTATCTTTACTGTGTCTGTGGTGTACATCTTAAAACAATTTTGGTGGACGATGAAAGCAACATCTTCCAAAGAATTTGTTCAGTAATTAACACCCGTTTATTGTTTAGTTTAAGTTAGAAAATTAAAAATTTTAACATCCGAGTGGTAAGAGTTAAAGCGTTAATGACTAGTGCCTGTTACCGTGTATAAAGAAGGTCTGAATAGCTCAAAATATTGTTGTTGATATTATATAAAGTATTTTGTTTTTTGGGTGTTATCAGCTTACTTACAGTTTTACCCAATAATGATGAAACGAAAATTTCAATCTTCTCAGAAAGGATTTCTGTTTGTAGGACAGGAGCCTGTTTTTTAAAATATATCACTGGAATGACTGGCTCGGTAACCGAGCCAGTCATTCTAGTGATAAATTTTCACAAATATTTTATCTTTGTTTGCAAATGACCGTTTTCTAACGAGAAAATTTAAATTTCCGTAACCAAATTTAATGGTTACAGGGTTACAAGTTTGAAGAACTTACAGCGGGTGGCAATATTAGCAGCACTGACTGAATCACAATATTATAATTCAGATACGTATATCTATGCAAATACATATGTACATATATACCACGAGATATCACTGTACATTAACCATTCAGTGAGCAAGAATGTTTGAAATATATGCTTATTGAATGTCCATTTGTAGGCCAAGAGAAGGCTGTTTTTGTTAAGATTTATCCCTGAGCCAGGCAGTCCAGTGGTAAATTATCAAAATAAGTCTTCTCTTTACCTACAAATTGTCATTCCTTGAGACGACTTCAGCGGCCAGTTTTGACTGCCTTGACTATTAAGTGTCTGACTGTTGGAAGCCACTAGACAATAATTTCCATGGGCAATAATTCTGGACCTGCTGAATATTTTGAAAACAATTTGACTGAAAGTTGTTGTTAGGTCCAGAGTGAAACACCTTGGAAAATGTAGTCTGCAGACATTCAGCAGACGGGCAGTTGAAGGGTTAATGGCACAGTGGAATGATGTAAGTAATTATTAAATTCTAATTTATTATTGTCCACTGCTTGATAGAAATTAGTACGGTTATGAAGGGCATATATGTACATATATTGTATTAGGGTAAAGGCTGTATTTATGCGGACAAAATAGCCCAAGATCGAATATGTTCTAATATATACTTATTATTAAATTATAAACGTGGTTGAACTTAGACAGTTAGCCTAGCGATTTAATATATGTACTCTTCAACTTATATATCGTAGTACCTCCACATATGTGGAAGTAATTGTACTGGCATAACTTTTCTCTAGTTAGACTGAGTATTTTGGTCGTAGCATAAATACCCTTATGCAGTGCCCGGGATACAGGAGATGGCAGATGACGGATGGTTGCACTCAGTGTTTCTCGTGGCATCTAAATTTTGGATGTCCTAGGGACCCCACGCCTAGAAATCTAGGGGTCCCACCCTGAAATCTGGGGGTCCTAAACTGAAATTTTGAATTCTCATGCAGTTTTTCTCATGTATGATTACTGTATTCTGCGGCTGTAGTAGTAAAAACATCCAACAGCTGCAATCAGTTTTTGCCAACTGTGTCTTGTCCTCAGCCGAAATCCTTAGCTTCCTCAGGTCCATTCTTGACTTGAGTGTATCGAGTCCTGCTTTCTTGAGGTCACCTGTGTGTAAGGGGGTGGGGGGTGGGGGTGTTATGTGTTTAACCATTTAACACTCATATCAGCCAAAAACAGCTTCTGCAGTGGTCTTGAGAAATGTCCATCTGCAGACCATGAGAAGACTATTTTTGAAAATTTACCACTGGAATGGCTGGCTCGATAACCGAGCGAGTCATTCCAGTGGTAAATTTTCAAAAACAGTCTTCTCTTGATCTACAAATAGATATTTTTAAAGAGAAAATTTAAATTTTCTTGAACAAATTTGAGTGGTAAAGGGTTAAATAAAAACAATCTGAGAAATTTGTAATTCCCCTCATTTTCATCGTATCATGAATGTGGATATTCGTCTACTACAGAAATGGAAAAAGAAGCACTTCATTGGGAAGCAGCACCTTTAACAATTGATATGCCTATGAACGATTAACAAAAATGTGGCGGAGATGACTCTGTCAGAAATATATAACAATTGAGGGATCTGATCTGTCACTCAAGTACAAGTGTATGATGTCATAATCAATCACATCTCATATAGACTAACGTCACAATCATAATAACTTATCTAGCTCCGTCATGCACATCAGAAAGTCTGTCAGTAGTGCACGAATTGTTTTGTCTTTGATTGATTGATTTACAATTTTAAAAACATTCTGTAGAATATTTGGAAACTAATTTGACTGGGTGCTGTTGCTGGCATAGGCAGCAACAGCACCCAGTCAAATTAGTTTCGATATATTCAACAGCTGTATAGTTACCTTGAAATTATGATTTCGGAAATTCAGGACTCGAAGTATATATATATATATATATCTATCGATTCCTACACATGTACCTCACTGGGTGGAGCTTAGCCATAAATGGATCCGTCTATTTCACAATCCAATGGTCCACCAGACAGACCAAGAAACTGAATTATAACAGTTGTAAATCGCAGCTACGCTGGACCTTCCAAGTTTATCCATCCATCATATGATGTCATAATCAACTAAGTGAGTAAGTGTATGTTGATGTCATGATCATGATGTCATGAATGATTCGAATTAGGCCGTCTTTAACTCTTAATAGTCCGACGAATTGTATGTCTTTGCTATTTAATAAACATGCTGTTGAATATTTTGAAACTAATTTGACTGGGCGCTGTTGCTGCCATAGGCAGCAACAACACCCAGTCAAATTAGGTTCAAAACATTCAACAGCTTACCAGGTACCTGCATAGTTTTCTGGAAATTGATAGTCATGGAGATCAGACATGGATCCCAACACGAGTGTGGTGTAGGTGGAGCTCAGATAGAGATGGGCGGGGCATAGCTAAAACTAGAAAGGTCCATTGGCAAAGAGTACTAGGAAATTGTTGAGTTGTCACCAAATATCTAGGATAGAGATATTATTATAATGATGAAAATAAAACCATTCAATCAAAAAGGCATAATATATCTATGGAGCTATGCCAGTACTTTCAGTTCTATTCCAGGAAATGTGACTTTTTCATTTGTTTTAAGTCATTTAACACTTACCCAATATTCTATTTTTTATTGTGTCAATATCAGAGGAACTGGCCACTTGAATGACTGGCTCATTTATTGAGCCAGTCATTCCCGTGGTAAATTTCCAAAAATAGTCTTCGCTTGGCCTGCAAATGGACATTTCTCAAGACTACTACGGCAGCGATTTTTTGCTGGTATGAGTGTTAAGGGGTTAACCCTAAAATCTGGTCCAGAAAATTTAATTTTTCTAAGAGAATATGACCAAGGGAAGACAATTTTTGAAAATTTATCATTGAAATAACTGACTCGATAATCAAGCCAGTCATTCCAGTGGTAAATTTTCAAAAATTGTCATCTCTTCGCCTGCAAATGGACGTTGAAGAACCAGTTTTTGGCCAGCTTGAGTACTAAAGGTTCGCCATTTCACCGACAAATCCCTGAAAAAGTAAACTCTACGATATAAAACTTATTCTGTTGAATATTTTGAAATTAATTTGACTGGATGTCGTTGCTGCCTAAGGCGGCAATGGCTTCCAGTGAAATTAATTTCTAAATATTGAAGTTTTCCTGTATGGGTGAAAAAGTAAATTCTTTACAATATAAAATTTATTCTGTTGAATATTTTGAAATTAATTTGACTGGAAGTTGTTGCTACCTAAGGCAGCAATGTCTTCCAGTCAGTTTAATTTCAAAATATTCCAGTTTTCCTGTATGGGTGAAAAAGTAGTCTATGATATAAAACTTATTCTGTTGAATATTTTGAAATTAATTTGACTGGAAGTTATTTGCTGCCTAAGGCATCAATGGCTTCCACTCAAATTAATTTCAAAATATTCAGGTTTTCCTGTATGGGTGACAGGGTTAAGCTGATAGAAATCCGATTTCCTGGTGGAAGAATATTTACGTGCAAAATAGTAGTTAGGGTCATTTAAAAAAAAGAAAAAAACTCAATGTTAAATAATAGTAGTACCTCTTTATATGCTAATTTACTGGTAATTTTCTGGTATATTTTATATTTTATTTTTGTTTAGTGCATTTGTTAATAAATCCTGTATCCACATTAAAATCAAACTGTCATGTTTTTTATCTTAACTCATAATTTATTAGCCAGAATGCGTCTGTGATGAAGTAAATCACCTCATATGTGCGCATGCACACACATTGCATTCACATATATATATATATATACACATGCATTCATGCTGCATGTGCACGCGCGCGCGCGCGCGCGCACGCACGCACGCACGCACGCACGCACGCACGCACGCACGCACGCACGCACGCACGCACGCACGCACGCACGCACGCACACGCACACACACACACACACACACACACTATATGTACAGACTCATGCACGCATGCAGGCCCACTCAATGTTCACCCACACACATGCACGCAAGCATGCCTATACGCGCACACACTCAACATCCACACACGCATTGTGAAGCTTACATTTCCCAACAGAATATTTCCAAAGACACTGGGATAGATCATTCCAGGCTATGTTTATTGCTATTTGCTGGTTCAAATTATACTAGATACTCGCCAGAATTGCTGCTTTATTATATGGAGAGACTTCGGTACAGAATTTCCCTTACAGTACAGTGCATAAATAAGCTGAAATATTTCCAAAACAAAAACAGAGGCATGATAGTTAGTAACATTGAATTGGAAGATATTGCAGCCTTAGACGGTAATGTCTTCCAATCTAATTCACCATTCCAGAGTATCCATCTATCATATGACATCATAATCAACTAAGCGGCTTTATGTCATAAATGATTGTATTTGGCCTGTCTTTAACTCTTAATAGTCATTGTACAAATAACGAATTGTATGTCTGTACTATTTAATAAACATGTTGAATATTTTGAAACTAATTTGACTGGACTGGATAAAATTTGGCTAAGTAACCTGGGTAAATAAATAGGTATTTTCCAAAAATATTTCCCCGATTTTTTTTCACGTGTGGCAGATTGCCCCTGTTGCCCCCCCCCCCAACCAGTAGCTATGCCACTGTCTAAGACACTGAGATTAATGTTATCCAACTTGTGGATAATTCATTGTGTTATTTATGAGCTGTACTGTATGACTTACACTATAACCATCTACTCATCTCTCACATGAACATCCGCTAATCATTGTAAATGCCCATAAACCACTGCATCTGTGGCAATGTTGCACCCGTGTATTTGTGTCTTATGTTGCATCCTTGCACTTGTGCCAATGTTGCACCTATGTATTTGTGTCCTTGTTACAACCTTGCACTTGTGCCAATGTAGCACTCATGTACTTATGTCCATGTTACATCCTTGCACTTGTGCCAATGTTGCACTTGCACCTGGTACTTGTGTCCATGTTACAGCTATTGTAGCTGTAATGACCATGCTTACTCCTGTCAACGCCTTGGGTTGTTGCTTTCTAAGGCAGCAACTGCTTCATTACCAATTAATTTCAGAGTACTAAACAGAATATTTGTTACAGAATAAAAATTTTGGTTTATCTGGTTTGCAAAGGGTTCTTAAATAACATTTTATATTTTAAATAGGCATTAGGTAGATAAATAAACTATGTACACATGGCTGTGAAAGGGGGAATAGTCTACTACATGTAACGCCTTTACTTTCAATAGATCTCATTATACCTTACATAATGGTTAAAATGACTCCCAGTATTGTGTCTGGGGAACAGAGATTGTGTCTATAACTAATCTATTTACATGTACTTCTGAAATATCATTGGACTAATAGCTGTTTATTCTTTATCTTTAGTAACCAACGGCCAAGTTCCCTTTAAAATTGATACTGCTGTAAGTTGTTCTATATACATCAACTAGTTTCCGCAACTCAATTTTCATAATATTCTCTGGTCTTCCAGATCTTGTAGAATATAGAATGTTGAGATTTGCCCAGAGAGCTAAACGGGTTAAAATCATTCAAGCAGTCTACTCTGACCACAGCTGAGGACGTTGTATCAGTAAATACAACATGTACGGTAAACTGCGGGAAATATAGATAAGAGTCTACACTTGTTACTATTATCATTAACCCATGCAGCAATTTGTTTATGATGCAAGAAACAATTACTTGAATATTTTAAAATCAATTTGCCTGGAAGACATTACTGCCTGCAGAAATGCCATTCAGTAAAATTATTTCAAAATATTCAAAAGCTGTCGTGTTTGGTTTAAATAAAATTGAGATAAAGGGGCTTCATCAGTGAAAAGGATAATATCCAAATATCTGACTTGTTTTCATTTGCATGCATGTATGTAAGAGTGCATGTGCATGGGCGATACCTATCGTTCAAATGTAATAGTAATGCAACATAGCAGAATCCATTGAAATAAACAATAAGAACACCCTCAGCAAAAATGGGTGCACCAAAACCCAGAGAAATTTGATAATTTTATTGATTATTCAGGCTGGAGACGTTGAACTAAATCCTGGACCTAGTCACTTCAGCGATGAAAGCACTATCTATTTGTGCCCAATATGCAGTCACATGGGACCGCAAAGGCGTTTTGTATGAGGGATGTCATGACTGGTATCATGCTGATTGTATTCAAATGAACACGTCAACTTATGAAGCTCTTGCAAATGGCTCAATCAAATGGACATGCAAGCAGTGTGATTTACAACATGAAACCCAAAATCTCAGCTCGACGTCATCAATTACCACCAGCAACACAAGCAACATTGATGATCCTGCATCACCTATGACAAATAACCCACTTGCCACCTCATCTCCAATAAGCTTGAATTCTAAATCGTCATCACGGAAACAGTCACAGCATCATCTGTAGATCGCCATTGCTAACTGAGACAGTGTGCTAAACAAACAGGCAGCACTCGAAAATCTGATCAACACAATATATTTATTGCTACCGAGACATATCTAAAACCACACCACATGTCTAGTGAGATCTTCCTAATAGGATATGAAAATGTATTTAGAACTGACCGAACCAACCAACGGAAAGGTGGTGTCTGCATCACTGCAAAAAATACCATCGATGCGACTGAACTTCAAGAGACCTCTCGTAGTAACAACTGTGAATTTGTGTGGGCAGAATTCCTTATGCATTATCTCCCTCTATATGTAGGATCATATTATAGGAAACCCACATCGTCCATAGTTTTCTTACATGAACTCAGAGACTCACTTGAAACAATCTGCACAAAAAATCAAAACGCCAAAATAATCCTGGGAGGCGACTAACCTTCCAGGCATCTGCTGGACTGACCCTAGTATCAAATCAGGTGCAAAAGATGTAGCTCTGCAACGAACTGAAGGAAATTTCAATTTCCCTTTCTCCGAGATCTAACAATACTCACCATTCTATTACTTCTGATACAAGCTATCCTGAATAGCTGGCCCTAGGACTATAGACTTAGTAATCTTTTCTAAAGATAGACTCCAGGCTGGAATGACTACCGGGTGTCTCGCGCATTCCCTTCACCATCACATTTAACTGGGCCACCTCTGGACTATCCCTGTTGGGTAGACAAGGGATAACTGATGCTAAAGCTGACTTGTATCCAGCAATTGTGACAGGAGCCAGTCCTGAAAAGAACAGCTCACAGAGAAAGTCTGCTATTTGCTGAATAGTGGATTGAAAGGTATCAATACCCTTTCCTTCACACCAGTCTGCAAATCTGTTAACCTTGTTGTTATATGACTTGAAGGTTGACCTCCTTCTCGCAGCTGCGATGAAATTCGCAGCCTGTCGAGAAAAACCTACCGACGTAGAACGTCGTTTGATAACATCCACGCAGTCATTTTGAACATTTCTGGACACTCGTGTAGGAAGCGTCCCTTGGCCTGGGAGATTATGTTCGGAATCTCAGGTAACTGCACTGGATTGTCCACCAGCAGATCTAAAAGATCCGTGAACAACGCCCTGCTGGGCCAAAATCGTGCTATTATCAGGACCAAGCACAGTTCCTCCCTGATCTTCACCAATGTCTTCGGCAGAAGAATGGTGGGTGGGTACACGTAAACGTGCATGCCTCTCCAGCTTATCGCCAGTGCGTCTGTATCGACGGCATTTGGATCTGGAATCGGCGAGACATAAGTCATGATTTGAGCATTTTCCTTTGTGGCGAACAAGTCAACGTTGTGTTTGCCCCAATGCTCGAAGATCCTGTGAAGAACTGGAGGGTTGAGAGACCATTCTGTTGGCAGAATTCTCTGTCTCCGAGACAAAGCATCCGCCAGAATGTTCAATCACCCAGGAATGTGAGCTGCTTTCAAAACAACCGAGTAATTCCTGCACCATTGAATCAAGTGCCACACTTTCATACATAGTGTGGGTGACTTGGTCCCGCCTTGGCGATTTATGTATGATACTACTGTCGAGCTGTCCGACTGTATCAATATCGTCTTGCCCCTGACTTTTGGAAGAAACTTTTCCAACGCCAGTTCCACTGCCATCATTTCCAACAGATTGATATACAGCTGGCTCTCTTGGAGAGTCCATGTGCCTGAGACCTGGTGTTCTCCCAGGCAGGCCCCCCCCCCATCCTTCCAGCGATGCATCCGTGTACACGGACAGCTGGGGTGGGGTAGGTGAAGCGAAACCCCTACTAGGAGAGTCTGATGCTTTTTCCACCATACAAGATGCGACATTATTGGCTCCAAAACTGGCACCAGCTTTGACAGGGGTTCTGTTCTCTGTTTCCACAGAGACATCAGATACAACTGGATAGGTATTCGCATCAGAGCAGCGTACAGGATTACCTGCTCCATGGAGACCGTCATGCCCAGCATCTGAAGAAACCGCCTCGCCTGAATGTGGTTTCCCAATCGAAAACTCTTGAGGATGGCTAACAGAGACACCACTCTGGGCTCTGACAAGTAAACCTTGCCCTCCTCGAGATCGAATCGCATCCCTAAATAAACCAATTGTTGAGTGGGTATCAACTCGGATTTCTCGTTGTTGACTATCTAGCCTAGATCTGAAAGTAACTTTAGAGTCAGAGCAGTATCCACCTCTAACCTGGCTGGCGTGTCTGCCTTGATCAGCCAATCGTCTATGAAGCGCCACGTTCTCTCTTCTAAGAAATGCTGTCACCGCAAGGACCACTCTGGTGAAAACCTGTGGAGCTCTCGACAGGCCAAATGGGAGGACTACAAACTCCCACACTTGATTCTGAAACGCAAATCTCAGAAACCTGTGACAACTCCTGTTCATTGGAATGTGGAAATATGCATGTTTCAGATCGATCGATACACACCACATTCCCTTCCTCAATCTTGCCATTACCGACCTCAGAGTTTCCATCTGAAACCGAGGTGTATGGATAAACCAATTTAATGGCCTGAGATTGAGTACGGGTCTCCATCCCCCTGTGCTCTTGGGGACAAGGAACATGTTTGAATACAAGCATGGAGTGTTCCGGTTTGCTGGTTTTATTGCTCCCTTCAGAAGCAAACCTGACACTTCGTTTTGAATGGCTTCTAACGTGTCTGGTTCCCTTGGGACGGGTGTCCAGACAGGTGCCAAAGACAGATTTTGTGGTGGAAAATCCCACCACTCCTTCATGTACCCCTGGGATAGCCATCCTAGGACTAGACTGTCTGACATCATACCTCGCAAAGCCTCGACGAAACGCATGAGCCTTCCACCAACTATAGACGCATTTATGCCTAATGCGGGTGTCTGGCTCGCGATCCGCTCCCCCCTCCCTCTCTTGACAAGAGAGAGTGAGAACCATTTTGGTCTTGGCTTGGCCGGTCTAACTGGCACCGCTGTTCCTGTCGCACATGTGCGGTCCAGGCAGATACGAAGCGAGCCCTCGTACCCTCAGGTATGATCCGTTCCCTTCTTTCTGCCCTTAGAGGACTTACCCTTCCTCTTCCCGCCTCTCAGGCGATCAGGAGCAACAGTTGGATGGGTAGGGGCCTCCACAACCTTCTTGGCCTTCGCCGGAGGCGGCTGAGAAGACCCAGTAGAAGCAGAAGCACTAGGCATCTTTCGCCTTGCTTTTATAATTTTTCTGCTTCTTAGAAGGTTGCCCGGTTAGCGGCTTGGCTACAGCCCCTAGTGCGTGCGCCTGGCACACTAGCTCTAGCTGTAGATTAACAGCTAACCGATTCTGCGCGATGCTGGCAGTGTCTTCTAAGATGGCCCACGCTTGGCCACCAAAGATGCTAGGGCCAGTAAGGGGCGTCCCAAGAAGACGCTCCCTAACGGCAGTAGCCGGATGCATATGGTCAAGGACCATCTGCCTCCTAGACTTCGTCACTCGCGCATGCACCCTTGCCAATGTGTCCATAGACCGCACCAGGCCGTCATTGCCACATGAAAGCATCACAGATGGCACAGGGTGGCCTGCCTCTGCTTCAGCCCACACCGACTGAAGAAGGTGATAAAAGTGTTTGACAGCACTCATTGCTGCCATCATCCCCTCATCGCATAGGGACAGGACTTCGTCATGGTGTGCCTGAGACTTGTCCACCAGCGCCGGGGCGGGGCCACCTACTCCAGCACTCTGGACACCCAGCACCCAGCGACCATCCTCAGTGACTGCTGCAACAACACCATATCTGTCATATTCCCCCGTGGGATACGACACCTCGCCCGCACCTCTCTGGAGGCCGCAGGAAGCTGGCCCTTTGTCAGGAGTTGTTTGCTATAAATAGCATCCACTAGCTCCATAAACCTTGGATCCAGTCCAATAGACTGGATCCGGGCTACGGGCAAGATCCCCGTCCTAATCGATGCCCCCGATGGACGGGGTGCATCCTCTTCGGCCGTGGTCGAAACCACAGACGGGTCTACCCTGGCTAGCCAAGCCCGAGCCTCTGACCAGTCTGTCTCCGAAGAGAACACTCCCGTGAACATGTCACCCGTTGACGTGTTCACGGCCCTACGAGCAACGGGCTCCCGGCTAGGAGCCATTGCTGATACGCCAGGAACTCCAGTAACGTACGGTTCCGCCGCCGCCCCATGGAAAACACCAGCCCATGGAGTAGGTCCGCACAGAAAACCGTGCGGACCCATAACGGTTGAGGAACCATGGCCAAGCACGGGTGCCAACGGCACCCCATGCCTGACCGCCGGACCAGGTGAGATAGGTGAGTACCACACCTGACTAGCCACACCCGTCACTGTGTCGGTTGGCGGCAAACCAACCATCATGGGATCGGTGCCCAGTACCAGAGTGGCCTCAACCGCTACTGGACCACCCGGATGTGGCCGCAGAGGGACAGAACCCATCAGGCCGGAGCCCGATGGGACTGCCAGGGAGCCGTACGAGACGGAGGACTTTATCGTTATACGTCCAGCCAAGAGCTATCTCATTTTTATCCCATATATATTTTGTGGTTACTTTGACTGGAATCTGTTACTCATATTTTAGACTAACTGGACTGAAAGTTTTTCTGCCTTATATTGGAAACTATTCATGTAACTGACCAGGGAAACAATAACATGAAGCTATTGCGGTTCGGGTAAGTTATGCAGCAATAGCTTTCAGCCTAAGGCAGCAACAACCTAGAGCACAAAAAGAAGCGCTAAAGAATAATCTGTGCTTGCTGGAAATTATTCTCAGATGTTTAAATACTATTAGTAATTAGGCCCGTTCTTAGTACCATCACGGCCATAATGTGATCCACCAATGAGAAAGGGTCACCCTCACAACCCAAATTTTAAATTATAATTAAAGGAGCATAATCACAAATAAAAATAAAATTGTTACAAGAGGCGCAAGGGGCCTGTGTCGCTCACCTGGAGCACCATCAATTTTTGTCAAAATTGTTGGTGGGTGGTTTAGCAGTCTTTTAAATGAGTTGGTGGACATTTTTGCAAGTGCAATATGGCCGCCAAACAGACTACATTTTGATTGGCCCACGGCGCCCATGTTTTTTGATGGATCAACTTCCCTTGCACTCATTTTAATGGCCCAAATTTTGGCGTGATCCTTTCAGCGGTTCTGAAGGAGTCATTTTCGTGAAAACCAGGTCATCCAAGATGGTCGTCGAACCATTTGGTAAATCAAGTCCTCTTGAACAAACTTGGCTTACCTCGTGGCCTAGATGAAGATTCTGCAAGTGGTTTCGGAGAAGATTTATAAAGACATTTCCTGAAATTGGCAGAAATCCAAAATGGCCGCTGGGCAAATTGGCCGATCGGGTTCATTTGAACAAACTTGGCTCCTTATTCCCTAAGGATGCTTCCTGCCAAATATAATTGAAATCGGCCTGGTAGTTCTCGAGAAGACATTTTGAAATTTCCAATTGCTTAAGCATGGGATCTTTTGACGAGAAAATTATGCAAGATGGCCGCCAAACCAGTTTCGAAAATTGCAAATTTGAGCTCAGAATACCCAAAAACATATATAGAACCAATTTTGGCCTTAAAATCCATCAAATAAAAAAAATCCAATATGTCCGCCAAACACGCTACATTTTGATTGGCCCACGGCGGACATGTATTTTGACGGAGCAACTTCCGTTGAACAAACTTTAATGGCCCTAAGGCCCTAATCATATCTCCCAAATTTTGTCCTGATCCATTCAGCGGTTCTGGAGAAGTCGTTTTCAGGAAAACTAGGTCATCCAAGATGGCTGCTGAACCATTCGGTCAATCAAGTTGTCTTGAACAAACTCGGCTTACCTCTTTGCCTAGATGAGGTTTCATACGTTTTGAATCGATTCCGCAAGCCGTTTCGGAGAACCCGATTTTTAAAGACATTTCTAAAAATCAGCCAAAATCAAGATGGCCACCGGCCAAACGGGCCAATCGGCTTCGTTGGAACAAAATGAAATTTCTATGCCATAAGGATGCTTCCTGCCAAATATAATTCAAATCGGACCAGAAGTTCTCGAGAAGACATTTTAGATTTCCCATTGCTTTAGTATGTGAGATTTTGGGGGGAAAATGATCCAAGATGGCTGCCAAACCGTTTATCCGACAGTTTCGAAAATTGCAAATTTGATATCAGAATACCCAAAAACCTATACAAAACCAATTTCGGCCTGAAAATTCATCAAATAAAAAATACAATATGGCCGCCAAACATGCTATATTTTGATTGGCCCACGGCGGCCATGTTTTTCGACGGAGCAACATCCCTTGAACAAACTTTAATGGACCTTAGTCCCAAATCATATCTCCCAAATTTTGGCCTGATCCATTCAGCGGTTCTGGAGAAGTCGTTTTCGCGAAAACTAGGTCATCCAAGATGGCTGCCGGACCAGTCGGTCAATCAAGTTGTCTTGAACAAACTTGGCTGACCTCTTTGCCTAAATGAGGTTTCATAAGTTTTGAATCGATTCCCTAGGCCGTTTCGGAGAACCCGATTTTTCAAGATATTTCTAAAAATCGGCCGAAATCAAAGATGGCTACCGGCCAAATTGGCTGGTCGGCTTCGTTTGAACAAAATTAAATCTCTATGCCATAAGGATGCTTCCCGCCAAATATAATTCAAATCGGCCCAGCAGTTCTCGGGAAGAATTTCCCATTGCTTTAGTATGTGAGCTTTTGGCGGGAAAACGATCCAAGATGGCCGCCAAACCGTTTATCCGACAGTTTCGAAAATTGCAAATTTGAGATCAGAATACCCAAAAACCTATATAAACCCAATTTCGGCCTCAAAATCCATCAAATAAAAAAATCCAATATGGCTGCCAAACAAGCTATATTTTGATTGGCCCATGGCGGCCATGTTTTTTGACGGATCAACTTCTCTTGAACAAACTTTACTGGCCCTTAGTCCTTAATCATATCTGCCAAATTTCGGCCTGATCCCTTCAGCGGTTCTGGAGATGTTATTTTCGCTAAAAGTAGGTCAACCAAGATGGCCGCCAAATTATTTGACCAATTAAGTTCCCTTGAACAAATTTGGTTGATCTCTTGCCCTAGATCATATTTCATCAGGTTTCCTTCAATCCCTCAAGCGGCTTCGGCGAAGATTTTTAAAGACCTTTCTAAAAATCGGCCAAAATCCAATATGGCCACCAGCCTAATTGGCTGATTGGCTTCATTTGAACAAAGTTGGATCCCTATGCCCTAAGGATGCGTCCTGGCAAATATAATTGAAATTGGCCCAGCGGTTCTTGAGAAGTCGTTTAAAGGAAAAGTTGACGGACGGACACACAACGGACGGTCGCCACAACATAAGCTCAGTTGGCCTTTCAGGCCAGGTGAGCTAATAATATTTCCCAAATTTGGGCCCTATCCATTCAGTGGTTCTTGAGAAGTCGTTTTTGCGAAGGGTAGGTCATCCAAGATGGCCGCCAGACCATATGGAGTATTAAGTTCCCTTGAACAAACTTGGTTAAGCTACACGCCTAGATGATATTCCATGAATTTTGAATCGATCCCCTGAGCGGTTTCGGAGAAGATTTTCAGACATTTCTCAAAATCTGACGATTTGGCAGACGACCATCTTGGATGTTGGCCGACCGGCCACGTTTGCACAAACTTGAATCCCTATACCCTAAGTATGCTTCCTGCCAAATATAATTAAAATCGGCCCTGTGGTTCTTGAGAAGAAGTTGTTTAAAAGAAAAGCTGACGGATGCCAGACAACGGATGGTCGCCATTGCATATGTAACACTAGAATGCTCTTTATCAACAAGATGGCCAGCAAACCATTTATCCGAGAGTTTCGAAAATTACAAATTATCAGAATACCCAAAAACACATATAAAAACAATTTCGGCCTCAAAATCCATCAAATAAAAAAATACAATATGGCCACCAAACATGCTAAATTTTGATTGGCCCACGGCAGCCATGTTTTTTGACTGATCAACTCCTCTTGAACAAACTTTACTGGCCCTTAGGCCCTAATCATATCTGCCAAATTTCGGCCCGATCCCTTCAGCGCTTCTGGAGAATAAAACATTTTCACTACAACTAGGTCAACCAAGATGGCCACCGAACCATTTGACCAATCAAGTTCCCTTGCCATAAATCATATTCCATGAGGTTTCCATCAATCCCCCAAGCCGTTTCGGAGAAGATTTTTAAAGACGTTTCCTAAAATCGGCCTAAATCCAAGATGGCCGCCGGACAAATTGGCCGATCGGGTTCATTTGAACAAACTTAGATCTCTATGCCCTATGAATGCTTCCTCCCAAATATAATTGAAATCGGCCCAGTGGTTCTTGAGAAGAAGTCGTTTAAAGAATTCCCCATTGCTTTACTATGGCCCCATTGCTTTACTATGGGAGCCTTTGGCGGGAAAACAAACCAAGATGGCAGCCAAAGCGTTTATCCGACGTCTCGAAAGTGGCATATTTGAACTCGCCACACTGATAAGCATATATAAAGCAATTTTCGCCATCAAAATACATCAAATACAAAAAAGCCAATATGACCTAGAAACGCTGAATTTTGATTGGTTGATGGCGGCCATGTTTTTTAACGAACAAACTTCCCTTGAACAAACTTGAAAGGCGCTTGGTCCCTAAGCATATTTACAAAATTTCAGCTATATCCCTTCAGCGGTTCGGGAGAAGTCGTTTTCGCGAAAACTAGGTCATCCAAGATGGCCGCCAAACAAATCGGCCAATCAGGTTCCCTTGCACAAACTTGGGTCTACCGCTGCCACAGATGATGTGTTATGAGGTTTGAATCAATTCCTTCAGCGGCTTCGGAGAAGATTTTTTAGTGTTTCTAAAAATCATCCATTTTGGCCGACGGCCATCTTGGATTTTGACCGATCCGCTTCATTTGAACAAACTTAGATCTCTATGCCCTATGAATGCTTCCTCCAAAATATAATTGAAATTGGCCCAGTGGTTCTTGAGAAGTCGTTTAAAGAATTCCCCATTGCTTTACTATGGGCCCATTGCTTTACTATGGGACCATTGCTTTACTATGGTAGCCTATGGCGAGAAAACAAACCAAGATGGCAGCCAAACCGTTTATCCGATAGTCTCGAAAATGGCATATTTGAACTCGCCACACTGATAAGCATATATAAAGCAATTTTCGCCATCAAAATACATCAAATACAAAAAAGCCAATATGACCAACAAATGCTAAATTTTGATTGGTTGATGGTGGCCATGTTTTTTAACGTACGAACTTCCCTTGAACAAACTTGAATGGACCTTGGTCCCTAAGCATATTTACAAAATTTCAGCTCTATCCCTTCAGCGGTTCGGGAGAAGTTGTTTTCGCGAAAACTAGGTCATCCAAGATGGCTCCCAAGCAAATCGGCCAATCAGGTTGCCTTGAACAAACGTGGGTCTACCGCAGCCACAGATGATGCCTTACGAGGTTTGAATCAATTCCCCCAGCGGTTTCGGAGAAGATATTTTAAAGTGTTTCTAAAAATCATCCATTTTGGCCGACGGCCATCTTGGATTTTGACCAATCCGCTTCGTTTGAACAAACTTAGATCTCTATGCCATATGAATGCTTCCTCCAAAATATAATTGAAATTGGTCCGGTGGTTCTTGAGAAGAAGTCGTTTAAAGAATTCCCCATTGCTTTACTATGGGCCCATTGCTTTACTATGGGAGCCTATGGCGGGAAAACAAACCAAGATGGCAGCCAAACCGTTTATCCGATGGTCTCGAAACTGGCATATTTGAACTCGCCACACTGATAAGCATATATAAAGCAATTTTCGCCATCAAAACACATCAAATACAAAAAAGCCAATATGACCAACAAACGCCAAATTTTGATTGGTTGATGGCGACCATATTTTTTAACGTACGAACTTCCCTTGAACAAACTTGAATGGACCTTGGTCCCTAAGCATATTTACCAAATTTCAGACCTATCCCTTCAGCGGTTCGGGAGAAGAAGTCATTTTCGCGAAAACTAGGTCATCCAAGATGGCCGCCAGGCAAATAGGCCAATCACGTTGCCTTGAACAAACTTGGGTCTACCGTTGCAATAGATGATGTGTTATGAGTTTTGAATCAATTCCTCCAGCGATTTCGGAGAAGATTTTTTAAAGGGTTTCTAAAAATCGGCTATTTTGGCCGGTGGCCATCTTGGATTTTGGCCGATCGCCTTCATTTGAACAAACTTGAATCTCTATGCCATAGGGATGCTTCCTGCCAAATATAATTGAAATCGGTACAGTGGTGCTTGAGAAGAAGTCGTTTTAAAGGAAAAGTTGACGGATGGACGACGGACGACGACGGACGGTCGCCACGACATAAGCTCACTTGGCCTTTCAGGCCAGGTGAGCTAAAAATGTTATACTTTTGGAGGCTTAAATTGTGTGCCTAGATGTAATGACACGAAATAAATCTTAAAATGTGATGATTTTATATATGTAAAAATAATTGTTTTAAGTTGTGAAATTGAATTAGCGACACGAGTCCCTAATTCAAATTCATACCCATAAACTGTAAGTACTGTATTAATAATATATACTAGATTCAAGATTATTTATTTCATGCTTAATATATATTACATCACAATTGGGCAGTCCATCGAAGTCACAGTTGGGCAGTCCATCAAAGGAGGAGCCTATGAATCGATGGACCCCCTACACACAAAACAAGACATTACAGGCTGCGTCACACCAAACTAGTTCTCAAAACGTCCCACCCCGTCCTCAAAAAATCGTAATACGGGTTGTGGTCTGCCTAGAACGTGTTAACTTTGGCCGGATAATGTCTACAATGCGATCCTAGTTAGTTCATAAACAGTTCTCGATACGTCCATCTCGTCTTTATCCCGTCTGCAGTCCGTTTATATCAAGTTCAGATCGGGTAAAATTGCCCGTTCACCTCATGGGGGCACCGTTTCCAAGCAGTCCAAGCCCGTCTGTAGTCAGTTTAAACCCGTTCGTAACTAGTTCTACTTCCTTCTAACTACTTCGTAACTCGACCACCTCGTTCACAGAGAGTTTAACTCGTTCTGACCACGTCCTCATCTCGTCCCTAGTGCGTTCAGAACGTAATTGCAATCACGTCCTGGCCTGACGGCTATAAAATCCCAGCACGTTTCTGCCAGTCCTCATTCTCGTTCGCCGCTTCAAGCTGTGAAGATCAAGTCCACAACAGTTGTGACAACAACATAAATAAGGGTAGTACCTTTATAGAGACATAGTTTTGACGAGCTTTCGCATACAAGTGTGCTTCAACATTCTACTCACCTGATGAAGCACACTTGTGTGCGAAAGCTCGTCAAAGTTCGTCAAAATAAACTAAGTTAGTCTCTAAAGGTACCACCCTTATTTTTTTGTTATTTTAAATAGGCTAACGCGGTTACTTTAATTTTTTCCAACAGTTGTGACAAGCATCGTGACTATCGTTCTGATTATTGAATCCTTGTGATCATCATGCCTCCAAGGAAGAGTAGAGCCAGACAAACGGGGCGTGTTAAAGCAGCCACTACCCCAAGATCCCCAAGCTCCTGCTCAACTGAAGCCCGTCCAGATCACCCCCAAGTTACTGAGCCTCCTGAGCCCGCCCCTGAGTCTGGAAGTCAAGAGAATGAGGGTGTTTTATCCCCCTGCTCCCTCTGAGGACTCTGCCTCAAAGTCAGAATGCCACATGTCGGAGGAAGATGGAGGACAGAGTCAGAAGCCCAAGAAGAAGAAAACCAAGACACATACCCATTTTACCATGGATCAACAAGAAGCCATGGTTGACTGGCTCAAGACGCATGACGTCCTCTACAACAAGAACCTGGAGGGTTATAAGGACACCAAGGAAAAGGCCTTCCTGTGGCAGAAGCAAGCAGAAGTGATTGGTGTGAGCGTTGATGAGCTGAGGATCTGGTATAACAGCCTGAGGACCCGCTACACCAAGCTGAGGAAGAAGAAGTCTGGGGATGGTGCTGTTGAACACTCCGATAGAGACCAGTGGGTGCTTAATAACTTCTCCTTTCTGGCCCCATTCACGTATGAAGTGAAGAAAAGGACACTTGTAAGTGTAAGTACATCTTAAAATTATTACATTAACATTTTATGTAACATGTTCTGTACCGTACATTATTTTTGTTCAGATAGCAGCTTGTAGTAAGATACCATGTACTAAATTTTGGTAAATGTAAAACTAAACTGTATTAGCAACATGTACTTACCATGTTATACTTATGATTTATTCTTATTGTTGCAGCTCAAGTCCAAGTTACTTCCACCAACAGCAGCAGCTACAATTACCGACCCCATAGATGAAGAAGACGCCATCTCTCCCTCTGGACAGATGAGAAGTCAAAGGTCTGACAATCAACAACAGTTGAGCTCGAGCACCACAAGAGCTTCCACCACCAGCTCCAGGTCATCCACACCCAAACCAAGTGACTTCTTCAGCTCAGCCATCAGCGGAAAGATGGACCAATTCATGGAGATGCAGAATCGTCTCATGCAGCAGATGGTCAGACCGAACACAGATCGGATGAAGGAGGTCTTCATTGATTACATTAGAGAGTCTGTCTACGAAATCCACCCAACCTTGTGGGAAAAGATGCATAGAGACATCATGAAGACTGTGCTGATGTATAAAGACAGAGATAGTGAGCTGAAGAGGGACCAACAGCGTACAGCTACAGCTGGACCTTTTAGGTCCTCAGCTGGTTGGCAGCCACCTCCTCACATGTGGCCATCAACTGTGCGGAACCCAGTGGGTTTTTGGGGGTCCACAGAGCCTGCCTGGCTACAACAACAGTTCCCTCAGCACCAGCAATTCTCCCAGCAACAACTGTCACAGCAATTCTCCCAGAAACAACAGTCACAGCAATTCTCCCAGCAGCAGCAGCCACAGAACTTCTTCCAGCCACAGCAGCAAACCTCCTCGAGGCAGCAACAACAACCACAGGGCAAGCAACAAGACACGCCTCTACTCAGTACCCCTCAGTTCACCCCTATGGCATCCACGACTCTTCCAATCAACTCACCGGACGTCAGCTTCCCCTCTGGGTTTAGCTCGTTACCGGATGTGCCCTCACTAGATCAACAGCAAGGTCAGCAGCAGGATGATGAACAGCAGAAGCCCCAGCAGCCTTAGGATAAAGAGACTGAAGAGTAGGAATAGATTGATTGTGACTAATAATATACCTTTTGGATAATTTATGGTTGATACTGCTTGAGACTTTTCATACATTTTTCCGTTGTGCTGGTAATTTTATAACTTGTGTTTTTTATTGTTAAAATGATGATAATGCATATGGTGACATGCTTTATGATTGTCTGATATTTAGTTTGATACCTATG
Organism: Chaetoderma sp. LZ-2023a; assembly: GCA_034401795.1. NCBI lineage: Eukaryota > Metazoa > Mollusca > Caudofoveata > Chaetodermatida > Chaetodermatidae > Chaetoderma > Chaetoderma sp. LZ-2023a. The sequence continues at coordinate 81,524,952 of CM067362.1, read as the reverse complement.
ATGCTATTTTGATATTCGTTTTCATTGTTATAAGCTGAAGTACAGCATGAAAACAAATATGTTATAATATTTGATATCTTTCCTATGTTCTCTGTTATTATATTGAAATTTTTAAAGAGTAATTTGATACTAATTTCCCTGTTCATGTTTATCATTGTATAATGCAATATCCATTAGTGTCCAAGACACAATGTAAAAACGATATCGTCGATATCGTATTCGATATTGAATCATGTTCGTCCCTTTCCTCTGATCATCAATAAGCATATTCTAACTCCAACTCTAATCATTTCCCTGGCCGTCGATATCGTCGATATCGAATTCGATATCGTCGATGTCGAATACAATATCGCCGATACCGTCAATATAGGCAACATTAAGTAATCAATCAACTTTTCTCCCAACCCTAACCCTAAACCCTAACCCTAACCCTGTTGTCAATATCGATTTTGAAACCGATATCGACGATATCGACAAGGTTGGGAGGTAAGTTGATTAATTCCTTAATGTTGCCTATGCTGACGATATCGTCGATATCGATAGCGTCGATATCGATATCGTCGATGTCGACGATATCGATATCGACGATAAATACAACGATGGCAATCTTGGACATGTATGTGTTTATTTTAGGAAATATGATTGAATATAATTAACTTTTATTACATAAACATAAACATGTGCCTGTTGAAATCATGGTAACACTAAACAGTTTTGTATTTAATTAAACATCATCGTTGTACTACATATTATTATTACAGCAAAACTTGTCTTACTTCTCATATGTTTACAAAATATTTTTATTAAATAAAAATAAAAATTAGAAAACATCATAAGTTAAAATTAAACATCAAACAGTGTCCTCCAATCATCCTCTAATGTCATGACACTTATATATCAATCATCCTGTCCTGCTGGGCTGATGAAATAATCTCTTAAATAGTCCCTTTGTCTCTTGGCCAAAACCACGTCACTGTTTCCTCCCTGTGGCACGTCCAAGTCTGGCAGGTTGACATCTTGTCTCCAGGCACCAGGGATGAGGTTGTGTGCACCATCTTCAGCATCCAGTTGTATGTTCTGAATGGCTGGGTTTTAGAGACGGATGAAGTTGTAAAGGCACACACAAGCTTCAACGATGGTCTGCACAGTCACTGGCATCTGTTGCATTGTTGACAAGAGGACTCTCCATCTTTGGGTCATAATGCCAAAGGCATTTTTGACCACACGTCTGGCTCTAGAGATCATGGGCGTCATCTCCCAGCAGGAAATAGGGAAAGTCCTGGACATCATTTGGCAATGGTGAAGGAGGAGGGAATCTAATGGAGCCATCTTCTAAGCATTCTTTCAGTTCTGACTGGTTGTAGATCTGGGCATCAGACTGGCTTCAAAACCACCAACATCTATCTACATTAATTTATAATCTGCATCTACCAGGGCCATTAGGACGATTGAATGGAAGCCTTTGTAGTTGTGGTACATGGTTCCAGTCTTGGGAGGTTTTCTGATGGCAACATGTTTCCCATCTAGAGCACACATGCATGCGGGACATTCCATCGCATCATGAACTCCTCAGCAATTTGTTCCCAAGCGTCTCTGTCACCAGGGCAGGTGATGACTACATTCTTGAGCTCCAGCACCGGTGCATCACATACTTCTCTCACCAATAAGCAGATTGTGTTTCTGGCTACCCGGAAATCATATTGAAGGGTGGCATAAGAATCTCCTGTTGCCAGATGACGCAGTGTGATGGCAAGCTTCATCCCTGGTTCCAGATCCTTTCTGTAGTTGTTGTCTTCTTTTTCTATAAAGGGGGTGATGCGTTCAAAGAGTTCGTCTAACATGGGTGGAGTGATTCTCAAAAAGTTGTAGAACGACTCTTGATCATTCAGGCGGAGCTCCTCCATCAGCTGATGATAATGTCCTACGGCTAATCTTCTCTCCGGTTTTAACCAGTTCCTCACCTAACAGGTTCTTGGTCTTCTCCTTCTTCTCTCTTGCTCTACCATCTCATTGTGTTCTTGCTCTGCTTCCAACAAAAATTGCAGGAAACCAACATTCAAGATGTTAAGAGCTGCAAATTTATCCATGGTGTTGGGCAATGAAGTCAGGAACAGATATAAACTGTAAAAAATCTTGTGCCCAAATGATGAACCAGTGAGGAAACGACCCGTATTTATACCCTACCTTGTCTGATTGTACTGCATACGGGGTGGACGTTGTAAAAACTGCGTAAGAACGCAATAAACGTACTCAAAACGAGTAGAGCGTACTGAGAACCCACTGTGAACTTTTTGAACTGTGTAGAAACGTGTTGTAAACTTGTTCAGAACTTGTTATTTTGTTTTGATCGTATTTAGACGGAATAACGACGCACTAAGGACGTAATGCGCTCGAGTTGGGTCTGTTTGTGAACGGGATGAACGAGCTACAAACGGACACGGTCGGTGTGCACACATACTGCCAATTGACGCCCGACCGCACCACGTCATAACACGTCCCCAGTACGATCGAAGTACGGCAATTCCGTTCGTAGTACGTCCATCTCGTTTTAAGTACGTTGTCACTCCGTCTAATTGCAGGACGGGATGGTCGCCCGAAAATTTTGAGCAGGCTCAATGTTCTGGAGCAACATGCCCGACCAAACCCGTCCGAGCCCGTCCATGAAGTTCGTAAACAGACCGTAAAAAGTTGCTACTACGTCCACTCCGTTTGCACACAGTTTGAGCCCGTTCGGATACATTTTTCAGAACGTAGTGAGAACGAGTTCGGTGTGATGGGGGCTGTAATATAGGGTGATAGTTTATATAAACATTCATAGTGCCTGTATAGGCGTAAACACAGAACACAGGACGGCACAACGCCTATTTTTTGTAACATATTGCCATGATTGTTTTACATGAAGCGTATTCTACATATAAAGGATCTTCATATTATTTTGTATTTAGATTCCAACTAGGATTTTTTATTGTAGATACAGGGGTTTTAATATGGTACATTGAGGGTAGGATAGGCCAAGGATACATAGAGGGAGCTATGCCCATTGAATAAGAATTATGTTCACTGAAGACTTTTATATTTGATTACATGCAGCTGAATATCTTGCGATAGTCAAAATATTCTCTCCCTCCAGCTGTGGCCTGATATATTAGTAGGAGCATAATAGAAACTAGAATGTGCAGTCAATGACACGCCGTCGCATGCCCACACACCTTTGCCAAATTTGCTGTTTAGATTTGTTCAAGAAGATTTCACTTTTCTCAAAGAAAATGTCCATAGTTCAGCTTCGTACACAGTTTTAGTTCTAAAGGATTAACCGGTTTCCAGTGATATATTAAGCGACTGAATAAAAAAGCAGCGACTGAATCTACGCCCGCGTGCGTGGTGATTGCTCCCGCACGTAAACGCGCACAAGCACGCGGTAACGAGTCGCCTCGCCCATTGTCCCGGTCGCCCTAGGTCGTTTCGCACCGGGTCGATTCGCTCCCTAGTCTAGGTCGTTTCGCACCCCTTTGAAATGGCTTGTGCGCGAACTGGAATGACGAGTGTAGTTGAATTGAATTGAAGTGCCTTTGTAGTACCGATACCGACTCAACCTTTGATGTATTGGCGACCTGACCATTTCAAGTTATTCTAAGTGATGTTAATTGCTATTAATAATTTAATATACATTGTCACGATCCTTAAGTGGAAAAGTCAAGCCAGATAAAAAGTTTTCAAAAATTTAATAACAATTCATAAAATAACATCACAAATAAAATACTACAGAGGCCACGCACACAGCAAATCATTCGCTTACACGTTCTTCCGTATTCATGCACCATTCAGACACAGCCCACACATAATCCATGCATAAATCTCACACAGTTCACACAGCGTACACACGATTCACATACAAATCACACAATATGTTCACACACTTCATTTACATATAATACAACCCGTCACACGATTTTATAAGCAAACGTACGCTAGCACACCACCAGCAACTACACCTTAGAATGTACACACCAGTAATAACGGACGTACGCACAATAATATATAACAGTAGGTATTAGATATTCAACATAATTATATATAAATTAAAACTAGATCGACAATACTATACACAATATAAACAACTAATACAATACAAATAATTATGGAAATGTTCATGGACTTGGGAGGGGGGGGGGGAATTGACTGTTACGTATAACTGTTAATGGATGTTGATGACGATTACGACACTAATATCATTGCACAAGAACGGAAGTTGACGATGATGAAGACGATGACGGCAATGATAGTACTGACATGATGATGACGAATGTTTGTTCAACTTGAAGACGATGAAGACGATAACGGCAATGATAGTACTGACACGACAATGACGAATGTCTCTACTAATTGACGACGATGAAGACGATAATGGCAATGACACAATAATGATGAACGTTTCTTGACATTGAAGACGACGAAGACGATAACGACAATGGTGGTAATGGCACGATAACGACGAATGCTTCTGCGCAACTCGCAGGTGATAATAGGTGACACAGATGTTAACAGTAATGACCACGACGATGATGATGACAGGATTACTGAGGTGACGATAATGGCGACGACGATGTTGACACGACAATACAGGTCTGCGCAACTCGCAGACGTTAATAGTTGACAGAGAAGATGTCAATGACGATGACGACGATGATGATGAGACAATAGACAAGTCTACGCAAATTGCAGGTGATTTTACCACACACACGTTATACAGGGTCGGCTCTACTCACACATCAACCAATACACAAGATTTCCGACCAGGAAATCACAGCCTGTCCGGACCCAGACTGGACACTACAATACAAATATAACCATGTTAAAGTATATGTTTACGATAGGGTAAATCACACTTACTAACAAATGACAATAACATTGTCGAGAAATATTGATGATAATGAACAACGCTCGTTAGCATGCCTTTATAATCTTACTGATTACCCCTTTTCCACTGACAGACTCTAAACCCATACTACGGGTAAACGATAAAATGGTGTTCATTTTGAAGCTAACGAGACTGGAACTCATTGCTCATGTATTTTGCAATATCTTCCCGTATCATTATCTTCAGAATAGACACACAATATACTAAGTACTAGGAAATTTGCATAAGGATAGGCATACAGCAGGATAAGGGTTAAATACACAATATATTTGAACAGAACGGCATGATATAGGTATGTTTTGAAGCCACAACTTACTATACTGACAAGCTACATATTACAACATCGCAAATTTAAGAGGAGAACTTATTGGACACGTTTTGGCTAAAATAACAATTTTGAAAACACATACTTATAAGTAGTAGAGTCGGAATTAAAATGATACCGCCTCCCTCAACTGGCAGCCGATCAGCGATCCGTGGCCCCCACCGCCCTCTTAATCCCTGGAAACTTAGGGTTGTTGAGACATGTGGTTGGTGTTTGCCTTTCATTCCGGTCCTGATCGGTACCACGAGAATGAAGTGATTTAATCCTGGTCGGAATTAAAATGATACCACCGACCTCAACTGGCAGCCATTCGGCGATCCGTGGCACCAACCACCCTCTCAATCCCTGAGGCATACGAATTTGAGACATGTTGAAGATTTTCGATCTCCGGGTACTAAACGTCTCGCTAACGGGTTGGTGATCCCGCTTCGCTACCGGTAAGTTTATGATGTGAGGTTGCTGCGACAACCACTCGCCGGTGGCGAAGTAGGAGACGTAACAGTCTGGCTCACCTCGTCAAGAAGATGGTAAGTGACGATATTTATGTTAGACTGCTGGGCCTGATCTGACGAAGAAGATTACTCGTAAGAATTGGAGGTTGCCTCCAACTCAGAGATCAGATTCCTAACAATGTCCTAAGCTAACTCCTATCTGAATATACTAAACAAACTCTTGTCTTACATATACGTAAGATGATAAATTTATTGAAACTATTGTACAAATTTACAAGACAATTAATTTTGGAGCAAGATCGCTCATAATCAAACTAGTACATGAAACGAGTAAGTGTCTAATGCTACTTGAAGTTTGACTACAGCTACGAGTCTGAACATCAACGTGATGTTCAGGATTCACAGTGGCGGAATTGAATACCTCCTAAGCATAAATCTGCATCTTTTATACTATTAGAATTCTCTGATTCTCAGGTTCTATATTTATCGTAATAATAAGATTCTTCCTGAATCTGTTCGAATGACTCTTCTAGGCACGTCATAAGCACACCTTGATTGACCCAAACAATCAGTCCACCAATCAACCTCTGCTTATTCCCCTACTAGAAGTTCCTACCTAATAAATGTTGGTTATTCTGACCAATCAACGATCCTTTCATTTCGTTGTTGGATGTAAAACATATTCTTCTTTATTCTTTGCTACAGAGTTTGATCGACGCTCATTGATCATGATGTCATTCTGACCAATCAAACTCTGTGCTATTCTTCTATGGAGATGATGCCTCCCATAGACAAAGCGGTGGCGACTGGTTCTGATTTGATGCGATCTGTCAGCTAACTAACAACATTATGGAATGTGTTGTTGTTGGATGCCAATGTATGAGTGACATATAGTTGATACACAAATTTCAGTTATGTTATTAATTCCTACAGGACGCTACAATGTCCATGTCCTGTCCATTGCCTATAGATGGATAAGCCTGTAGGATGCTAGGGTGAATAGGCACCTGAGCTGTATGATCTCACTGCCATCTGGTGTTGTTCCATTCTCATGTGAGAATCTAGAATGCTTACGTCATCAACGAATCCGTTTATCACGTTCGATTCCATTGTTTATTATACATTGATTATTTTCTAAATTATCATTCCAAGTGACTGCTGAATATTATAAAAGTGTGTGCCGACTGAACAGCAACAACTTCCATTCAAACTATTTCCAAATACACATCAATTCAGAACCGTGGGATCTATTTTAATCAATTCGCTTATTTCAAATATGATATAAAACTTTATGCATTTAACTATATTCGCACTCCATCTATTTACTGGAAACATAGATGGCGATGATATTGGGCCATCATCATCAGCACTGGCTGATGTAATATTAATATATATACTACAAACATAATTGTCATCCGGTCCATTAGCTCACCTGGTATTTCCAAAGTATAATTTCTTTAGGGGCTTACTCGAAAATATAAGACATCCAGCGGGGTCATGACTCCCACAAGACAATCCCATATTACACATGCCCATCAACCAAAGTTAATTAACCGTCTCTTAAAGCCTTAAGAGAGTGTTAAATAACTCGTTGTGTTCCATCTACAACCAAAACCACACTATACCAGGGCTATTCAGACCACGAAAGCTAACATAAAACAGCAAAACAAGTCAATTGTAACATTACAGTAACCAATGAAAGTAGTATACGGTAAATCAAAACAAAACTGTAACTAACACGAAATGGTAAAATAAACAGTACAGTACAGTATCAACGGCTACCCCGTTTAGGCAATGGAATAGTCAAATAAAACAAAGTACCTATCAAATAAAACAATTGATGAATAAATAGAGTTATATGTCCTCATACTCTATGTTAGTACAGGTGCCGGAAGTGGCAACCGTACTAATCTCCACATCCACCCAGCCATCCGCCGTGGGGTCCATAGTCCTGTGGTTGGCATTAGGAAGCGAACCCCCATTAGGTGCTTGTGACGGACCATAGGCTCGGGCCACGAATGCAGCCCATATTCAATATAGTTACCACCATCAATTAATGCCAAAGTAGCAATTTAATGCAACTGCGAATCATCCTTCCACAATGGAGATACAATGACATTCCGGTAATACCACTGGTAGGGACGAATTAAATGGTTACCTACACTAACTTGCTTAGCAACTTCAGCTAAATCCGACGGACTGAAAAGTTCCTCTGTCAACCTTCCCAATTCAAGAGAAGCGGTCTGTATGTGAAATTGCGCGGCCAATTTCTGGTAGCTATATACCACATTCTCGGCTGAATCAATGATATGACCTAATCGCACTAGTGCGTATAGGTCAACCTGCTGTGCAGCATGAATCTTGAATAATTTACTCACATTTTTGGTCAAATCGACCAAACTGTCTGTGACCTCGTTAATTCGGTTGACATTAATATTAATCCCATTGAAAGCAAGTTTCACATGGGAAGCCAAATCATTCGAAAAATGGACTAACCTGTTCATGTTCTTCATAGCGGTCTTAACGACATTCTTGATGGTTTCCATGTCACCTGATGTTGCCACTCCAAATAAAGATGAAGCTATATCGCCAACAAAATTAAATAGTCCACGTTTCTGTTCACCATCGGCACGACTTAGCATTGTTTGTTGCGTTCTAATGGCAGTCTTCTTGATAATGTTTATACAGTGTTGTAATCAAAAAATATCATTGCCACCCAACGAAGTCTTACGACCAATGTCCGCAACAAAAAGGCGAAATTTACTCAACCGGTCTATGAAATTAGCAGGTAAATACGGATGGTCAATCGATACCACCAATGTCCACTCGGCGCGTATCACAGAGATCTTCTGATGGTTAGTTATCATTACGCCATTTTGTAACTTGTGAATACTAGAATTTCGACAAAGTCCAGAAATTACACTAACACACGCTAACACTATGCAGAACTGTAAGGTATACATGATTCATTTAAACACGTACAATGTTACCAGTAGCAGCAATTAAGCGGATGTTAAAATTGCCTCGTACTGCGCCGACCAGCCAAATGCACCAATCCTAACACGTTTGCTATCTGAGCTGAACTCAGGAGCATGACTGCGCTTGTGCAGATTATAGGAGTGTGATGGAAGTGTTTCCATTGGCTTGTTTGCAGGTTCGGGTATGTCCTCCGAGGTGTCCATCAGTACATCGTCATGAGGAGTTTCTGACACATCCATCGGTGACTCATACTTCGGATCGTTGCTGGTACCAGGTCGCTCGACCTACCTGTCAGTCACCCTACCCATCTTACGCACCTTTGGCTCCCAAGCAGAAGCTGGTCGGTTCCTGCAAGCTACTTTACAAAGCGTTGAATCGGAGTCAGGTACCGGCAAAGGTACGGACTCGGGCAACGGTACAACTCGTGGATGATGGCTAGCTTTCGTACCTTTTGCAGGGTTACGAACATGGTGTGGTCTTACTGCATCCCAGCATATCTCTGAGTCGACCACATGTAGCTTCCCAGACCTTTGATGGCGGACATGGGCCACTGGGCCGTTAATTTTAAAGATCTCGTATTCAGGGTCACTGCGAGAGGTCAATTTCATCCTTTCCTCAGCCCTCACGACCACTGAATCTCCGACTTTAAATTCACCAGCGTTTGCATGCTTGTCGATCTGTTCTCGGTGTGCTTCTCGAGATTTGGCCGTTTCTCCTCGAGCACGCAATAAGGCATTGTTAAGACATGTCAGTCTCTCGCCTAAGTCATGCGAAGCGTCGAGCGGGATTGCAAATGGAAGTCTTGCACGTCGACCATACATCAGATAGAATGGCGTATATCCAGTCGTAGAGTGACGTGTGTTGCGGTACACCGTTAAAGCTGCACCCAACTCATGATGGCACCAATCAAACATTCATGCTGCATGCTACCCACAATCACACTTGGAATAGGCCGGGCATTCTTGAATTTAACTTGGGTCTCCCCCAACATGTCTATTGGTGAACCATTAATGGCTAACAAAGTTTTAGCCCTTTTCAATGGCCGAGCATTTAGAATGCTCCGCCATATGTCCTTTCTAACAAGGGAAGTACTAGCACCAGTATCAATTAATGCATCAACATACTCACCCCTGTTCCCTCGACTGCTCGGATCCATTTCGAGCTGGATACGGAATCTCTCAGTCGTCACAGATTCCCTCCGCACTCGTTTAATGGACTCCGTCGTCCACTGACAACTTTGGCATAGGATTGTCACCGACTTCCGTCAGACATGGCTCCTCCGTCACCGTACGAATAACGGCCATACCTGTCTGTATGCGAATCCGTGAGCACAAATCCCTCCCGGTCCTCGTACTCATCGCTGTTTTGATTTCTGTTCATGAGATCATGCCTGGTATTGCGTGAATATGCCCGCGGAGTGGGCTCATGTCCGGAATATGACTCATTACCATCACAGTGTCGATCGTCTACTTGGTCGATCTGCATCGGCTCCTTGTCACGGTCTGATTGGCGAGGACGCTTCGGTGCACGTTGTTGTAGCGTAAGCGGCTGATTTAATGGACAATTACTCTGGAAATGTCCGACACGATCACATCTATAACATGTTAGCTGATGTTTAGGTTGCGGTAGTGCTACTGGTGTAGTAAAGCAATCGTGGGCCAGGTGTCCAAGCTTTCCACAATTGAAACACGTCATTGGCGGACGCTGTGGGCGTGGTTGACGTGGTTTCGGTGCTGCACGATTTGGTGGTGGTTGGATTGGTTGGGTGCATTCGCTTTTATAGTGGCCCTGACGACCACAATTAAAACAAGTAATGCTATGCTTCTTAGGCGCTGCCTTGGGTACGGCCTTCACCTTTTGACTTGGTTTCGACCGTGCCTGTCACTGTTCCGGCGCTTGTTGCGGTGGTTCAAATATTGGACCACTCTGCAAATTCTCAATTACGTTACACAGTTTTTCAATGAGTTTGCTCTGTTGAGCAATCTGGCGCTTCATCGAGTCGATGACCGCCCATACACATTTCCCCTCCTTTTCATTAATCATGTCTACCTCCATCGCCTGGTCTCTCCGGGGTGAAATGTTCATTGCTTGCAAGAGGTCATTACACCCCTCTTCATCCTTGGTAAGCTCCATTGCCGCCTTGAGGTCCTTTATTTTTCGACGCACGATACGTCGACCCATACCTTGGTCCTTGAGAGCCCGAATGTACGATGATAATACCACCCGCTTACTGTCAGGATTCTCATCTGGATATGCCCATGCGGATAGTTCGGTATATCTCCTGTTAAAGGAGATGATAGTTTCACTACCCCGCTGTCGTACCGACTCTAAGTCATATTTAACTCGCTCCGTCTCATTCGCTGAGACGAAGTTTAACGTGACAAACGCACGTAATTCCTCATAAGTTACGTTATCTCGTACCTTTCCGTACACAAACTGGTCAATTGCTTTGGATAACTGACCCCTCGACGCCCTCGTCATGATGTACACTGGTGTGCCAGCGAGGTTTCCCTCGGTTGCTTCCCATACATGTCGGGTTTCATCGAGAAACTGATGCACGTTCCTCAGGGAGGCCATCGCAGGGCTTAACCCGCTGCGTCAATTCACGAACCTCTTGCCTGAATACCGGATTACGCTCACGCTGATCCTCCTCTTGCGTGATGGTGTTGGCCATAGAGCTGCCGAGGTGTTACACAGCCTCGACAGTTTCCTGTCGCAGCTCATGCGTGAATGCCATTGGAATAGGAGGCTCTCTCGGCTGCATCGGTGCTGATAGGGTTGGGTCGGGCTTACGTTGAGTTGCCATGCTGATCTATAACGTAATAGCAATATGATTGATTACTGATAATACAATTGAATGATGACTCGTTTGAGCCGCAGTTGCTCCTCACAATTAATGTCAGTAGTTATTTTTATTATAGTGTTCTCTTTGTATTCACGGTGTTGGATTACTCTCAGATGCTCCGATATTTTTGCCACGTCTATGAAGTTTTTTACACGATCGCAAACGTCATCTAGGACCGCAATGACTGGCCTTGTTGGCGTATTAGACATAACTTAAATGTACTTACATATTGCACATATTTTGACTCCTGTTCGAATTACAATCTGAATGTGAACACACGATATTAACTACAGTGAATCTGATCAAAATGCTGGCAGGTGAAGCCACTGAAGATTTTCGATCTCCGGGTACCAAACTTCTCGCTAACGGGTTGGTGATCCCGCTTCGCTACCGGTAAGTTTATGATGTGAGGTTGCTGCGACAACCACTCGCCAGTGGCGAAGTAGGAGACGTAACAGTCTGGCTCGCCTCGTCAAGAAGATGTTAAGTGACGATATTTATGTTAGACTGATGGGCCTGATCTGACGAAGAAGATTACTCGGTAAGGATTGGAGGTTGCCTTCAACTCAGAGATCAGATTCCTAACAATGTCCTAAGCTAACTCCTTATCTGAATATACTAACCAAACTCTTGTCTTACATATACGTAAGATGATAAATTTATTGAAACTATTGTACAAATTTACAAGACAATTAATTTTGGAGCAAGATCGCTCTTAATCAAACTAGTACATGAAACGAGTAAGTGCCTAACACTACTTGAAGTTTGACTACAGCTACGAGTCTGAACATCAACGTGATGTTCAGGATTCAGTGGTGGAATTGAATACCTCCTAAGCATAAATCTGCATCTTTTATACTATTAGAATTCTCTGATTCTCAGGTTCTATATTTATCGTAATAATATTCTTCCTGAATCTGTTCGAATGACTCTTCTAGGCACGTCATAAGCACACCTTGATTGGCCCGAACAATCAGTCCACCAATCAACCTCTGCTTATTCCCTCCTAGAAGTTCCTACCTAATAAATGTTGGTTATTCTGACAATCAACGATCCTTTCATTTCGTTGTTGGATGTAAAACATATTCTTCTTTATTCTTTGCTACAGAGTTTGATCGACGCTCATTGATCATGACATCATTCTGACCAATCAAACTCTGTGCTATTCTTCTATGGAGCTGATGCCTCCCATAGACAAAGCGGTGGCGACTGGTTCTGATTTGATGCGATCTGTCAGCTAACTAACAACATTATGGAATGTGTTGTTGTTGGATGCCATTGTATGAGTGACATATAGTTGATACACAAATTTCAGTTATGTTATTAATTCCTACAGGATGCTACAATGTCCATGCCCTGTCCATTGCCTATAGATGGATAAGCCTGTAGGATGCTAGGGTGAATAGGCACCTGAGCTGTATGATCTCACTGCCATCTGGTGTTGTTCCATTCTCATGTGAGAATCTAGAATGCGTACGTCATCAACTAAGTCCGTTTGTCATGTTCGATTCCATTGATTATTATACATTGATTATTTTCTAAATTATCATTCCAAGTGACTGCTGAATATTATAAAAGTGTGTGCCGACTGAACAGAAACAACTTCCATTCAAACTATTTCCAAATACACATCAATTCAGAACTGTGGGATCCATTCTAATCAATTCGCTTATTTCAAATATGATATAAAACTTTATGCATTTAACTTCAGCGTGCTATATTCGCACTCCATCTATTTACTGGAAACATAGATGGCGATGATATTGGGCCATCATCATCAGCACTGGCTGATGTAATATTAATATATATATACTACAAACATAAATGTCATCCGGTCCATTAGCTCACCTGGTATTTCCAAAGTATAATTTCTTTAGGGGCTTACTCGAAAATATAAGACATCCATCGGGGTCATGACTCCCACAAGACAATCCCATATTTACAATGTGTATAAAACTCCCGTGCGGACCCCACATGTCCGGAAAAACCTCCTCGGGATACCGGCCAGTGGCTGGCCTCTCTCTCTCTCTATTCGGACCGGTATCCTGAGGAGGTTTTTCTATCTGTGGGACATTTTTGTACCTATCCTATCTATCTTCTACCCCACATTATCTTCTACCCTACCCTGTTGATATTACAGCCGGCTGGTGCGTGTGTGTCTGTGGTGCTTTAACCCCACACTGGGGAGTGTCGCAGTGGGTCTTTATCTAACCTGGTCATATTACCCCGGCCCTAGTGTCTTACCTAGTTTCGAAATTTCAGGTAAGTTCTGTCTGCAGCCTGGGAATGCTATGCAATTCCACAACTCTATCGATCGACCCACCGCGACACTACTAAAATCTCGCCTCTTAGTAATCTTATCTCTGAGCGTGAGTTGTGCAATCGCTGCTACGTACCAACACAGCAACGTGTGAACCCATAACTTATCAGCCTTAATGATGCATACATAGTTAATGCGATGCATACATGGCCAAGACAGTTAATGCGTATTATACAATTGTTGCGCAATAATAGCAAAGATCTGGGACTGATAAGCGCAGCAATGAGAACACATAACTTATCAGGTATATTTACTAATGCATACATGGTTGAGGTAGTTAATGTCTCGGTTCAAATCCTTCTTTTGTGCTATTAGCAAACTTAAAATCACAGGTTCAAATCTCACTATTAGAATTTGTGGATAACTCTCCCATTTCTGGTCCGATTTTAAAATGGTAAACAGTTTTGAAATTCTCGCTTCATTCCGGTCCTGATCGGTACCACGAGAATGAAGTGATTTAATCCCCAGTACCAACTCGGTACAACACAAGCATACACTCTCTCACAATACTGACACGTGTTGCCAGGGACACGTGCGCATCCATGCTACGCGTTCTTACGGCTTAGCCATACCTCTCTCATAGGGCTTTATACACACGTACTATCCTATCCAGGGGGCATGCTTGGAACGCACGGTCGTCCCATACCCAGCATAGCTGGGACGGCCCGTACCCGTCACACATCTGACGCCCATTTAGAGCCAACGTCCCATAACTGGGGATGGCCCATACCCATCACACACCTGACGCCCATTTAGAGACAAGCATCCACTATCACATCGACGGACCACCCACATCGCCTTGTGATCAACCATACATAATAGGGTCTGAACGCCCATTTAGAGACAGACATCCACAGTGATATACACCATGATTACTGTTGCACAGCTTCGCGAGGTTGCAAAGCAATTCAGCCTTAGAGTAGCCTCTAAGGCCAAGAAAGCCGACCTGCTCCAGATGATCAGACAGGCCCGTGCCAAGGAGTCGCAGAAGCGTCTCTCCCGAGCAATGAAGACGGGAAGGTTTCCAGCGCTTACCAAAGATGATCCTTCGAATCCCCACAAGAAAGCGCAGTGGCTCTGTGAGCTTCGTCAGGTGGACAAGGAGGTGACTGCTAGCTTGCGAGCCAAGACTGTAGCGAGGCGGATGGCAGACCATCCACTGGAGCGCTTACCTCCCCTACGCAGGATCGCTAAGCGAATGATGAGGGGAGGGGGGGGGCGAGGTCTGAACCCTTAGCCCGGAGCATGAGGCAAGAAGCTGAACACATTCTCGACTATCGTCCTGGCGAAAGGGAGGCAGAGGATAGGACGCCAGTCAGTATGTTGGACATTCTTCAGAGGTCTAGAAGGAGACCTCACAGGCCAGATCATGCAAAAGATCCAGCAGACAGTCCAGAACGCCTTCTACCTCCGCTACATCCACACCTATCGCATCCGTCATATCGAAGACGGTAGGGTGATGCTCTTCCACAAGAATTCTCCAGGGAGCCTGTGGCTGAACACGATAGGAGCAGCTCAGGACTGGGTGGCCGCAAGAGAGCAAGCCTGCCTCGACACAGACAATATCGATCGACCCAACACCAAGTGGGCTTTCGTTCGATCAATCAATGTTGAGGTCAGGGCTGTCATCGACTGCCAACCTCTGCTTGGGACAGGCTCTCTCCCAGACTGAAGAGTATGACTGCCCTCGACACCTACAGGGACAACATGTGTCTCTGGAGATGTCTAGCAGTCCACTGAGAAGCGGGAGCTGATAGAAGTATAGCTCCTGCACGAGAGCTTGCCACACAGTTCTACAGCAAGACAGTACCTGATGTCTGCAAGACCTCACTGGACCAGCTGGACAAGGTAGAGTTCTTCGCCAAGATCGGGATTCGCGTGTATGAACCAACCGAAGAGGGCACCTGTCACTTGATCAGGCAAGCGGCTCACTACCGTGACACCATGACCATCGGAGTGTGGGACCACCTCGCCTTCTACATCAAGAACATCTCCAAGCTGGCACATACACTGGTCTGCAGTCGGTATCCAGTCAACTCGTCCTAAATACATCCTGTCCTAAGTACAACTCGCCCTACTTCTAACTCGTCCTAGGTCAACTCGTCCCAAATAATGTTCATATATGAATATACATGGTTATATTATATTATTCAGGATAATAGAGCTCTGATATCATGTGATTATCAAATAACATTGCATTAATCACATAATATATGCTCTATAATCCCGAATAATATAACATAACTACGTATATTCGCATATGAACACTAATTGGACGAGTTGACCTAGGACGAGTTAGAAGTAGGGCGGGTTGTACTGAGGACAATCATTTTATATACGACAGAATCTCAAGCTATCAGATGTTTTTAAAAATAGATATTCCAAGAGTTCCGCCTATATTAATATTCGAACCTATCTGTAATGGATAATGGATTCCATAGGGCTGAAATAGTAATAGGCCCTATATAGATTCTACAGAATTTCTAATCTATAAACCATCCAATTCAGCGTCCATAATCTGTCATCATACTTTTATTTTAGCCACTATGAGATGTTTCAAATCTAAAAGATGAAGAATATTTGACATAATATTCTTCCATCTTCAAGATTGTAAAAGATACACAGTATTGAATCAAGAGCTAATAAATCTTATTTAGCTATGTACGAATTTAGGTATAGGCCCATACGAATCAAAATCTACTACGAAAATTAGACTTGAATACAAATTTGAATTATTTTCAGATGTTCAAATTTTATAAACAAAACTTCTAGTGACAAAGCAGGGCAGAAATACGTCTAAAAGAGTCCGAATCCAAATACAGATTTATCTCGTATCTAAAGCCAATACTACATGAAAATCGAAGTGGACATAACGTGCTTTCTCATTGGTTCAAAGACAGACAATCCTGTGCCATTGTTGGAAGTACTGTGTTCTTTCTGTGGTTATAGCGCCTGTCCATTAGTGACGAGGTTTCCTGTAATTATGTTGTGTGTTATTTCACGTCTTAATGGGAGTTGTCTTAGCGCCGAAACTGTGAATTTTATTTTGAACTCCCACGGTCGCAGTTTATTCATTGATTTTTGGAATATTACTGTGATTGCTTGTCTTAGTGGACCACATACATTTGTTGTTGTGATTGGTTGTCTTAATGGACCACATATAGAAATTGCGACATCAACAAAGTCGCCCATTCATTAAAGATTTTGGGAATACTTTTCATGAAAGCCGTGCAAAAAATGAATCGTGGGGTGGCTCTTTAAGAGACTTAGTCAAGAAATTAACGATGGCCCATAATCAGAACTGGAAGAGTAATGTGTACATCAACACCACTGCTGAAAGCTATTGCTGAATCTTTGACGGCAATGATTTTCAGTGATACTATCCTCCAAATGAATACCAGTTACCATGATCAATTAAAACTAGGTGTCACCAAATATAGAAAATTGTAAATAATCATAATAACAACAAAGTTTAACGTGTGTGTAAATATGTACTTTAATATTGTATATGTACATGCATATATTATGTATAATAGATATCCAGCAACAGAAGGCCCTAGGGGAGACCAGTTATTGTAACTGACTATGTTACCTTCTATAAATACAGATTATTATTATTATTATTATTATTATTATTATTATTATTATTATTATTATTACACCTTTCACTAACTAAGAGATGGCAACAACTTTCGGGTAGAGAACTACTACTGGACAAAAAGGATGGCGGTTCTTTAACACTATCAGATTATCTTAACTCCTTATGGAAATGACAAATTTATTATGATTTAGGGAATTTCCTGATGAGTATAGCGGCGTATTCAAGTCAAATTAGTTTCAAAATATTCAAAAGCCTACAACCACAATCTGCTGGCACGTGGTGGCTCAGATGAGGATGGATATAAGCGTTGCCTTATATAAGAGTGGCGACGACGATGGAGCTCACGGATGTGATGAAACATTCCGTCTCCAGGTGAACTACGGATGGATAAATGTTTGAATGGCGTTCATTAAATAACAAATCTATACGAAGTAACTTGTATTTACGAATTGTGTCTATTATGAATTAATTATGTTAGAAAAAAATTGTCAAAACATTTCTGTACAATAGAAAGTCAGCCGGATATACCACCTCCGACGGACGTAATGAAAACATATTAACTACATACAGTACAGCTCAGAAATAACTGTTTCCAAAACAAAAACAGAAAGCTACGTAGATAAGTTCGTCACGAACGCTTAATCGATTGGACGAATTGTACTACTTTACTATTTAATAAATATGCTGTTGAATATTTTGAAACTAATTTGACAGGCAACAGCACGCAGTCACGTTATTAATTATATGCTCGGCAAATAGCAGAGGTATAATATCAATTAAGCTTCCGTGTCGAACTTAGATACGCCATTCATGATGTAATTGATTATGACGTATTATGATTGATCGATAGATTGGATTCATCAACTAGTTATATAGCCGGTGGAATCATGTTAAAAGTTCTATCAAACTGGTATCGACAAAAACGTTATTCTGGAGCCATTAAATTAGCACATTCGTCCAGAAGCTTCTTAGCATCTTTGTTTGACAGCTGAATGGCACGATACGCCTCCCATGCTGCTCACATCTTCTCTTGTGATTTTCTGTACGCTAGTCTCTGCCTTCTGGTCAACTGCTCGCCATGGACAAGGCGCATCTGCACATTTACACCGTTGACAATGCCATGGAGTAGTTCTACAAGTGCGTAAAACTGTAGGTTAGCACGCGTTGCTGCTCTGTTCAGCATCGCATGACAACCCTCAACGTCATTATTGGTGCGTACAAGTTGATTATATACACTCCACGACTGTGTCGTCCACGTTCAGTTAATGATCCAAGCGTCATGTATGTATGTTACTAGTCTAGTCAGAGGCACGGTCTGAGCTTTTGCACGAAGTTGCCTGTTTAATAATAAAAATAATAATAATAATAATAATAATAATAATAATAATAATAATAATAATAATAATAATATATTTCCTCCAAGTCCCCCCCCCCTCCCCCCCCCTCCCCCACTCCCATATAATAACGGCGACAATCATTCGTTCTAAATTTTAAACGTATTTTATTGTAACATGTATGTACAATGGGATTGGGCACAAGTTCTATCAACTTAGAGACGCCCTCTCCCTAAGAGTGGTGATGGTGGTGGTGATGATGATTATGGTGGAGGTGTGGCGTTGTATAGCGGTACCCGGCGCTGTCTACCAGCATCTTACCACGGCGTTGGGTTCCACCTTCGACAATCTCGTAGCTTTTCATCGCTGGTTCTTGGATTTCAAGATCTGCAGGTGTTTGATCCTGTAGACTGAACTCTTCGTGTCGCGATGGTGTTGATATGGATAAATCCAACGCACACCTAATACTTGCATCTGGTGACGCAGGTGGTGATACTGCTGCTGCTGCTGCTGCTGCTGCTGCTGCTGCTGCTGCTACTGGCGAAGCAGGCAGAGATGGTGATGGTGATGCTGGTGAAGCAGGGTGAGATTGTGATGCTGGCGAAGCAGGCGGATATGGTGATGCTGGCGAAGCAGGCGGAGATGGCGAAGATAGTGATGCTGGCTAAGAAAGCGGTCAGAATAGGGTGATTCACTTTGACAAGTGGCATTGCCGTATTAATTGGCAAGTGTTCAATAAATTTAGTGGCCAGTGTTGGATGGATTACATTGGCAAGAGGTATCAATTTGGCATGTGGTCCCTTAATGAAAGTGATCCGTGTAGAGTGAGCGCACTGTCAAGTGGTATTATAATTGGTATTGGTGGCCTCTTAATACAAATGGGCAGGTAAGAGTGGACCACATTCGGCAAGTGGCCGATAATATTGTTAGCTCGTCCCAATCACCAACCCGCCGTGTTTTATAAAGTCAACTCGTCCCATCTAGGAAAGTCAACTCGTCCTAAAATAATAGACCGACTCGTCCGTTTGGAAATAGGGACGAGTTGACTTATTCTTTTCGGACGACTTGACGAGTTGGGAGATGGGACGACTTGACTGGCATTTCTGCAGTCACTGTCAGCAGAGGTTTACACAGGCATGCACTCTTCAACGCCACGCTGATCACTGTACAGGCGGCAAAATAACAATCATGTGTTCTGGCGAGAAGGTTGAGGCGCCACAGTCTGTGTATGAGAAAGCCTTCTATCCGCCCCAACCATCCAGTTCAGCAGCTACTTGTTGGATCGAGTATGAGTCGAGAAACAGAGGCGTACAAATACACCATGTAGAGTGTGGGCACGGTGGCGAGCGTTGGATCGAGGGTGCTCCTGTAGATGGTTATGATCCGACCAGCAACACCGTTTACCAGTTCCATGGCTGTGTCTGGCATGGGTGTCCACAACACCAGCGAGGTGAGGATGCCGAACAAAGATACCGCAAGACAGTCCTGAGAGAGGAGAAGCTGAGAGCGTCTGGATGCACGCTTGTGGTACAGTGGGAGTGCTGTATAAAACGCTGTCCAAGCGTCCCTAAACGAGTTCGGACTGTCCCATAGTTTACGGCTTCGAAGCACTCCTAGATGGTATCAAGACTCATCCTACGGAGACTCTCACGATCGAGAGTACTCATACCTATCATACCTATCTCTGTGCCAGTTGGCTGCTCCTTAGAGGGCACCACGAGTGAGCCCACCCACCTCTGCAATCCTGACCCCAAAGAACTGATCAGAGAGTTCATGCTGGAGATCCAATAGCGAGCATATCTAATCCGGACACGGGTTAGGGCACAGTACATACCGACATACCTGGACAAGCTCCCAAAGCGACAGCAGCGACTGATCAATGAGTGGTGTGACCAAGTGCCTGTACTGCGGTTCAACTTTGGGCAGTATGACCTGAACCTCATCAAGAAGTACTTTATCGATGAGCTGACTGACAGTATATGTACAGTGAAAGTCGCCAATAAGGCTAGTCAGACTATGTTCCTCATAACACCTGAGCTACGGGTTGTCAATGTGCTGAACTACCTCAGCCCAGGAGTCTCGTATGAGGTATGGGTCAAAGCTTACGGGTGTACACAGCAGAAGAGCTGGTTCCCGTATGAATGGTTTGACACACATGAGAAGCTCAACTATCCAGGGCTTCCTGACTACTCAGCATGGACATCTAAGCTCAAGGGTGGCTACCTCTTGATGCGATCAGAGTGGGAACAATGTAACCAGACATTCAGCCAGCACGGAATGCGGACATTCGCCAACTGGCTGCGATACTACAACAACCTGGACGTCAATCCATTCATCAGATGTGTCACTGCAGTACCTCCTATGTGGAATCGCTCAGCACATGCCGGATGTTAGTCTCCACTCTCCACGTAAGGAGGCCTACGAGATGCTGAAGGACGCGGTTGTTGGAGGGGCCAGCATCGTGTTCACCAGATACCACGAGGCAGGTGTGACACACATCCGCCAGAGTGAGCGTGTCTGCCAATGTCTACTCGGCTACGACGCAAATGCTCCATACCTGTCAACGATGGCCAAAGAGATGCCCTGTGGTAAGGAGACAGTGCCCCGTTGGTCCGGAGCCAGTGGTGTAGCCAGCTTTAAGGAGGCGCTCCTAGCAGACCGCTGGTTTGGATTTGCTGAGGTGGATATAGAGGTCCCTAAGGCTCTGTGGGCAAAGTTCGAGGAAATGCCCCGCTCTTCTATAACCGCAAGATCCCGGTAGAGGCCGTCTCTTCTGAGATGCCGGCATATCTAGAGCATACAGGGTGGAAGAGACCCACCACCCAGAAGCTGGTTGGTGGCCTCTCTGGCAAGAAGCAGCTGCTGTACGCACCGACACTCAAGTGGTATATAACCCATGGCCTGGAGATCACTGCTGTATACTGCACCATAGACTATGAGGCCAAGCGCCCATTTGAGTAGTTCGTGGAGAATGTTACGGAGGCCGGCCGCTCGGGAGATGTAGATAAGAGCAAAGCACTCTTGGTAGATCTCTTCAAACTCCTCGGAAACAGTGCCTACGGGAAGCTCATCGAGGCCTTAGAACGCCATAGCAACACCAGCTTCACGAAGGATGAACGCGTGGTAGACAAGGCCCTGCGTAGTGCATGGTTCGAAGATCTCGAGGAGATCAGTGAGTCATACGAGCTCTAGAGTCGCAAGCTGAGAATCACTATTCGAAGGCCCTTCCAGCTGGGGATAGCCGTGTATGAGCTCGCGAAGCTGCGAATGCTGGAGTTCTACTACGAATTGCTTGATCACCACGTAGCTTGTGACAGCTTTGAGTACCTGCAGATGGACACTGACTCTGCGTATATCGCTATAGCAGGCTCCAACCTCGACGACATCATTCGCCCTGAGATGCGAGCAGAGTACCAGGCTCATAAGCGGGACTGGCTAGCTTGGGACAAATGGTCTGGACGGACTCCGGGACTGTGCAAGCTCGAGTTCGAAGGCTCTCGTGGTATCGCTCTCTGCTCCAAATGCTACTACGTGGAGAGCACAGCTGCAAGTAAGTGCTCGGCTAAGGGAATGTCAATGCACCAGAATGAGGTCTCTTGGCAGAGGTTCTGCAGCGCCCTACATGGCAGGGTGGAGAGAGCTAAAAACTGAGGCCTACGCATGCGCAACCAGGTTATGGTGACGTATGAGCAGGAAAAACTCGGACTCTCCGCTTACTATGATAAGCGCCATGTGCTACCAAATGTTGTCTATACCGAGCCCATCGAGTATCATGTTAACACCCTAGGGGGTGGTAGCTATGTGTCTGCGGGGACTAGCTGAAGCTCTTCTACGACAAATGGTCACCTAGGCACTCCGTGCTGGCGTGCCAGGTAGTACAGTGTAGGCTGCCCCTCCGCCTCCACATACCTGTCAAGCCTGTGAACATCTATCGACCAGTTAGGATCTGTTGCACGCCGTCGACCACCTTCCAGCTCACCAGGCTCAAACAGGTACCAAACCAGAGCATCAAATGGTAGGCACTCCTCTCCCTTGTTCGCTCCTCTAGAGCTGTGACTGGCAACAACAGAGTGTCTGATAGCCTCTACCGGTTTCTTCCCGATTAGCCTAGTAACCTCAGCATTGGATCTCTCCACCACAGCAGGCAGCCCTCTCACCAATAGTCTAGAGCATTCAATCGGCGCGGCCATTTCCTGAGCATATTGGTGTGGGAACAGTCTTTCTGCCAGTGTCCGATTCCACCACTCAACGATAGCCTGGATGCCCTACCTCGCCTCGCCTAACTGCCACACTGTGTTTCCGCATGAGGGCTTCAGTCTCACCTCTGAACTCCTTACCATCATCCACCTGCAACAATTCTGGCCACTGGAGGGGATTTTCCGAAGCCTCGTAGACACCCTGGAATGCCTGGGCCACCTGGCCAGCTGATTTGTCTGTGAGCGGTGCTGCAGCCTTGTACCTGCTGGCGATATCGACGATGGTGAGAGCATACTTGTAGGTCTTACGACCAACAGAGTCGTGTGGAAGGAATAGAACATCTGCCTGGTGAACTATGTTCATGACAGTTTCATCGAAATGGGCACGCCTGATGTGCCATGGACGAGGGCTGTATATCTGCCACATCGCCTGACGGCTGAGCCACTGGCTAACTGTCTCCAATGTGAAGTTGTGGCCCTTGCAGCATGCAGTCTCGAGTAGTTGAGTTCCTCAAGAAAGACGGTTGATTTCATCACTGACATCCACTCCCGTCCTGTCATGCATGGCCTGGGCGAACTCTAAACAGACGAACAGACGGCCGTCATTCTTCGACTATCACTGAAGACCTCCTCAAACACCTCCGTATACCGGCGTCTACTCTCTGCTGGATCCTCACTGAATGGTAGTTTATCGATTAACTCTTGGAAGTTAAGTATCTTGACCAGGTCATACGGAGATGCCATCCTTATATAGCACGGCTTAAATGTTCGGCAGCCCAGATGTCCGCGAGTGCTATGGCAACGTACAGTAGCCAAGGGCCTGTGACGTCGAAGAAGGTACCTACTTCTGAGGCGATGGCTGGTATGGTTTCAGAAATCTTCTCCACACCATGGAGAGCATTGTTGGCGATCTTGCGGACCGTCTCGCCAGCCTTCGTTGTGAACAGAGCGATCAGAGCCCCAACTGCTGCCAGCGGCCCGATAGAACCTTTTACGTGAGTGCGACAGATTCCTTTGACTCTGTGTACTAGCTTGCGGGATTCAGGCTGTACATCCTCATACTCACCACCGACTTCGTAGTCTGCATCATAATCCTCCTCATGATAGTCCTCCTCATCTATATCCTCGACTGGATCTTCATAAGCCTCTGGTTCATACATATCCATCGCTGGGGACAGCTATATATACACCTGTGCAAAAGTTAAGCACCACCCTATTTTTACGCACATGCGAGGGTATATTCATGTGCTATGAAGAAAGCAATAGCATAAACATTTATATACCCATCCATCTTAGTGCAAGAGGTAATAATGCAACTAGAGGAATGCTGATTATGATGGTGGGGAAACACTGTATGTTTTTGTTTGAACTTGAAAACGAGGCCTAAATATGGTTACGTTGACACAACTGACAACTATTGCCCTACAGTTGACACACGTGGCTAGATTGTCATTAATGGTGTCTGAAAACGAAGTTTAACATCTGTGCACGAGTTTGAGACTGTCATTATTAATACCGGGTATATCCACCTTGTGCCTGGATGATGGCCTGGACACGACGTCTCATGCTGGTCACCAACCGACTGATACGCCATTGTGGTATTCGTTGCCATTCAAGATGGAGTGCGTCTGTTAATTCCTGTAGGTTCTGCACAGGAGGATCACTCCTTCTCACCATGTTTCCCAGAATGTCCCAGATATGCTCAATAGGGTTCATGTCAGGGCTCCTTGCTGGCCATGGTAGGGTTTCGATGGCATTCTGGCGGAGGTATTCATGCACAGCTCTAGCACGATGTGGTCGGGCGTTGTCATCCATGAATATAGGGTGGGTTCCAGGTGCATGATTTACAAAATGAGGGACCACAAC
Source organism: Chaetoderma sp. LZ-2023a (assembly GCA_034401795.1). Taxonomy (NCBI): domain Eukaryota; kingdom Metazoa; phylum Mollusca; class Caudofoveata; order Chaetodermatida; family Chaetodermatidae; genus Chaetoderma; species Chaetoderma sp. LZ-2023a. The sequence goes on along the minus strand of CM067362.1, from coordinate 81,500,116 downwards.
TCTATCCAGTATGGAATCTTGATATCTTTGTCCATTTAGTGTTCCAGGTACAGTCAACAGATCCAGCTTACAATCAAATGAGATGCACCCCCATATCATAACGGAACCTCCACCAAATGGAACTTCTTCCATGATGTTACGTTGGTCGTACGCCGTGCGTCTGGACCTCCATACACGAGTTCGACCATCTGTGGCATGAAGCAGGAAACGACTTTCATCGGACCAGTGTACCCGTCTCCAGGATCTCATGTTCCAGTGTCTTCTTTCGTTGCACCACCTCAGACGCTCCTCTTTGTGGTGTGCAGTGAGGAGAGGACGTCTGACAGGTCTCATAGCTTTCATGCCAGCAGCATACAGTCTCCTTTTGACGGTAGACATTGACACTCTATTGCACGTTTCCCATTGCTGGCTGAGCACTCTGCTGTTGGTGAATGGAGATCTCCTAACAAGGCGTACTAGGGCTCGATCATCACGGGCAGTAGTCTTCTTCGGTCTTCCAGATCTAGGCCTGTCCTTCACCTCGTTAGTTTGCCCATGTTTTGCAATCAAACGACTGATTACAGTATGGTTAATGTTCAGCTGTCTGCCAATCTCTCTGCATGACATACCAGTGGTATGCATGCCTATGATTTGCCATTTCACACGATCACTTAACCTTCGTCTTGCCATAGCGGTTCACAATCAAGAGCTAATTCTCTCTGTACAAATAAACCACGGTCATGAACACAAAATTCCTAATCTTGTCGCCTAAATCTGTATGTAATGTTCTACACCTCAAACTGGACTTTTACATAACTGAACACGTGTGCTGTTTCCCGCCACGCACGGACATCAAGCGGCGTGAAGTCATGCATGCATGTGCATTTCGTACTTGGAATTATGTCAGCTAACGCGGGGACAAAAAGTATGGCAGCCTAGTTGTACCATCATGTTTCTACGTTCTATTGTTTTTGCTGGTGCTTAACTTTTGCACAGGTGTATAATAGCTTTAAACGGTAGACTATAGCATGGCATCCACAATCTTGAATGCGGGCGTGGTTGCCTTAGCGAACTGGGGACTCAGCTTCGCCGACAAGAAGGTGGCAGAGGTCGAGCGTGAACGTCATAACCAGGCGATGGAGAAGCTGTCTAAGGAGAAGTTTGAATACAGCAAGGCACCTGAGCATATGCGCCAGAGGGAGGCACGCCGACGACAACTCAGAGCTCAGGCCAACCAGAGCATCAAAGAGGCAGATGAAAGTCTCGATGAGTACTACAAGGCTGTATCTGAGGCAACGCTCGACTATGAAGCATCGACAGGTCATAAGACAGCAGAGCTTATAGTAGTGGTGGCAGCTGCAGCTGTGACGACAGGAGTCGTGTTCTACGCATGCTCAAGCTGAATACCTGATGTGTTCGACACGCATACCTTAGCATAGCCAAAGTAACGTACCATCACATCTAATGAGCGAGTCCCAGCTATGAGGGTTCCCATGTTGAAGCTGAGCTGGTTGCCCTGATTAGGTGGGATGTTCCTGCCCCCGAGGTGATGACGGCCCTCGAGTGCCGATTCGAGGTCATCACTTCCACTGACTAGTCGCAGAAGTGCATATGACTTAGTTTTCTGTCTGTAGAGTTGGCAGTCAGCCAGCTCGTGTACCTCACCAAGAACATTGGTCCCCCCAACCACAAGCTTGAAGTCGTCTAGCCTATCCACCTGCTGGATGGCTCCTCCCTTCTGAACCAGGACCGCAACACTGACACAGTCCGATGCAACACGATGCAATGTAAGCTCTACCTGTTGGTTAGCTGTGGCTTGGACCTGCTGGTGTTCTTGCTCCACATGCACGATCCGCTGTTTGGAACCCGTTTGCTTCAGTTCCTGGTCATTCTCGTCATGCCAGACATGAAGTCTTGGAGCATTCATCATTGCATCTGCGAGCTGCTCGGTGTACACCCAGAGGAACAGCCTATCCTGCATGGCAGCCGGATTCACGTGTGTGTTCTCGAGGAGGGATAAGAGTGGAACTGCCACAGGCTTCTCAACACCTGCCCATGGTTCGAATTCCGTGAACCCCATATTGCACCCCACAGCATAGTACCTCTTTCCCTTCGCATAGAAGGTTGAGCCACGAGCCAGCGGACCTAGGACTCGGTACTCATCGTTCACATAGGTGGTGTCCACGGTGCTGTTGCTCTGCACGATCTCCCACCTGTTCAGAACCTGCGGGAGCTCTACCGTCTGTTCTATTGTGCTCTGAAGCTTGAACTCGAGTGTCATGCTCCTGATCTCGTGGATCTGTGCCGAGATTGCAAAGTCGATGTACTTCCCAGCAGCGGACAACGGGTTCTCATCGTGTATACTGGGTCGAATGACCTTCAGGCAGTCCTTGCGAGGATCAGTGCAGTGCGATGTCACAGGTTCAATGGCCCCATCTGGATGTTGCACATACTGTAGCATGGTTAAGGTCTGCGTATATAGAGGTTTTAAACGGTTGCCATGTTTGGTAAAGTTATCTAGCAGATTGTCTATAGGCAGCAGGACAAGTTGGCATGACAGTCAGCACGACAGGCACGGCGTGCACTGTCCCACTGTCACAGGGTCCGAGGACTGCTTCGTGACATCAACATTATCCACGAGCGAGCCAAGGTTACACCTCAGTCTGATGCGGAGATACTGGCCGCCATAGAGGAAGGAGTGCCAGAACGTAGTGCAAAAGAACTCTCGACTCGGATACTCTACCGGAAGTTTGACAGCACCCAGGGCATGGTACTCAACCTACTTGTGGCCCAAACCAACAGCCCTGTTATTCTAGCTCTCCAAACGGCGAGGGTCGATCCCAAAGATCTACTAAGGGTCGGGAAGTGGGCTGCCGTATTTAGCCTCCATAGCCAGGAAGAGTGAGATATGATGGATAGCTTCCAGTCTGGAGCAAATGACTACTTCAGGGAGGAGGTCAGTGCCGCTGTAGCGGAGAGCCATGACACTGGTCATGCAGAAGGTACTCAGGAGGGGCTCAATGTTGGCCGCAAGGAGGCTGTTTAGCACATCTTCAACGAAAGAGGGCACAGGAGATTGGCCAGTAATCTACCAGCATTTCTGAAATTCCCCAGATAACTACCAGGACTACCTCATCAAATCCGCTCGCAAGTCAGATGCTCGTCGCACATGGACAAAGTGGATCTTCCGTGAGAAGTTCCAGAAGAAGAGAGTCCTACCATCTGACCCTCAGTGGATAGTGTTTCAGCGACTGGCTTCTGACGAAACTGACGAAGTTCCTCAAGCTTCTGACGAAGTTACTCCAGCTTCTGACAAAGGTCCTCAAGCATCTGACGAAGTAGCGGAGATGGATGAAGTTCCTTAGCCTTCTGATGAATGAAAAAAGTTGCGGCCGACAGTCTGTCAGCGATGATGCATAGAGCAGGCTAGTTTCCTGGCTGAATTCAGCTTGTAGGTGAAGGTCTGCGCCTTTTCCAGAGAGGGCTTGAAGTGTGACAGCTCACTTGTCTCCTTGTTGCTGAAGATGAAGCGGTACAGATCAGCTGCCCTCTGTACACCTGCGATAAAGTCCCCTTTGGTGTTCTTAAGGGTTAGGCTGTCATATATGGTCTCGAGAAGGGCACGTGCACAGTTGGAGCTGAAGTATAGCCACCGGGCATTGTGGCGGATGTCCGGGGAGATCTCGCGGGTGTACTTCTGAAAGAGGATGAAGACAGTTATCTTTGTGTGCCGGATGCGCCTGGTGATGTTGCTGAGGTAGGTGACTGTCTTCTGGTCCATTGCAGGGTCATCGATAACTAGAACAAGTGGTTCTGTCAGTCGGGTTGCCAGCAGCTTCTCCATCAGTGCTTGCAGGTTCTGCGTCTTGGTGATTGGGTCATTGTACCATTGATCATTACTGTCAACCGCCTCAGCAGCGGAGTCAGACCACAGAAGGATGTATTGAGTGTAGATGTTCGGCCAGGAGAGCCCGCAGCAAGATGATTTTCCCGTGTCCTGATGGGGCAATGATCAGCACCACCTGGCCAGCATTGGCCGGCCTACTGTCGAATGATACAGACATGCGCGCGGAGGATGGTTAGCACTTGGGCGGCGGTAGCCTCGTCTATATCTGGGAGACTAAACGGCAGTACTTCCTGCACCAGCTCTTTCGCCTGCAGACCGGGGAATCCTGCACCTCTGGCGGATACGAAGGATGCGATGGAGGCGTCAAGCATGAAATCCCAGTAGCAGCTGAGAAGATAGCATAGAGGGCCTGTGTCAGCACCCACAGTGTCTAGTACATCCAGTATCTGTATGATACATGCACGGGAAGCCATGACTATCCTGTGGTCTTAAACGGCAAACCAAAGAACCCTGACTTCTTCATCACTGGTAGCTGGAGGCTGGCGGTAGCACCCTTTGCGCCATCAACCGTGATCTTGCTCAGCCTGATGGTGCCTACCTTGAGATTCTCTCCATCATGTTGGAATGAGCTCAGTGGTTGCAGGAGATCCTTTACCAGGTCTTGTGCATAGGACTCAACCATAACCTTAATGGCTCCAGCCTCATCAACTCCGAGCATACCTCGCATCATCGCCCTGTCCTTGATACCTATCCCCTTGTATACAGTCTTGGCCTTGTTAATGGCCGATTGTCCTACCGTATCAGTGTTCCCGATGAGATCTCGGGCTAGGATGGTACTGCGGATCTCCCACGGGTCTCCCTTCTCATCGAAGTCTAGGAAGGAGATAGGGGCAAAAGTGTCCTCTGAACCAAGGCATTCCTCGCCCAAGTGAGCAAGATCGCCTAGCTCTTTGCTTTCTAGGTCTGTGAGTGACAAAGTCATAGTGCTATATACATGGCTTAAACCTACTAATCATACCTCCAGTGAAATAGTTGGGCATAGGAGGACCACGCAGTCGGCCAAGGGAATAGGTAGCAGTGCTCAAGGTACTGGCCCTCTCTGCAGGGGCACGCCTTGCGGGCGGTCCACCATTCCCGGACATTGGCAATCCTCAGTCCGCGTGCTCGACTATGGGCTACACACCGCCCTTCAGCACGCCCTGCCTCATATGCTGCAGGGGTCTCGTGATCCATCTCTCACTATTCAGTGGTTAAACGTAGGTGATGATGATGTCAGCCATTGCACTCGTTGCTAGCCAGGGACTTAGCCTGTGTCAGTAGCTTCTGGGTCTTGGTTCGCAGCAGGTTCTCCACCTTCTGAAGGCTCGCCTCGCTCTCAGGCAGTTGCTTCACGATCTGTACCGTTGACGTCATTGTTTAAGCACTGAGTATACAACGCAGTTAAACGTTAAATGCAGACCTCCATGGCCTCACCTGACTCAGAGCTGAACAAGGCTCTGCGATACTACAAGCTGGAAAAAGGATGCGCTGTGGAACCATCCAGCCCTTGGTTGTGCATGTTGGCAGCGTGTATAGGGGCTGTCGGGCAGGCCAAGCTGGTTCAGTGTCTCACCGTGGTCCCCACTGCTACTGTAGAGTCAGGATAGTCTTATAGCTGATTTGCTAGCGGCGGAGTAGGCTGATCTCGAGCACCATGATAGCTAGGCCTGACACCACTCGTAGAGCTACCACGGGAAGCGGTGTCGTGTCGACTGGATGCAGTGTCGGGGTCAGAGCTGTCATGGGAAGCATCGTGTCGACTGGCTGCAGTGTCATGGTCGGAACGACTGTATGGCCCGTACTACGTGTAGGTGCGTTGATATTAGTGTTGAAGCCGAAGTGGACACCGGGGGAACTCCCCTCGACTATCATGTTGTTATAGCCCCTGACTTGCAGGTCCTCGATGTTCACGATCATGTTGCTCGGAATCAACCGTAGGTGTGGTGAAATAGGAAAGTCAAGTTTGCGACGGACCTTCTGCAACCCCTGCCGGAACATAGCAATAAGACTGCTGGAATCTGCCACAATGATCTTTTCTTCAACGAGACTGATGAACATGGCCTGGACCTCTGCTCCGCTGACACCATCTATGGAAGTGGCACAGTGCTTCCAGGGACTGGTTGATCCGAACGATCCCTGCTGGTGTGAGGCATGAGGTGGTGTGTGGGACAAAGTACTTCCACACATCTGGATAGTCCTGCCGCAAGCCAGTGATGTGCATATTTTGCACCAGTGCTCCAGGGTCGGAGTCTGGATCGAACGAGAATGTCACTGTCTTCCGATGGCCTACTCGTCTGGGTGTTCGATAGGGGAATCCTGAGTAGTCATGTCTCGGGTCACCATACATAACCCCTAGGTCGCTGTTGTCACCACCATGCCCCCGATAGTCTGGGTGAGCGCTGAACTCTCTCTGTAGTTTGCTGGCCGCTGAGACGCTATGACTGTTGAGCTGTGGGTCGAAGTCGTTTGTATCAGGGAGGCTTGCATCCAGCTCATGGAGGATTCGTCGCACCATGAGGTACACGTGGAATCTGATACAGCTGGCAATGAGCACAGCGTCAGGAGTACCAGAATAGGAGTGAAGCAGGGCGGAACTTACTCCATATCCTGCCGTGGCACACCACACGGTAAAGTTCAGCTGCTGATTCCAGTATGAGAGGCTTGGAGCAGCCATCCAAGTATGAGCTTGCTTCGCATCCTTGATGGTGATGGGGCGGTTGGTCAGCGGTCATGTGTTGATGGAGAAGCTGGTTCGGGACCGTCCATCCACTGTGATGGAGAACAGTGTTAGCTCTGGTATATCATCCAGTAGACCTCTCAGGCCAATCAAGGGTGTACTCAGGAGGGGCTGTTGGACCTGGATGACTGTCGTGAGGTTCAGTGGGAAGGCCATCTATACCGGTGTTCTTAAAGCTACCATACAGGCAGCACACTATTTGTAGTTGTCTCGACTCCAGAGACCGGCGAGGTGACATCGCCGTAACATCTCGTTTTTAGCTCCTCCATATCAACCTGCCCGCTGGAGCCTTTGAGGTATTGCTGTCACACTTTAGGCTTCTCCGTGCAGTACACGGCTTGCACCTTCAATATATGGTAGTACTCTTCATCGGTGACCTGGCCATCCTCGAGAGCTTTGCTGACAGACTCGTCGATAGTCCGTAGCATACTCTGTGCCAATGTCACGTACTTAGCATGCTTCTCCAGCCTCCTTGTGAACTCCCGCTGCCCCACCCCCAAGCCCATGGCCAAGACAGTGGCCGCTAGTGTCACGCCACCCAGCGGGATGGCGACGATGGCACCCACCCCTGTAGTGAGAGTGGCCACAGCTGCCACACCAGCACTGGCTCCAATCGCACCCGCAGCAGTGGCTGTATGCGCGAGGCCATTTTAGGCTGTCTTATATCGCTTGCGCGTTCTGCTGTACTTTTCTGCCTCATGGACGAGATTCTGGCTGATGGTATCTATCTGCTGGAGTCGCCAGCCGTGGATGGTACCGCCCTCGTCAGAAGTCAGGGAGGGGTATAGTTCTGGTTGCTTCGGCCACTCTGATTTTGCCATAGTATACCTGGAGATTAAACACGCATCACCTGCAGAATCTTCTCATGAGTCATAGAAGGGTTCATTTTGGAGAGCCTGGTGAACCATACCAGCTTGTCGGTGTTGAGACAGACGTCTTTTAGACAGTGGTCATCCAGCACTATGTCGGGTGCCAGTAGCTTTCTGAGACGTGACATCTGGAACATCACCTTATCACAAAGATAGTAGGTCCGCCGCTGGATGGCTGTCTTGGTGTTACACTTCTGTATGACATCTGGCTCATCCTCGTCTGAGAAGACACCTGGCTCATCCTCGTCTGTGAAGACATCTGGCTCATCGTCGTCTGTCAAGACTCCTGTGTCCTGCTTACTCTCCTCCAGGAGGGCCTGCCAGTATCGGAAATTTTCACTGTTCCTTCGCCTCCTTGCAAGGCTCGCGTTCTGTTGATACCAGTTCTCCCGCTGTAGTCACTCTCCTTCTTCTTGCAGTGCGAGCCTCTGTTCGTTTAAGGCCTTTATCTGTGCAGGGGTCATGAAGGGGCGAACCGCTTTCTTCAGCATCTCGGCCAAGGTCAGATAATGCTGGTATGATATCATGTTGTCATCAGATCAATGAGTAATAAGAGTTTAAAATCTAAATGGGTCTCCGATATCCCATCCGTGTTGGCATATATGTTAATGGAGGGGCTGTCAAACAAGTGATTTACAGGTGTGAACAGGCTAGGACTGATAGCTTTCCATAGGTTGCTATTGGCACCTGGGAGATACTCTATCACGTCCCGGCTGACTTCTACCAGTGAGCTGCTCTGTGCACTGCCCGGAGGTTGATGTAGCACATCGGCGTGTATGTATGTTGTGCCCTGCTGGGGCACCTCAAAGAAGACCCATTCTACATGGTACTGTATCACCCATCTCCCCTCTAGAGAGGGTGAGATTACGTTCTCACCACCGGGGAGCAGCAGTCGGACAATCAGCATGGTTATATGTCCTGTTTAAACCCTTCTATATAGCGTGCTATGGAACCCATATTTGTTCACTCGACTGGTCTTGCTGAACTGGAAGATGTACGCAGTTGATGCTGCCAAGGTAGAAGAGAGTGATGGCAAGTCATTCGCCCTACAGTACGAAGCAAACTCAAAGGCATTCTCCCTCCACCCCATTTGTGGTGATGGGGTGGAGCTGCTCACAGACCTCAAGGATGTGTCGAAGGAGCGCCTGGGCCACAACATAGATGGTCACAAGATCGTGTTTTGGTATGATTTCCCGAAGAGGAAGTACATCCTCGAACCGTTGATTGAGGTCTCAGATACAGAGGTGGCAGACATCAACACCCTAAATGACGACCTCAGCTTTCATCTGGTCAAACCCTATTTGAGCGGTGCCCCGCCGATGACCAATGAGGGTCTGCTATTGACCCTGGCAAACCTGCAGTTCATGTTTGAGAAGAATGAAGTGTGGTACCGCGCTGGACCTGGTGGTAACTGGAAAACATGGTTGCCACTATATAGGCCTCCCGCAGCCATTGACATAGAGGTTACTCCCCTCTCCACTGTTGTGAAAAGGGATGGGACAGTTCGAAAGCTCTACAATCTGGGATCATCCTTCCTCACCTACATAGGTGAAGGTGTCTCCATAACGAGGGTTGGTCACCGGATCGAGGTTACAGGTGGAAAACTCCTGCTGCGTCGTCCATTTGATGGACCAGAAGAAGCTGTTAACCTCCAGGAGGGCATCCTATGGGTAGATGGTGTGTCACATGTCACCAATGCCAAGGGTGCTGTTAAACTGCTTCAGCGAGTCGGACTCACTGGCCCACAAACGACTCATAAGTCCTAGAGCTACGTTTCTTAGCTGGCGGCAAAGTGAAGCAGCTAGCCCCTGCCCCTGAGGGGATGAAGATCACTATTGAACCAGATGGAGCAGGGCTCGATCTGGCACAGATATTTCTCGAGGGGGTCACTCTGTTCAGTTTAACTCTTCATGTATAGCCATGATTCTCATCATACTGCTCGTGCTAGCGTCTACAGCAGTGGCACAGGGCGCCGAGACTGCCATGATATTGGATGCTAAGTGGGCCCACTTCCGGGATGCCCCCAATACACTCCTTGGGGAGAAACATTTACGACCGCTTTCACCCACGTGAAGAGATCGAGTCTGTCTGCCACTTCTATGGTGTGGAGAGGGTAGGACGTGGTTGTCTGCTGGAGGCACCTGCTCAGCACCAGATTCTCTGCATAACAGGTGAACATGCCAGAGTCTGCTGTGTTGCAAATGCTAAACACTTTAGCCTCCTACCAGGTGAGCGTTGTCAAGGTAGATGGAAGACACTATGGGTGGTCCCATCATGCCGATGCGACTCTGGCAGAGACTACGTGTTTGTTTGAGCCTACACAGAATAGAGAGGCCGGCCACTGGCCGGTATCCTGAGGATGTTCTCCCGGGAGTTATATTTTCGCCACGGCCTTCCATGTCAGCGGCTCCCATCTCGACCACGAACATCACATGTCTCAAATTCCTATGCCTCAGGGATTGAGAGGGCGGTGGGGGGGGGCACGGATTGCCGAACGGCTGCCAGTTGAGGTCGGTGGTATCATTTTAATTCCGACCGGGATTAAATCACTTCATTCTCGTGGTACTGATCAGGGCCGGAATGAAAGGCCACATGTCTCAACAAGTCCCCAGGGATTAAGAGGGATGTGGGGGCCACGGAGCGCCGATCGGCTGCCCGTTGAGGGAGGTGGTATCATTTTAATTCCGACTCTACTACTTTATATGACGTCATAGATTGACAGAAACAGATTTCGTATAAAATTATCATAAAATTATCAATACTCACATAATCCAATTGAATAAGAAATATATGACGATTACAATCCGGTATTTCTAATACATATGACTTCAAAACACATAAATTACTATATATGAAAAGTTATACACCTGCCGTTAAAAATTCAATCAGGATGCAAACACTTGAACACCGTACACCTGGCAGACTTTCAAACGACTGTCCCAAGCACTAGGAAATTTTCGAAATTTTAGTGCTGGAATGACGGGCTTGGCCTGCAAATGGGCATTCCCCAAGAACACTACAGAGGCTGGTTTTGCCGGCTTCGTCGTGAAAGGGTTAAAAAGAATTTGACAGACCAACCTACCAACTGACAGATGGAAACAAAAGATGAGTATATTCTTTACTAGTTTTATTGATTTATTTAGTGCGCATGTGCGTACTATAATTTCTCGCTGTTAGGTATGGTTGTAAAATCTTAAATGATACATTACTAATCCGTCCGTCCATTCATCCATCCACTCATCGATCTGGCAGTTCGTTTGTCCATCTGTCCATCTCATTTCCGATAAGGCTGCCTAAATTGCAACTATAAATGGTAGTGGCTCACTTGTTTAAAAGTCTTTTGGGACAGTTGATGCGGTGCATAAAGGACTAATTACATTCAGCTTAATTGTTTCAAAATGTATGGATAATCATGTTTGAGTTAATAATTTTTCTGATCAAATTCAGGGATTGTAGGAATTTTACTTATAATTTGAGTAACCTCCTTCGCCGTCTTCTGTTGGCATCTAATTAGAAAAAGTAATGGCTTAATTAGCGCGGCTTTCATCAAAGCGTGAGAGTATGTGCCGACACACGCTCGCGTCTGCGCGTGTACGCGATAATTACTCAATTACTCAACGATTCACGCACAATAATTGTAGGCCTACTCCGATCTTGCTAAAAATGCAATGTGTGATGGATGGATGGATGGATGGATGGATGGATGGATGAATGAATGGATGGGTGGATGGATGAATCCCTCCCCCCCCCCCACAGACCCCCGTTGCGGGTTGGTCTGTTGTTTTATTAACCACTATAAAAACATACTTACAGTTCAATCACTACTTGCTAAATCAATTATCTGCATTTAGCTACCAGAATAAGATTTTTATGCTTGCATACACTCCTCCCCATGCCTATTCCTATAAATATGGACTCTCAACCAGGCTACTGGTTAGGTCCATCTCCAGTATATTAACTAACATAGACTGGCACCAGTCTGTACTCACTCCATAGTGACGCCTGTCACTAAGGGCGCTTGCGCATGCGCACTGGAGCCCAAATAGGAAACAGATTCACTTTTCTGAATTTAAGTGCCAAATATTATAGGCAAATTCTCAAATCAATTTCATGCAGGGTGGCTGAGGCCGGATCGTAGTGATTGAACAGTAAGTATGTTTTTATAGTAGTTAATAAAACAACAGACCAACCCACAAGTGGGGTCTGTAGGGGGTTGTTATTACACCACAAAAACATCCATTACCGTTCAATCACTACTTGCTAAACCCATAGATTTGGTCAGTGCCCCACTTAAAACATTAGGTGGGAGGCGATATGAGAATCAACAAACAAGGATAAAAATCAAACCAATCTTATCCAAATGATAATAACATAACATAATAGTGCATTTAAATCAATCACACCGTGATTATCAAATAAGGAAAACTTGAACTTAGAGATAAATAAAAACCAAAATGAACTCTCACCATTTCTTACAGATGCACTCTTAACGAAAATAGCGAGATGTGCTTGGTAAATCGTCTTCGGCCAAGGTTGGTTAAAATCGTAATATTACGAAAGAATGAGGCTGCTGCACTCTGATCTTTCAGATAAAAGGTTGTAAAAGAGGATTCAGATTTCCATCCTGCAACCTGCATGACTTCATCTAAATACGAAACGGCAGAAAGCGCAAAAGAGGAAGCCATTCCATTAACATCGTGAGCTTTAATATGGGAGAGATTAATTTGTTCCGGAGAAACAATCTCATAACAAAGCTTAATCGTCTCCCAAATCCATCAGGATATCATAAACTTTGAGACCGGCTTAGCTAACTCTTCCGCATAAGAAAACCATAAAAGGGACGGATCAAATCTTTTGAAATCAGTTCGCTGTTTGTACATTCTTAATGCCCTAACAGGACACCAGAGTTTGTCAGAAGGCGAAAAAGACGATAATGATTTTAAAATGATCGGACTAGCAGGAAACCGGTTAGACTGAGTTTTAGATAAAAAATCCCTTCTGGGATAAAAAACTAAACCGTCTCCTGAAACTATAAATCTCTCCCTTTCAGCAGAAAAAGCATGAATTCCTTCTAACGCCTTCTAGTAGAGGCTGTTAATACTAATAGAGGAAAGAGGTTCAAAATGACGGCCTGCCAGCACTTGAAGAACCAAAGCCAAGTTCCATGAAAATAAAGGCTTAGCTATCGGAGAACGAATATTGCCTAGACCTCTAATAAAATCTATTAAAGCTCTTAGTGCCCTTGACATCGGCATACAGAAGGCAAGGAAGAGAAGATTCCAGAGAAAATCTATATCCCATAACCGTATTAGCTGATAAATGTAAGGAATCAAAGAGATATGTTAAAAAGTCTAATACTTGGGGAATAGAAACAGAATCGGGAACGAGACCTTGGTATGAACACCATTCTCCAGAAATTTTAAGTCGAAACTTGTAAACTCTGCAGGGCGACTCTCTTCTGGAAGAATCGGTAATAAATGGAGATCTTGAAGAAACTATATTCTCGTAGACTTTATTTTCGATATTCTCCAAACACACAGACACAAGATTTCTGGGTTTGGATAAAGACAAAGACCTCTTACTTGAGACAGAAGATCCTGGGAGAATGGAAGAAGACGAGGGAAGTCTACCAGGAGATCTAGAAGGTCTACAAACCAAATCCTCATTGGCCAAAAAGGAGCTATTAAAAGAATCTCGCAGATTTGTTCTTTGACCTTCTTCAACACTAACGGAATCAAAATCGTTGGAGGGAATGCATAGACGAACATTCCTGTCCAGGACTGAGACAGCGCATCCACCACCAGGGCTTGACTGTCTGGAAAAGGAGACATGTAAGAGGAGATCTGAGCATTCAGAGATGTCGCAAACACATCTACCCGAGGACGATCCATAAGACTGAAAATCGCTTTGACAACCGACCCCTTTAACTGCCACCCTGTGTGGGCGAATTTGCTGGGACGTGACAGTTGGTCCGCAAGAAAAATCAGACTGCCTGGGACATGAGAAGACACCAGAAGAATCTGATTCTTGCGACACCATAAGAGAAGGTTCCACACTTATAGACAAAGGAGGGATGACCTGTACTCCCCTGCCTGTTGATATAAGAGACCACTGTCGAATTGTCTGACCGAATCGAGACTTTGAGACCTATCACAAGATTTGACCATGAAAGGAGAGCCTTCTTGACAGCACACAATTCCACAATGTTGATATGAGCTGTCGACTCCTCCAGAGACCAAAGACCGGAAACCGACAGGGCGTCCCAGACCGCTCCCCATCCCTCCTGAGAAGCATCTGTGAAGATAATCGCCTGAGGGGAGGACTTTACCAGTGGAACACCCATCAGAAGCACAGAGCGATCTTTCCAAAAATCTAGAAGAGGAATCAAGTGTTCTCTGATGGGAATCTGATGGTAAATAGAGTGAACCGACTGCTTCCAAAGGGACATTAAATACATTTGGAAGGATCTTCTCATCAGCGCCGCCCATGGAATAACATTCTCTACGCTGACCATCAAACCAATCACTCTTAGCAGAAATCTTGCTCAGACCATGGAAGAAGACAGGATTTCCATTGCCCCTGATAAAGCCTATATTCCAGGGCTCTCCATGAGAATTTTTGAAGGGGAGCAATAACTTTCTCTCCTGAATTTAAATTTAACCCAGTGAGGCGAGCTGTATCAGTACTCGCTATATGCTGCCATTGTTACTAAGCAATGGCGGCGAGCAATGAGATACTCGCCTAAAATTAATTTTAGGGGAGTGGAGGTGAGAGGAGAGCAATCACTCGCCTCTCGTGGAGAGGCCTGCTATTCTTGGGTCTGAGGGGAAGACTAGACCCTAGCCCAGATCGAAAGACACGCCTAGATGCGAAAAGATTTGAGAGGGACCTAGGCTTGATTTCTTAGATTTCAAATTCACCCTAGGTTGCATGCCAGACTGCAAACCTCTGGAAGAATTCCTGAGAGAATTGAGGAAGACTTGGATAGAATGACGGTGTAAAATTCCTGCCACGGCTGAAACTAGGCGAGTAAAATGAAAAGGAGCCGTGGTCAGGCCAAAAGGCATGAAGCGAAACTGCCAAACTCGATCTTAGTAAGCAAATCTCAGGAATTTTCTGAAGGAAGGGTAAATGAGAACATGAAAGAAGGCGTCATTCTGGTCAATGGAAAACGACCACATACCCTGATCTAGACAGGAAATGATCTGGGAGATGGTCTCCATCTTTACTTGGGAGTAAGAATCATGAGATTTAATCATGCCATACCCCCTAGTCAAATTTAAATTAATGCAGATTTTAATGTTTCAGAGTGAATAGAGATCATTGTACTAAGATTTAATGACAGGGTAGGAAATCCTACCCTAGGCTGAACGCTCTCATGTATGTATAAATTAACATCATTCACAAAGAAAACTAACATGTTAATGACCAAATTGTCAATTGGAAGGACTAGAGGAGATAAGAAAGAAGAATTAAAAGAGGAAGAGCCGACACAAAAGAAGGAAGGTCTATAGAAAACTTGTACTTAAAAGGAAGAGAAGGGGACTAAGCAATCCACCAGTGAGACACGGACCAGTCATCCGAAGCGACCCTGACTGGACAAAATCTCCTCATCCCTGACCGACTTTGGAATATAAAAATTAGAAGAAGGATTAGGAGATGGAGAAGAAAAATGATGAGAAGAATCACCAGAGGCCATAGAATCAACAGTTCAAATGGAAAGAGGAGAGCAAGGCCTCTTAGAAGCTAGAAGAGAAGAAAACTGTAAAGAATCAGAAAAGGAAAAAGATTGATCAGAAGGAATGTGAACAGATACATCCTGACCAGAGGACATGGAAAGAGAATCATGCCACTAGCGGAAAACCTTGAAAGAATAGAGAAAAAGCTGACATGAAAGAACGAACAAGGGTCGAATCCCTAAGAACAGAAAACAATGAGAAAACCAGACCTTAATCAACAATTAGAAACTCAAGCTCAAAAGAGAGAGCGACAGAAATAATCAGATCAAGATGATCAAAGGAGGAAGAAGAGGAAGAAGGAGGAAGAGTAATTAAGAAGAATGGAAGATGAAGAGGAAAGAACAGGACCAGAAGATCCCTGGAGAGGATTGATAGAAGATGAAATACGGGAAAACCCCAGAGGAGGGAAAAAGGACAGAAAGAGAGAGAGAGAGAGGAAGAACATGACTAGAAGAAAACTTTAGAAGGAGAAGGGGCAGAGGATGAAGGAAGAGACCTATACTTATCTTAACTCATTATTATTAAAGACCTAGAACCAATATTATCATCGTGTAAAGACGGATGTCATAGAGTTTGATATGCCAATAAAAGGAATGATTGATAGAATGCTAATAAATCTCCGGAAAAAGCTAGATGTTAAATACACAAAACACTGATACTTGATTATGATTAAACACTACCGGATGAATCACGAAACAAAACGCTGAAAGACAGAGGCAATATAAAATCAAAACAAAAAGACTCACCTAAACCATGACTGTGACAACGCAGAAGAAAAAACTACTCCGCTTTTATTCCATCTTCCTTCACCCTTATCCTATTTCTCTATTCTCAGCGTTTTCTTGCTCTTGTAATCATTAATCTTAGAGCCACTCTCTTCCCTATGAACCCACTACTGAATCTTTTCCTTTCAGCGCCTGTCAGATTTAGACTAAGAATTACGCTAGAAACAGGAATTTTCTTCAAGAAATTAATTCCCTTGGTTAATATAAATATGTCAACCTGCCGACATAAGAGGAAAAAAGAGCGCGAAAACAGGCTGAACGGCCCGAAGACAACTGGCCATCTAACGTTGGATGAAATTAAAAATTAATTTTAATTGCGACATCTAGCGATAATGCGTAGAATACGGACTAACTTACCGACTGCAACAAAAAACCCATTGATCAATATACTATGATATCTATGAAAAAACCCATCCGGCAACCAGTCGGAAGAGTCTTTAATTACGTTGAAATGTTTCACTGATAAAAGAATAAATGCTGAATATCTACAATTCCAAGAGAGACTTCATCAAGACTGGCAATGTCTCGGAATTAATATTTGCAGCGATTAAACATTCCGATTTTAAAAGCATTTACTGAAATAAGACTAACTCTTAGACAAAATGATGACTAGATCCAAGGAAAGACAAACCTGGAATCTCAGTAAGAGCTATCATCGGAAATCCAAAAAAGGAAGACAGAACCGGAAGTTAATCATAGAACACCATGAAACCCCGTAATGACCCTATCCCCGGAAGTACGAATCCGAAAGTGGAAAAATAGGAAACGGAAATGCGCAAACCGGAAGAATACAACCGGAAACTAAACCCGGATGTACATTAGAAAACCAGAATAAGCATAGGAACCGGAAATACGCAAAGCAAAAGTCAGACCGGATACGGAAAGAACCCCCAACAGAATCCCCCCCCCCTTTAGTAGGTTGGTCTGTGGTTTTATTAACCACTATAAAAACATACTTACCGTTCAATCACTACTTGCTAAATCAAATATCTGCATTTAGCTATCAGAATAAAAATTCTATGCTCGCTTACATACTCCCTAATGCCAATACCATCACCATGTAGACCCTCAACCAGGCTTCTGGTAGAGGGACACCCTGCATTAGCCTTACAATAGACTGGCACCAGTCTGTACTAACTCCTTGGTGACGCTTGTCACTAAGCACGCTCGCGCATGCGCCGTAGGTCCCAAATGTTCTGCTAGCGGAAGTAACCCCTGTCCTGAGGACCTGAATCCACTACAACTGATCTAAGACATTGACATTGGCATATATGTTAAAGACAGGGACTTCCACCACCGCCGCCGCCACCACTGCTTGAAGGTCATGCCTTTTCTTCTTATTTACAACCTCAAGACTCACGTGGGTTTGACCCGGTGACCTGCTCGAGATCACCTTCGAGAGCTTATTTGCTCTAATTATTTGCTCTTTATTCTTAATTCGTCCACCAGACCGGAAGTACGTCCCGGAAGCGGAAGTCGGAAGAGCTTATTAGTCATACCGGAAACGGTTGGAACGGAAGTAAGAACCGGATCTTGAAGACCCGGAAGTCCTGCAAAACCGGAAGACATACCGGAAACGGTCGGAACGGAAGTAGCACCGGAAAACGGAAGTAAACCCGAGTCCCCGAATCGACCCCAACAGAACCAGAAGAACTAGCAAAACTAGATTGCGGACTATGGCTAAGGCGACCTATGAAGAATGCTTTTGGACGGGAGCTTCCGCTGCCGCCACCACTGCTTGAGGCTATGCCTATCACCCTCAAGACTAATGTGGGTTTGACGCTCTAGGCTTTGTTTAGGAGACCTGATTACTTACATTGACTATCGGGCTATCGTCGGAATCAGAAGAAACCCCCAACAGACCCCCTTTAGTGGGTTGGTCTGTAGTTTTATTAACCACTATAAAAACATACTTACCGCTCAATCACTACTTGCTAAATCAAATATTTGCATTTTGCTATCAGAATAAAGTTTTTATTCTTGCCTATACACTCCCTAATGCCTATACCATCACCATGTAGACCCTCCACCAGGCGTCTGGTAGAGGGACCCCCTGCATTAGCCTTACAATAGACTGGCACCAGTCTGTACTCACTCCTTGGTGACGCTTGTCACTAAGCACGCTCGCGCATGCGCAGTAGGTCCCAATTGTGAAAACTGAATCACTTTTCTAAATATAAGTGCTGTACATCCAGCCTAGATTCTCAAATCAATCCCCAGCAGGGTGGCTGAGGCCGGGTCGTAGTGATTGAATGGTAAGTATGTTTTTATAGTGGTTAATAAAACTACAGACCAACCCACTAAAGGGGGGTCTGTTGGGGGTTGTTATTACACCACAAAAACATCCATTACCGTTCAATCACTACTTGCTAAACCCGTAGATTTGGTCAGTGCCCCACTACGAAACTTTGGTGGGAGGTGATTTGAGAATCCATAAGCAAGGATAAAAATCAAAACAAACATAACCAAATGTTAATAACATAACATAATGGTGCATCCTAATCAATCACACAGTGATTAACAACCAAATAAAACTTTAAACATAAAGATTTAAACCAAAAACCCAGGAACAACTCTCACCATTCTCCGCAGATGCACGGTCCTAACGAAAATGGTGGGATGTGCTTGGTAAATGGTCTTCAGCCTTCTTGGTTAAAATAGTAATGTTCCCAAAGAAAGATGCCGCTGCGCTCTGGTCTTTCAAATAAAAAGAGGTAAAAGTAGACTCAGATTTCCATCCTGCAACTTGCATAACTTTGTCTACAGAAGAGACAGCAAACAGCGCGAAAGAGGTAGCCATCCCTCTAACATCATGAACCTTAATGTGAGAGAGATTGATTTGCTCAGGAGAAGCAATCTCGTAGCATAGTTGAATGGTGTTACAAATCCATCTAGCAATGGATGCTTTAGAGACCGGTCTGGCTACCCCTTCCGCGTAGGGTACCCATAAGTGAGACAGATCGGATCTTTTAAAATCGGTACGACGCTTATAAGCCTTAAGAGCTCTGACTGGACACCAACATCTGTCAGACGGAGAAAACGAAGATAAAGACTTTAAAATGATCGGCTTAGCTGGATAACGGTTTGATTGCGTCTTAGACAAAAAATCCCTTCTAGGATATAATACCAAACCGTCCCCAGCTTCAATGAATCTATCCTTTTCAGCGGAAAATGCATGGATTTCAGATCGTCTTCTAGCAGAAGCAGCCGCTACTAGAAAAACCGCCTTAAATGTTAAAAGCTTTAAGCTAATCGAATCGATGGGTTCAAAATGATGCCCTGCCAAAACCTGAAGAATCAGCGCCAAGTTCCAGGAAGGTAAAGGTTTAGCAATAGGAGGCCGAATATTACCTAAACCTCTGATGAACCCATTCAGCACCTTAGTATCCTTAACATCCGCATTTAACAAACAAGGAAGAGAAGATGCTAAGGAAAATCTATATCCTCTAACAGTGTTAGCAGTCAGATGAAGAGAATCGAACAGATAAGATAAAAAATCTAACACTTGGGATATAGAAACAGAATCGGGCACGAGATCATGATTTGAGCACCATTCTCCGAATATCGTAAGTCGACCCTTGTAAACTCTTCGGGTCGACTCCCTCCTGGCCGAATTAATGATTTCCTGAGATCTTGCAGAAAATTTATTCTCAGTGACCGAGCACTCGATATTCTCCAAACACACAGACTGAAGATTCCTGGGTTTGGATGAAGGCACGTTCCCCTTACTTGGGATAACAGATCTGGGGACACTGGAAGCAGACGTGGGAAGTCTACTAGAAGATCAAGAAGGTCTACGAACCAGATCCTTTTTGGCCAAAAGGGAGCTATCAACAAAATCTCGCAGACTTGATCTCTGACTTTCTTCAGAACCAAGGGAAGCAGGATAGTCGGAGGGAACGCATAAGCGAAGATTCCTGTCCAGGACTGAGACAGGGCGTCCACCGCCAATGCCTGATTGTCCGGAAAAGGAGACATGAAAGAGGAGATCTGGGCATTCAGAGAGGTCGCGAACAGGTCTACATGGGGACGATCCAGGAGGTTGAAGATCGCTTTGACAACCGACCTCTTTAACTGCCACTCTGTGTGGGCGAATTTGGAAGGGCGAGACAACTGATCCGCCAGAAAATTCAGACATCCTGGGACATGGGAGGACACCAGGAAAATCTGCTTCATACGACACCACATGAGGAGATTCCACACCTCCAAACAAAGGCGAGACGACTTCGTGCCTCCCTGCTTGTTGATATACGAGACTACTGTCGAATTGTCTGATCGAATCGAGATCTTGAGGCCCTGCACTTGATCTAACCAAGCAAGGAGAGTCTTCTTGACAGCCCACAATTCCAGAATGTTGATGTGGGCTGACGACTCCTCTAGGGACCACCGGCCTGAGACCGAAAGGGAACCCCCAGACTGCTCCCCATCCCTCCTGGGAAGCGTCTGTAAAGATGATCGCTTGAGGAGAATACTTGACCAGAGGAACACCCATCATAAGCAGAGAGCGATCCTTCCAGAAATCTAGGTGGGGCCTTAAATGCTCTCTGACCTGGATCTGATGGTACACTGAATGGGTCGACTGTTTCCACAGGGACATTAGATACATTTGGAACGGTCTCCTCATCAGCGCCGCCCACGGAATGATGTTCTCGATGCTGACCATCAAGCCTATCACCCGGAGAAAGAATATTGCTCTGACCACGGCAGAGGATGCCAGAATTTCCATGGCTACTAGGATGGCTTCTACTCTTACATCTGAAGGGAAGACTAAGCCTTGACCTAGGTCGAAAGCCACACCTAGGTGGGTGAAACCTGAGACGGGACCAAAGATGATTTTTCTAGATTTATAACCCATCCTAGACTGGAAGCCAGACTGCAGACCTCTGGAATGATACTTGCCAGAATTGAGGCAGATTCTGCTTTTAGCAACCAATCGTCTATGTAAACGTGAAGGGGAACAGAATGACTGTGCAGAAAACCTGCCACTGCTGACACTAGGCGGGTGAAGAAGAAAGGAGCTGTGGTCAGGCCGAACGGCATGACTCTGAATTGCCATACACGGCCCTTGAACGTGAATCTCATGAATTTTCTGAATGGAGGGTGGATGAGAATGTGAAAGTAGGCGTCCTTGAGATCTATGGACGCTGTCCACATGCCTGGACTCAGACTGGCGATAATCTGAGATACCGTCTCCATCTTGAATTTTGGGGTGGATATATGCAGATTTAATCTCTTCAGATTGATGATTGGACGCCATCCACCTGATTTCTTGGGGACTAGAAATAGAGTTGAGTAGAATCCCGGGTCTACTCTCCAACATGGAACCTCTTCTATAGCCTTCTTCAACTGCATTGACTCCAATTCGTCTTCCAGGGCTCCCAACTTCTCCAGATTGGATGGAACTGGAGTCCATTTGGGCTGGTAAGACAGAGGAGGAGGCAGATCTATCCAAGACGGTGCATACCCCCAGCGGATTTGCTCTAACAGCCAGGAGTCCTGCACGAGGGCTTGCCAAGTCTCCCAGAACAGAGACAAGCACCCTCCTACTGGCATGCTGGGAAGAAGGGACTGCACCGATAGATCCAAAGGTGGTAGAAGAGGAGGAAGGACTGGTAAATGAGAACGGGAAAGGCCTGTCCGGGCTGAGGCCACCCCTTCAAACCCTTCTAGGTTGAAAACCTCTAGAGGAGCGTCCTCTAGAACTAGACCTGGAACCTCAAGAGAAAAATTGACCCCTTCTCACCTGAGGAGGGGGCTTGACGAACCTGGGCTCTAGGTCTATGCGAGGAAATGGATTTAAAACGATCCTCCTCCGCAGATCTGGAATGGGAAGGAGAGGACCGATTAGAGTTCGTAAAAACCCTTGATGGATAAGCCCCATATTCATCCGGCCTAAGACTCTTCCTCCTGGGAGAGGAGGAGGGACTCTTCACCGCGGAAGAATATCTTTTTGCTGACGGCCTCGAAAAAGAAATCTGATCCCGCAGATCCTTAGCTGATCTAAGACGATCAGACTCCGCCCTAAGGATCGAGGTAGAATTCTGACCGAAAATATCTGATCCGAAAGGCGGAGCAGATATCAGGTTACTCCTGAGGGAATCCGAAATATTCACCTCAGCAAGCTTCCTTGACCTTCTCTTAGAGGTGATGAACCATAATGAATGGCAAACTGAATTCAACGAACCTCTTGACAGGTCCGCTAAAGAACGAAAAATCTCCGGAGGAATCTGACCCCCTTTCTCCTGAGTTTTGAGAATAGCCTCTGAAAGAAGGGCCAAAAAGTTTGCTGATTTCAACTGAGCCCGACAGACAGACTCCCATCTAAAAAGGTCTGACGAAGATTCTACCTTAGCCGCTTCCTTCAGATGCGATGAAAGAACATCCCATGTCGGACCATTAAGAGATTGAGTAGAAGCCAATCTAATGTAATCATCTTTCGGAACCTGAACTGGAGCATCTACCTTGGGAGTAAGAGAGAAATCTTTCAGTTGGACATCGTTTATGTAAAAATCTAACATGTCTACTACCAAGTTATCTACCGGAAGAATAGCATGAACATTAGCTGAATAGTCTGAGGATGAAAGCGCAGAACCAAACGACGGAGGATCAATCGAAAATTCATCCTGAAGAGGAAGAGATAGAGACGAAGCTATCCATTGATGAGCCCTAGACCAGTCATCTGGCGAGGCCCTCTCATGATAGAACCTCTTCAGATCCCTGGCCCTGACTGATCTTTGAGTAGCCTTGACAGAAAGGTGAGACGGAGAAGAAGAAGGAGGACAGATGTCCGAGTCTAGCGAAACAGACGGATCAACGATCCTCATAGAGGAAGGAGAAGCTAAAGCTCTAGAAGGAGCGTCCGAGAGAGTGTCCAACGTCAACGGAGACTGATAAGAAGAACTAACAACACGGGCCTCTGGCTGACTAGAACTGAAAAAATAAGGATCCAACTCACTAGCTGAAAATCTGGACAAAATTGAAAATCTAGCTGAAATAACAGATCGGTGAAGATAGGAATCGCGGCTTACTGAAAACAAGGAAAAATCTAAGCCCGAATCAACTATCTGGAACTCTAATTCTGGAGACATAATGACCCAAACAATAGGATCCAAATGATCAAACTCCGGAGAAGATGAAGAATAAGAAGGCAAAGGAGGGACAGACGGAGCAGAAGAAGAAGAAGGTATGTGAGACGCCGCAGAATAATTCTGATGAAGGGAAGCCGGAATATGAAGAAATCCTGGAGGCGGAGATATAGATGACGGATGAAAAAGGGAAGACGAATTAGAAACATGAGAAGACGAAAAATCCCTAGCCGACAAGCCAGATACAGAAGAAGAGGAAGGATGACTACTACTCTTCTGAGAACCTGCTTGAGAGAAAATGGAAGGAGATGAAGACCAAGAGAGAGAGATACCACCTCACGAAAGGAAGGATGAACAAAATCTGACGCAGAAACAGACTGAGAACTAGAAGAACGATCAGGATAATGTCTATCAAAAACGTGAGGACCGGCGCGAAAATAACTAGAATCGGAATTAACAGACCTATTACTGGACTGGGAATCTGAGTTATTCGGAAGCTCATAACTTGATGCGCAAACAGAAGTTCCAGCCGTGACTGAAACACCGATACCGGAAATAGAACGCTTCATATCTTCTAAGCCGGAAGTAGAAAAACTGTCACCAGAAGCGGAAACAGAAAACCTGGAACCGGAAACGGAAGTCGCTTGCAAGGACGGGTCAAAACGACCCGGACATGCATAAGTTGAACCGGAAGTGTCTACACTACCACCGGAACCGGAATTAACCAAAACTGGGCCGGAAAAGGAGGATGTATGCAACAACGGATCCAAATGACTCGGATAAGCATAATTCCCACTGGAAGTAGCCACACTACTACCGGAAGAAGAGCCTGACAATCCGGAAACGGAACGGTGCATAGACGGGTCCAACAGACCCGGATGCACATTCTTCCTACCGGAAGTAGCAGCACTACTACCGGTAGCGGAAGTCGAAGAACCGGAAACGGAAGACGACATATGATGCACCGCCGGGTCCAACAGACCCGGAACTACATTCTTCCTCCCGGAACCGGAAACTCTATAGCCGGCTGATGAACCGGAAACGGATGTTGACGCATAAGCCATATTCTCATGAGTCACCGGATGTTCAGCCATGCCAGAAACAATCACGGTGCTCATTTCCGGATGCCCGGTAAAACCAGAAGACATTCCAGACAGCAAACCCGCTTGCCCGGACAAGCCAGGAGCATAGACGGATGCTTCCTTAGAGGCGATCGGCGATCTTACCACATTCCTGGCAATCGGTATCACTGTGAAACGTACCTTAGCTTGAGGTGACAAATCGGAAGCTTCCGCCCCCGATGCCACCGCTTGAGGATTAAGCTGGTCCTCAAGTCTAACATGGTCTTTGACCTGGCTCCTACCGGAGGATGCCTTACCAGGTTTCTTTCTTGTCTCGCTGGACTTACCCTTGGGAGACTTGATTTGCTGCCTCGATGTTAATGAAACCGGCTTTCCCCACTTACGAGATCGAGACTGGGGGCTAAATTCGGAGTCTGACGACTCCTCTTTAGCGGCCTTAATAGCAGATGTAATTCGCTCATCTAAAGTTTTAGTCAATACATTAGCAAAGGATTCAAATCTGGCAAATAATGCCATAACCGGATCTGTGATAGAGGAGCTGCCCCCCTCCTTTGTTGAAACCGACGTATTAACAGAGGTGGAAGCAGATGCTACTGCTTTAGGACCTTCAACAACGGAGGGAGAGCGACCTGAAGGCAACGCAGGCTTAACCACAAAGTCCTTGAAAAACGCTTTCGATATGACCAATGGCCACCCCTTGCACACTCCACACATTTTTAAAGGGGTGCAGGTGGTACACCTCAGGCAAACATGCCCCGCATAATCCTTAGCGTGAACCCGATCACACTTATTCGACGCACACTTTATTTTCTCAGAAGATAATGACACTTCCTATAAAAAATAAGAAATGATGCGAAATAAAGCAACTAGCTTTGAGAATTGGGACCTACTGCGCGAGCGTGCTTAGTGACAAGCGTCACCAAGGAGTGAGTACAGACTGGTGCCAGTCTATTGTAAGGCTAATGCAGGGGGTCCCTCTACCAGAAGCCTGGTGGAGGGTCTACATGGTGATGGTATAGGCATTAGGAAGTGTATAGGCAAGAATAAAAACTTTATTCTGATAGCAAAATGCAAATATTTGATTTAGCAAGTAGTGATTGAACGGTAATGGATGTTTTTGTGGTGTAATAACAACTTCCTGTTTCTTGGCCTCCATGATGGCAGAAGATATTCTTTCGTCTAAAGATTTAGTCAAAACTGCAGCGAAGGATTCAAATCTAGCAAATAAAGCTATCACAGCTTCCGAATTCGCCGAAGAAGCCCCCTTCCCCTCCCCCCCCCCCCCACTCCGTTGCTGCTTGATTAGACATATTAGAATATTGCAAAAGACACAGCTTTTGTCTACCAGCAACGGAGGAAGGGGAAGGACGACCATAGGGCAGCGCCATAAGGACGAATAATCCTTAAAGAAACTTAGATACGAACGCAGACCAGCCTATGCAAAACCCGCACATCGATGTGGGGGTACACGTAGTGCACTTAAAACAGAAGTGTCCTCCATACTCCACAGAGTGAACTCGTTCACAGATTGAGGACGTGCACTTGATTTATCGGTCGTTAAAACAGACTCTTAAAAATCGAAAAAAGATTACGAAAGAAGCATACAGCTTAGAATTTCGATAAAAGGAGTCTAGAAACATGCAAACGCCTTTCAAAGAAAGGCCGGAAAAGTTCAAATTCAGAAATCCCTAAAGACAAGAAAACAATCTATCATAGGGAAATAAACGTAATACCTTGTACAGCGCTTTTTTTTATTTTAACTGAAAGGTATTAAGGGCTCGCTGGAGAAATAGAGTGTTTTTATATGATGATGACTTAGGCATATTAAAGTTGTTACCACGAAAACGAAACTCACAAAAACCGGTAACATTTATATACATAGTTATAAAGTTCAATATAACCACGAAATACTTCCAAAAACTTAATTATGGGAGGATAGACTTCATAGTAGGCATATTTTGGCGTGAGGAAGTCCTTCAATAGTAAGCTGACAGAGTGCAAAGCTATAAAAACTTTCTGATAATATTTGTGCAGTTGTTATGCTTGCAGAACAATTGAAAAGTGAATCAGTTTCCTATTTGGGCTCCAGTGCGCATGCGCAAGCGCGCTTAGTGACATGCGTCACTATGGAGTGAGTACAGACTGGTGCCAGTCTATATCAGTTAATATACTGGAGATGGACCTAACCAGTAGCCTGATTGAGGGTCCATATTTATAGGAATAGGCATGGGGAGGAGTTTACGCAAGCATAAAAATCTTATTCTGGTAGCTAAATGCAGATAATTGATTTAGCAAGTAGTGATTGAACGGTAATGGATGTTTTTGTGGTGTAATAACAACTGACGTACGGGATGCATAGAATAAACACGAGAGTTTTTAATTAAAAGCTGTTATGGCAATAAAAGAAACGAGATCATGCAGATTGCATCAAATGAATGATTAAACATGTTGATGGATGTATGGATGGTGGGTGGGTGGGTGGGTGGGTGGGTGGATGGATGGATGGATGAAATAGCAGATAAGATGGGTATGGTGGATGGCTGGACGGACGGATGGATGGATGGGCCTGTGGACTGACGGACGGACGGGCTGGGGATGGATGGATGGACGAAAGGCAATGTAAATGATTTAGTGTAGTTGTAAATGTATGGACTACACGTTGCGTACAGTATATTTGATGAATAATGAGTAATCTTCAGGCGGCATAACTGAACCAGGAAACCATGCCAATGCATAAACGTGTTCGGGAAAACTTAGTCAGGCACCGGGATGAGTGACCTTTTGGCGGCATAATCCTACAATGCTAGGCTATGCCTATCATCTAATTACAAATGAGTTCAGAAGCCAAACATCATTAATATCTGCTTTCCAATTACGATCAAACAACTGAATGCCGTCAGTTCGTTTTTCTTTGAAAGTTGCTGACACCAATATCCTACATAATATTCGACTTCCAGTTGAACAATCCATAACGTCTTACTTGCATATCGCTTCTCATCATTTAAATAAATTACGTCGGTTAAGATAGCCTATAGTATACGTTTTTGGGGGAAACTTCATCTTCGGCGGCGTCATTATCATCATCATCATAATCATCATCACCATCGTCATCATTTCATCATCATCATTTCGTCATCACTATCATTATTTCATCGTCGTCGTCGTCGGCATCATCATCATCATCATCATCATCATCATCATCATCATTTTGTTGCTGTTATCATCATCATTTCGTTGTTGTTATTATCGTTGTCGTCGTCGTCGTCAAAATGTTATGTTGAATATTTTGGACTTAATTTGATTGGAAGCCATTGTTGCCTTAGGCAGCATTAATGGCTTCCAATCAACTTACGTCCAAAATATTTAACAGTCTGTTTTCATTTTGTTTTGGAAACGTGTTAAGTTATGTCTGAGCCGTACTACTACTACTACTACTACTACTACTACTACTACTACTACTACTACTACTACTACTACAACATCATATTCATGTAAATTGCCATCTAAATGTGTACATATATGTAAATAAATACATCGTTTCTTTTAAAAAGCGCGTTTTCAAAATTGTATTGTCATAGTCAGTGTACGTCCCATCACACCTTATATATACCGTTTTGCATTGTCCCAAAATACCAACTCTTATCTTCCTTTCTGAAGATAATTCTGCACACTGTTATCAGCAATAACTCCAGTTAAATTAGTTTCGAAATATTCAACAGATATGATCAGAATAGGGTAGGATAGGGCCACGTGCGTGCGTGTGTGCATGCGTCGCAATAAAAGTAGTCTTTCAACATGAATTATATACAGATGCCTATGAGACCACGTGTATTAGCACAGTTAGTCATCATAGAATGTGTTCAAGCGACCACATACATTACAAAACTTGGAATTTTAGCAAATTACAATCCTATTCCCGTCAAACATTCATTATATTATATTTAGATATCAGTTTCTCTGAATTACCTATCTCCTTATTATCTCCTTATTAACTTATAATACACATGTCTATATAGTGGGCGAAACGACCTAGGGCGAACAGGAATATGGGGCGAAACGACCTGGGGCGAACAGGACAGGGCGCGAAACGGTATGGGTGCGAATGGGATGGGGGGGGGGGGGGCGAAACGACCCGGATTCCAAGCACACATGACAGTCCACCCACCCTGGTGAGGAGGACAATCTATCACCGGGAACTAGGTCTACACATCGATTTACCAAATAAATAAATAAATAAAAAATTAGCCAAACAAGGTAAACAAACAAACATGTAAATAAATAAATAGATATGGCGCGCTGCAGTGAATTTAAAGATGGAAAAATCAAAAGATAAAAAATGTAGCCTGATCATAGTTAAAGGGGCTCAGGCTCTGCGATCGGATGCACAAATTAAAAGGGGAAGAATGAAAATTGTGTGTTTTTTAGTTCCCGAAAGATAAGGAACGGTTAGAAATTCATGTTATAGTCTTACTATTTGCTACACCATGCCTATACATGCCTATAATTAACACCAAATATATATATAGGGGGTGGGTGGGACTGGTTGTAATGGGGTTGTACATCTTCAAATATCATGAACATTAGCCATTCGCATTGCGAATATAATTGGTGTAGGCAAGAAGAGATTATCTGATTGTCAAGAAAAATGGGGTACCGCAATTTTTGAACGACACTTCTAAGCACAGCATACATACGTACGAATGGAGCGGGCACATGGACGCAAGCAGACGCGCGCATCCATTAAGTTAATGCTAATACAGGAACCTATTTTGAGCACCTGTTTTTCACTATAGAAAATAATATCAGGGCCAACACCGGCTTGCGCGCCACAGCAGCACGGCACTTTTTGAGTTAGCAAAACAAAAATGTGTTTAATAGTTATATATCGCAACCATTTCCAGTTTCCAACTCTATACATTTATTAATTAAATATATTCTGCTAATTCTTTTTTAACATATTTTATTGTATCATGTGTACAAAGGGATTGGGCACAAGTTCTAACAATGTATTTCGGTCCTCTCCCAACTGAGAGAGAGAGAGAGAGAGAGAGAGAGAGGTCAAAAGTTTTCAACTTCATAGTTGTAATAATAATAATAATAATAATAATAATAAAAATAATAATAATAATAATAATAATAATAATAATAATAATAGATATATTTCTTTTCTGCAAACAAATTTAATGCACTGTATCATATATACAGTGATTTAAGGAATAATAAAACGTGGCGCTGATATAGTTGAGGTATGTGTGGGGTGGGGTTGTATATGTGGGGTGGCGAGTGGGGTGACGGTGGCAAACAGTCTCTGTCATCTAAAATAGGACACTTAATTTTGTATATAGTGTGTGCTTTTGGCACCAGTTATTCTCCTAACTGCCAGAAGCATTGTTAGCGGCGTGTAGTGCTTCAGAGTCAGATTTTAAACTTTACTGGCCAAGTTTGAGTAATTTCAGCAGCAGCAGACGCAGTACTACTAGCAGCAGCAAGCACCAGCAGAGATAGTCGTAGTGGTAGTAGCAGTAGCAGCAGTGGTAGTAGTAGTAGTAGTAGTAGTAGTAGTAGTAGTAGTAGTAGTAGTAGTAGTAGTAGTAGTAGTAGTAGTAGTAGTATTCACCATTTTTCTGAACAGTTCTCAATTTTTATCAGCTCTTCTCTAACCCGGGCAACTTCTAGTTAATAATGATTTTTGTGTTGTTATAGTATCATCAACATTGTATAGGGAGGATCGGCATAAAATGGTTCCCTATGTATGTGTATAGGTGAGTGCGTGATAGCCGCGGCGAGCGTGCGTATGCGTGTGGGCTGGTGCGTGCCTGCGGGTGCGCGTTTACGCGAGTAACTGCCAGACTCAAATTTGTAGGAGCGCAGAAGGAACAATATTTGCCACAGTAAAGTCAAAATTGATCAGGAGGTTTAACCAATAGTGGGATCAAGGAGGTCGGTATTCACGGTGCGGGCCCCCCCCCCCACCCACCCACCCACGCATTTGTAAACATTATATTCTAAGGCCATCTCCGACATAAATATCGACATAGGCTACTGTTGCCTGCAAATTTACCCCGTTTTGCGCAGTTTCTGCTGAAAAATAGTTGACTAAATTGAGAAAATCTGTATGTCAGCAGGCTACGACCATATAACGTGCAGTTGATGGCACGCCATCGCAAATACCCAAGCTTTCATTATCCTTTTAGCCTGACAACTGTACCCCTCCCATAAGGCCGGAGTCCAATATAACAGTGATTTCACGAACTGGAATCGTGTATGAGTAGCTCAAATATAACAAATTTGGTTGAATTCCACCAAACCTTTGCGGATGAAATAGCTGGATGGGCCGAACTTAAGGTCGTGCAACAAGTGCATTCGCACACGACCTCAAATTTCCAGCCCCCCCCCCCCCACCCCCTCCCAAAGTGACACACAAATAGTTTTTGTATTTCTTTGCCCCTCTGTAACTTCAAGTTACACACATAGATGACATAACTATAAGACCGGTGTGGCCAAATCCCACAGCCCCCCCTGACCGCATAACACCACCCGACCACGCCCCCCCCTCCCCCAAGCGGCGTTTCGTTTGAAACACAACCGGAACTTTAGAGATTTCTCTGGGGGCCCAGAACAAGAATTTTCAAAAACTGTGCACAGGCTCCCTCTAAGTTCGGTCCTGTGAGAAATATCTTTGCTTTACAAAAACACGGATAATACTAATTTTACGGAGCAATCAAATCTGTAAGAAAGATTGCGGATCGAAGATGAAACTGAACAAGTTTAGCAATTTTACCTAGCATTTTTGTTTAGTACATGGTATCTTGTAAATTAGCCAACGATCATCATGGGACTTGTAATGGCATAAAGCCTAGTATGTCAGCTAAATGCACAACTATGTTTCATTTTTCTCTATCATAATGATTAATGGTTTAAGTATTGGATTTGCCCTAATTTGTGCAAATTTTAAAACTGTGTGTCACTGTGAGATATGACCGTATAGGGTATAAACCCTACCATTCCACAGAGTCATGGGAAATTTCAAGCTGATAGCAAATATTTAATAATATGCGCCAGACTAATCATAATCTCTTAGGCCTACGCGATTTCAGAAACTACTCATACTTCTCTAATCAAATAGGAATTATAACACACATGTGTTCAATAATGAACACCTGCGCTATTGATCATGGAAATGCAAATTTGATTCTTCACGGTGAAATTCTGAGTAATAACAAAAAACACCCATTTTTAGTCAATATTTTAGGGAGCATGCCCGAACACCGATTTTTAGCCAGGTACGTGTAGACCAATATCTAGACCTATCAAGCAAGTATAATATTAACATAAACCACAAAATTTTTTTGACCATATCGCACCAGAATGAAGCCATGCGGATTATAACCGGTCTGCCAAAATACACACCTTTGGCAAATCTTTATAGTGAAACGGGAATAATACCTCTACGGGAGCGCCAAAAGCACAAAAAACTTATTTTGTTCCATAAACATATCCACAACGAGTGCCCTGACTATATACGTGATTTGATTCCTGAACGGGTGGGTAATGCTTCAAGATATAATATTCGTAATTTAGAGAATTTTATGCCACCAAGGCCTCGCCTTGAAGTGTTTAAAAAATCTTTTCTACCTAGTACCATCCAATTGTGGAACAATCTAGAAACAGCAATAAAGTCAGCGCCGTCTGTTTCGATTTTCAAAAGCAATCTTACAAAATCTGACCGAAATGTTTCAGAACAAATTTCTATATACTATTCCTCAGGTAGAAGGCGCGAAAATATCTTACTTTGCAAGCTCAGAAACAATTGTAGCCAACTGAATAATGATTTATTTCGACACCATTTACTCGAAGAAAGAAAACTGCCCAGAATGTCAAACGCCAGAAACATCTTTTCATTATTTCTTAGAATGTCGAGATGGGAGAGTGATAGAAGAGATTTATTTAGGGCCATAGTAGGATTTATGCCCAATATGCTGCTAGTCTTCATTCTGAATGGAAATCCAGATTTATCTCCACAAATTTGAAAGCAACAATCTATTAGCGGATGAACAAAATGGCTTCAGAAAGTGTAGATCTACTAATGATAAAACAACGTATCTGACACAGTCTATTGAGGAGGTGTTCCAACAGAAAAAGCATACCATCACTGTGTGGGTTGATCTGCAGAAGGCATTTGATAAAGTATGGAAGCATGGACTCCTCCAAAAGCTCAGGACCAGTGATATTTCTGGGGAAATGTACAGCTGGATATGCCAGTATCTCCACAACCGAAAGGCATCAGTACAGCTGAATGGGACGAGCAGCAAGAAAGTCCTGCTACGACATGGTGTACCTCAGGATGGTGTAGTCTCTCCAACCCTCTTCACAATATTCATCAATGACCTGGTGAAGAACCTTCCAATGGGAGTCAGAGCTGCATTGTATGCTGACGATCTTGTGATGTGGAGCAGCGAGGAGTGTGTCAACAGACAATTACCGCATGCAACTCGCAATTGATCACCTCAATTCTTGGGTTACAAGATGGTTTGTCCAGATCAACAAAGAGAAGACAGTCGCAACTCTATTCACACTATCCACTAAAAAGGAACACAAGACAATGTCTGAAATTTGGTGACTCAGTTCTGCACTTTGAGGATGAAGTAACTTATCTTGGTTTGATATTTGACAAAAGACTAACCTGGAAGGCGCAAATCAGAAACGCTGAAGGTATAGCCAAGCGAAGACTGGCAGTTATGCGGAAGCTCTCTGGAACAAAATGGGGAGCTAACATGAAAATTCTGAAACAAGTTTACTCTGGATCAGTTAGGCCAATCATCGAATTGGATAAGGTACAAAATCAGGCTCTTCGTATCATAACATGGTCTATGAAGACCACTCCAATAGCAGCGATGGAAGAACGTACCAATATCCAGCCACTCCAGCAGAGACGAGAAATCAAGGCCGAGATTCAATACGAGAAATTCAAATTGATGCCTCACCATCCCATGCATATGCTGACTCATCAAATGTCTAGAGGAAGGCTCAAAAGGAATAGTTTCTTATTAACATCAAAGAAAATTGAAAGAAACAGATAGTCGGCCATCTTCCCCAGATGTAGAAACATAACTGCTATCTCTGAGAGGGAACCGTGGAAGGATTCTGAAATAGAAAACACAATTTCAATCTGGCCCTCGATACCAGGGATTGAAAGCAAGGGAGATCAAGCAGAGGTGACAAACAAAGTTCCTGCATTGAGTCATATTGCCGAAAACTACCCTGAGGAAGAATGGATACATGTGTATACAGATGGATCAGCTATCCAGGCTGTCAAGAATGGAGGGGCAGGTGCTCCCATTCGGTTTCCATGTGGAGATATAACAGACTCATGCTTGCCAACAGGGAAGCACTGTAGCAATTACACTGCAGAAATCTAGGCACTGATCTTAGCTAGCCAAATGCTGATACAACGAAAAACCAGAAATGAAAATATTGTCTTCCTGACAGACTCCCTCTCAGCGCTCCAGGTGCTGGAGAGTGGAAAGGAAAGTACAGATTAAATTCAAAAATCGTATGCAACTGGCTAAGGAGAACAATGTCAACTTACAGTGGATCCCCTCGCATTGTGGCATATTAGGAAATGACAAAGCTGATCAACTGGCTAAGGAAGGGTCAAATAAAGAACAATTCAACCGTGAGGTTGACTGAAGAACTGAAGCATATCATTAAAGCCACAAGAACCACCAGCAGGCAGCATAATGATTCAATATACAGCCTCAGTAGGGAGGATCAGACATATGTATCTTCAGATTGAGGACTGGTCACAATCGTCTCAATGCACATCTTCACCGTCTCAAGATTACAGATTCTGCACTTGGTGAGTGTCAGCAGTCAGAAGAAACAGCAGAACATCTCTTGCAGCACTGCCAGCGATATGAACAGGCTAGGAGAAGCTTCTGGCCTATTGAAGTATCTTTTGAAGAGAAGATCAGAGGAGACTGAGACAGTTTGATGACCACTTCAGCTTTCATGCACCAAATAAGGAAAACAGGCTAAGAGTACTATCATGAGAAAGATGAACGCAAGAAGAAGAATCTCCACAAATGAACGATGTTTTGCTAAAAAATGTACAGAATTATATAAAACAAACCAAACGCTTTTAACATATACGTACTAACTGCTAAGTGATATAAAATATCTCTCTCTCTCTCTCTCTCTCTCTCTCTCTCCACCTCCAACACCCCCCCCCCCCCTCTCTCCTTTCATATTTATCATAATTTCTTTACTGTATATACGTTTGTATTTAACTATTTTACGCATTTTGTCGTCTTAATGATTATGTAGGGAGAGTTGATAGAACTTGTGCCCAATCCCGTTGTATTATCAGTACAATAAAATATGTTAAAAAATTCGCACCTGTTAAATAAGTAAATTTGATGTAGAAAGGCGACAATAAGCTACCTCGGAGTTACGGCGTCGCAAAGAATTATGGGTAATGTCAAAGGTCAAAGCACATAAACAAATCTCTCGAGTCTGACAGCTCTGCGGTTATGAATGCTACGCACCGAATTTTCCTCCTCATCCATGCGTGTTTTATGGTGTTCTTATGTGTGAACTTCTTAGGGCCAGCTTGATATGGAATCATGTCAAGATATTTATGCAGCAGAATTAGAAAATCAAATAATATTTACGCAACTGGAGGCGGAAAACAACGCGGTCAAGCGCATTCGCCCCGGTGCCAATTCGGCCCATTTTTCGCTGTTCCGATTAGAAGTGGATTCACACTAGTGTATTTTGCATAAATTCAATAAATAAATGTAGTTTATTAAATGTATTTTAGAAGTACAATTACAATATGCTTATTTTAAAGTCTATGTAATGTCAGCGATTACGTGAGACTGACGGCGTACACACGTACACCAGCTTCATAGTTAGGCCTATATAGTTAGTGTGTATGGTACTACGCATACTTGGGTTTTACAATTCCATTGTTCTAATATTCCCAATTTAACACTATATAATTCTCTAGTCTCCTAAAGGCACTATTAGGCTACCTAATGTAATCATTCAATGTAATAGGTGCGCGTAGATTGCGCTATTCATTGATAAAGGAATTATCCCAAACAGAGTATAATTATTTTTATCATATTATCCATAAATAAACATCAGTCAAACAAACCACTCAGGCCGGAAGCCAGGGCAGGACCGGTGCACTATGTAATATTACCCCCAATCAGGCAGCCATGGCAGGGCAAGCAATCAGGCAGCAAGGGCAGGGCAGGCAGGCAATCACGCAGCCAAGGGAGGGCAGGTAGGCAATCAGGCAGCCAGGGGAGGGCAGGCAGGCAATCAGGCAGCCAGGGAGGGCAGGCAGACATGGCAGGTAATCAGACAGAACACACGTGTCATGC